>CM024544.1:32558992-32877107 GCA_014182365.1 Eucalyptus tenuipes
TATTCTGCTCATGACATAATAGGATGTTGCACTGTTGAGTCCATTGGTTTGTTTGTCGAGGAAGAGAAATTTCGGGCGGGTGAAAATTTTCAGGCAAATGTTAACTCTTCTCTTTTGACCTATTTCTTAGTCCTTTGGTCCCCAGCTTGCAATTCCTGTGTCCATGGCATCTTGCAGTCCCATTTCCCTTATTGCCGTTTCCGCTCTTTCCCTCTTCTCGGATACTGGTATGGAGTCTGGCAATTGTGGTTGAGCTGTGTAGTGAACATCTTCTCTCACAATTAGCATGGTTATCAATACATCATCTTGCATCACATAAGCCTGACTTCATAAGAATAGAGATCCCTGATGAGGGAGGAGAAGACAGTTCCTGTTCATCATTGAATGTAAGATCGCCTAAAAAACAGGATAGTTGACTTAGGTTCAATTCTTTATGTGAATCACAATTTATTTCATAAAACCGGAGAAATGAATGATTTGAGGATGAAAGAGAATTATTTTCAGAGTGTAGGCTTACTGAAGTTCCATAAGCCAGAGCTTATTATGGCCAATGACTCGAATATCTCCTATTTGCCTTGTGTTTGAGCTCAATCTCCCAGGCAGACAAGAGCGTGGTTTTGAAATTAAGCTCATCTCACGAACTCTGCTTTGTGTTGGAAATTGTGATCCATTTTCTAAAACTATCCAAAACTACTAACTTAATCATGAAAGCGAGAACCTTGGCAGCAGCATCCACATTGAAGATTGTCTAGAGTTGTCTAGAATGGCGTTTGCTAGCTGAATCTAGAAGATTCACGTGGGAATGCAAGCAAGCAGAAGCCAAGTTGAAGAATAAATCCTAGAACAAGCTAGAGAAGTCTACATGCATGGGAAATCGTGAAAAAGTAAAAAATGCCATGCTTGAAGTCAGTTGTAATTGCCTATAAATAGGCTTGTAGTTCATTCATTTGTGTGTGTGAGGTGGAGGTGGGGTAAATCCTCCATCGTGAGAGGTCTTAGACCTCCGCCATGCTCATGTGGGGAGTGAGCACTAATATCTTCATCAAACTATTTTGTTCAACTAATGAAACTATTTTTTCCCATATCTCATGTCCTATATCCTTCAATTATCCTATCTTGTCCCTTGTCCATCCTCTACAAACTATACCATACACTTGCATACTTTACTAATAAAAAACTATCATCAATACCAAAACCATGCTTCCGCACGCACACATCCAAAATTTTTAACACTTTGATAGTCTCAAGCGGCGCTTGTTCTATCCATTCCCGTTTTCATCATCGCAGAAGCTGCTCCTATTTCCATCCTTATGCTGAATTCTGTGGAATGCATGGCCAAGTAAGTAGAAAGAAACAATCTATGAAAGACTATGAATTGTGAAGACATGCTATAAAGGAAGGGTTATATGAGTTAATGACATTGACACTATTTAATGACCACATTGGTGTTTCGAGGATGTGATGTGTTTCTCGTTACTGAGAAATAAAATATCGTGCAAACTCATGCTAACGGAACCATGTGGTAGACAAGCTTAGTCTAGTCATTTACCAGAAATATGAGGCAATTACCTCAAGAGCACTTTAGAGTTGACAGAGACGAAATTTTGAAAAGAAAGCCATCAGGGAAACATCTTACGAATAGGAGAATGCATTAGCCACGGAACATTTTCAAAACAGATAGAACCTATAGAAAGAATACCCGAATTCGTTGTGCACAAGAATTAGTCCTCCAGCAGTTTGCTTCAGACTTGGATGAACATGAATCTCCACCCAACCCTCTGGAGAAGGAGCAAGTCTCACCTTACTTAACAAGAAATTAGCTAAAACTTGTTGAATTCTCGGCTGATCACTGTAGATAGCCAGAGCTTTGATTTCATGTGAAATATCACGAATCGACTGCAACCTCATTCTCTCGACAATATCATTACTTGGCTAGCAACAGAATTCATGATGCTTCCAAGAAAGAATTTGGCCCTTCTCATGCTCCAATGAACTTGCAATCTATGTATCGCTAACAGAAGTCATATTTGCCAGAAAAGGGAGGCAGAAAATCCCTCCCAACTGCGCTCGCAAGAATTGAAGATTTTCCAGAACTCTAAAGTTCCAACAATAAAAAAGCACACCATTTGATTAAAGAAAGCATCCACAACAAAGATGGACTAGCAGAATGAGACTAAAATGTGATCACCATTACCTAGCCGCCGACCATTGCGATCAACAGAAGCGCCTCCCAGAGACAACCCCTTGCCACCGCGGTCGCCCAAGCAGTGCACAAACCACAAACTTGAAGCTTGTGGACAACGGAACCTTAGAAAAAAGAGATGACGGCAAACGATAGACTGACACTCGCGAGGAGAGCAGCGAGGACCAGGCAGTGATTAGCGAGGGAGAGAAGAATTAAACGTAAAGATTTGAAGGAATAACCTCAACTTAACTCCATTTGGCCTATTTTGATTGCTGGAAAATGTCCACCAGTGAACATTTGGCGGGCCAATGAGGTGAGGTCCTTATTTGAGATTAACTTAGCTACTTCATGTCTTTATTTGAGACAAAATCTACATCAAGTCCTTAATTAAGAAAATAAGTCAACTTTGGATCCTTATTAAATTTTCCCTCATTTGTTCGCCTCCACTTTCCATCTTTTCCAAACAACACAATAGCAATCCTTTTCATGACCTCCTCTTTCTTAATATCCTTATATTTCTTCCAAACATAGCTTTAAGCTCACCAACAGTAAAGAAGAGAGGAAAGAACGATTATGAGCCTTATCCATCGAGTAGTCACTTATCCATCGATGGTGAATGGTGAATTCGACTTTTCTTGGATCTTATATCATCATTAAACTTCCGAATTATTATGTGAAATTGTCAACATTTATTTGTACGATTTACCAATTTTTCTCCAATTAAATTGCTGACTAATTTTTTATTGTTCACTCACATTTGAGTTGTTTACTAATCTTTATATGTTCTTTCTTAGATTTACCATTTTTCCCACTAAGACTGTTTATTTTGGAGAAAACACTTTCCTCATTTTTCGAGATACGTTCACTTAAGAAAATGAGTCAATGGAATATATTTGCTTAGTCAACAAAAAACGTATACTTAAACTCAAGAAATGATTTCCTGTTTAAAAAATTAGGAATCATTTTCTAAAATATGATTATGTATCAGCGCTTGAGTCTGAGACTCTACGTTGATATGGAAATCCTAAAGCTGGTTCTGGGGTCCTTGGCATCCAAGACTAGGCTTGGGTCTAGCAAGTTCAAGACTGTGACCTTGATGCCCGTTCTTGGATCCACAGTACCCCAAGCTCCATGCCCATGCCCAATGCCCTAGCGCTTGGCGCACTCAGCCTGGGTCCACAATGGCCAAGCACGGGATCCCAATGTTCGAGCTTAGATCCCCAACACTCGGCCTTGGATCAAAAAGGTCATGCCTGAGTCCATTGAGGTTTGGTTCGGGACCCTAGTGCTCGTGCTTAGGTCCATCTAGGCTGGGCCCAAGACCTATCTAAGTTGCAAATTGGTAGAAACTACTTCATCGGCGTTCAAACTGAGTTGGTCCAAGCATTACTGAAGCAGTGAATGTTGATGGCAGGAGTGTTGAAAAGTCAAAGGCGTAGCTTTGATATTGATTTGTAGGTTTAAAATTTTGAAGGTGAAATGCTTGCAACTCACTCAAGGAAGAGAAGGAGATAGATAGACTTTTATGTTTAATTTACTTTATTTCACCTTAACAAGAACTATTATAAGACTCTTCTATTTATATACTTGTTACATGACTTTTGCTCTTCCTATTAAATGACTCAGTAATTGTAACTAGTATTCCAAGGAGATAAATTCGTAGGAACTTACATAATATTGACAACATCTTGAAACATGAACAATCACAATATAGAAATACAAATAGACTCATTAAAAGTAAAACAATAATTATGACTCTTCTTCAATGCGGGTACCGAATAGTCTTCAGTATTAATTTTGGAATCTTAATGTTGAAGTAGTAGCAACAATGAATTTAGTTTAATTTCTAACACTCCCCCTTAAACCAAACTCTCTTCCATCGATCATTCCAAGCAGGCTCTTGAACTTTCGGAAAGCATCAATCTTGAGAGGTTTAGTAAAAATATCTGCTACTTGATCTTCCATCTTCATATGCAACACTTCAACCTCATTCTCTTTAACTTGTTATCGAATGAAGTGATATCAAACATCGATATATTTGTTTCGTCCATGAAAAAATGGATTTTTTGCCAATGCAATAGCACAAATATTATCAATAAAAATCTCAGTTGCTTTCTTTTGCTCCATAAGAATATCTTTGACTAGTCTTCTCAACCATATTGCATGACAAACACATGAGGATGCAGCTACATATTCAGCTTCACAAACTGACAGAGTAACACTAGGTTTCTTCTTTAATGACCATGAGAAAGCAATGCCACACAAAAAAAAATACAAAGCTTGTAGTGCTCTTTCGATCATCGATATCTCCACCATAATCACTATTCGAATTAGCTCTAAGTTGGAAGGATTTAGAGCAATAGTAGTGTAAGTCATGAGAAATAGTACCTTTGATGTACAAAGTATCATCTTTGCAGCTTTAAGATGAGATGACTTTGGGTTCCCCATATATCGACTCTATATCCAATCTTGTGCATGTTAAGTATCTCAAACTCCCAATCAAGTTTCTATAATATGTTGAATCAACATCGACTCCATCATCAAACTTTGAAAGCTTAGTTCTGCGCTCCATTAATGTATTAACTAGAGTACAATTCTTCATGTTGAATTTTTCAAGGATATTTTTTGCATATCCTTTTTGGGAAATAAAAAATCCCCTCGGCACTTTGCTTCACTTCAATCTTAAGGAAATAATTCATGAGACCATTATTGGTCATCTTGAATTCTTTCACCATTGATGCCTTAAAAGCATCAATCATCGTCGGATTATTTCCCGTAAAAACAAGATCATCAACATATAAACATGCGAGTAGAACATAACCTGTTTCTCGCTTCAAATAAAGTGCAAGCTCGTATGGACATTGAGAGAATCCATTCACCTTGAAATATGTATTGATTTCTGGAATTTCATGCTCTCGGTGCTTGTTTAAGCCTATATGGAGCTTTCTTTAACTTCAGCACTTTGTCTTCATAACCTTTCACAACAAACCCCTCAAGTTGTTCAACATAGATTTCTTCTTCAAGGATGCCTTTTAAAAAATGTTGATTTGACATCCATTTGATAAATTCCCCAATCATTTTGAGTAGTAGTTGAAATGATCAATCTAGTTTCCATAATGTCATCATAGTCGATTCCGACTTTTTGCTTGTACCCTTTCACGACTAATCTAGTTTCGTATCTTGTCACTTCTCCTTTCTCATTCTTCTTGACCTTGTATACCCATTTGACTCCAATCGATCTCTTGTCCTTTGGAAAATTAGCAAGCTCCCATGTTTGATTCTTCTCAATGGCATCAATTTCTTCATTCATGGCTTTTCTCCTTTTTCTTCTTTGGCCATATCATCATAGACAAGTGGTTCACAATATGCAAGAAGACATACAATATGACATCTTGAATTTTACCGACCCTATAAGTGTAATCAGACTATTAAGGGCTTGGATTATTTTAAAGCGGGCCAGATGACAAGCTTGACGGGCCATGAGGAAAGTATGGGCTTTAGTAGTTAACGGGCTGTACAAGGATATCGAGCATGGGCTCGATCGGTCAAAGGATAAGATATGGACTTGGGCTTGGCTTGGAGCGGGCCAAGAGTCGGGTTCATTAAAATTGTGAATTAAGTCTAATGGGTCATGAAATGTCGTGGGATGAGCCCGGTGGGCCAGAGACGGGTATTTAGGCCCAAGCACTTTAATTTTCGATTAAGTTTATAGATTACCGTTGTGAGGGTTTAATTAGAAAATTTATTAAAAACTTATAAGCAATTGTAATTCTATTATCAAACACTAACTTTAGTAATTTCTCGCAATAAATTCTTGTTTGTAGATTAGTGCCGAGATGTTAACGCATCACTTCGATTCATGCAAACTCATAGATTCGTATAGTTACGAGAGGATAAAAAATTTGTGGATTTGAAATGAAACTAAGTAGAAAACGTTAGAAACTAATAGACTAACTAATAACACGGATTGGAAGTTAACCATTCTCAAACGCTAGGTGTCAACCATGAAGAAGAATGCATGCATGGGAGCTACGACACTCATCTCTTCCCTTTCGATTTCTCTCTAACCCAAACTTAAGAGGAGACATCATTATTAATCATTTCTAATGATTACTTCTCTCCTTGGGATTTAAAATAAAAATCTGCACACTCAAAGCTAGACTTCCTCAGAACTCACGCCTCTTTCTCCCCAAAAACAAACCCAAAATTCTCTCTCTCCATTTTCTTCTCCCTCCCTCTCTCTTTCGTGACTTGCACAGAAGAAGAACTTAGCAACTCCAGCTTCTTCTTCTTCTTTTTGCGCTCATTTGAGGGTAGAATGCCGAAGAGCAGCAAGCCACTAGCGAAGCCGAGCAACCGGTAAGGAAATGATGAAGTCCTAAACTAGAATTTATCCGCTGTTTGTCGAGGGAACTTAAGGAGCATACTGAATGTTGGAAGATTAAGTTTGATGCTTCTGTTTTGAGTTGGAATAGGTTAGATTGGCACTCAAATGAAGTTGTTGGTCTTTGTATGTGATGATCGGGGTTCGAATGGTCAAAGAACCAAGCACGAGGGAGCTGAGTTGGTCGAGTTGGTGGGTAGACAGCTGCTAAGTGATAGATGGGCGTTGCATGTTGCTGTTGAGGGGTCGAGACGTGAACACTAGCCTCGAGTTGAGCTGTGGGTTGCTGTGTGTAGTTGAAGAGCTAATGAGATCACTTTTGGGTACTGTCGGAGAGGTGTCGAGGTACTAAAAGAGGTTGTAGATGAACTAAATAATCTGGTTGAGCTGTAGATGAGAATAGTGGCTCGGGATGTTCTGTTTGGGAAAGACAGAGATGGAAAACTTACTAGTTTTTGCATCACTTGGGGTTTTAAAGGTGTAGTCAAAGGAAAGAACTAATTTTCTTAAGAATGTACTGACTATTTTAGGCTTTGACTACTAGTTATAGAAATTTTCTTGTGAAAATGTGCTGGCGAGAACATTCTCCCTTAAAACAGCAAACTGACCTGCAGAAAACAGCAGAACCTTAGGTAGTTCTACGAATTTTATGTAATTTTCTAGATGGATTTGGACCTTAAACCCTTCATGAAAGTTGTAGGGAACATCTTTAGGAACAACATATCAAAATTTGAGAACAAACGGTCAAGATTTGAGTAGTGAAACAATCCTTCTCCAGTAGGCACTTAATCTGGAAGTTGCTGCAGAATTTAGGGGTAAAGATAGCAAATTACTGCTCTTTATACAATGAGATATAGGCTTAGGTTTCTTCAAGGAAAAATATTAATCTATGTCTCTTCTATAACATACTAAATTTTTGTAGCATTTCGATGAGATTTGATGTACTTTCCGCTTCTGTGATTGAAACTGCCCGTGTCAGCTTGTATCCTGCCTTGATCCGAGACTGTGCAATGGATGTTGTGCCTCTTGTACCTGATTTTCATGGCATATAGGGAGTCTAATGGTCTTGTAATGATGGTTAGTTTGTGCATGAGCATGCCTCTTCCATAATTCAAAGTGTGGTCATTGTATGGTTACCAATTGTGGCATGTGTGTGCAATGAGTGCGACATGGATGAAATGTTGTGTGAGCATGAGTCCTGCTTGAAGTGATCGTGTGTTCTTGAGGTCTTATGCATGCTGTGATGTGATATAATTCAAAGGTGTGATGTGTGGAAAGTGTGAATTAAATGAGTAAGAGATCTCTGTTAGTACTGAGATGCCGATGATGCCCCGGGGAGTGGGATGCCCATGCTGTGTGATCTTGGATGCCTTCGTTGAGTGAGATACTAGTATGCGTCGGAGTTGAGATGCCCCTATGTGTGATAAGGGATGCCTCGGAGTGAGATGCCCCATGCTGAGTGATCTTGGGATGTCTCAGTTGTGTGATACTGGGATGCCTCAGAGTGAGATGCCCATGATAGCAATATCGTGGAAGTCCGGATGTGGGATTCCGGAAGTGACTCGATCGGGCCGGCTTGTGTTCCGGTGGGTAAACTGATCGAGGGTGGACTTTGATATACACATTATAATGTAAATTCCACTTGGCGTGTGAGTTCGCTTGTTGTTACATTTCATCTTAGTTCAGATTAGGAGCATGAGGTATACATGTGCATTTAGCATGTTTGTTACGAAGTGACTATTCATGTGACATTTTAGTATTCATTTAGATATACTTGTGACAATCCTGCCTTAGTATGTTGAGCTATTTGATTGTGTTCTCTTGTTTTCTTTGACAACTGTGGATTGTCTAGCTTAGGGTCTTATTATTTCTTTACTGGGCATTGCTCATTCCTTTCTATTTTTCAGATTATTAGTATGGACGTACCACCGATTGCTCGTTATGGGGTGATAGCGTACATTGATGTTTCTTTCCACGACGTAAATGACCCCGATATCGAGCTAACCTACACGAGATAAGAGGCTACGCTTTGAATGGACGATGGCAGGGTAGACTGGATTCCTATTAGGTTCATTGCTTGGTTCATAAACCATGAAGGGGAGCTGTTTGGCCCTCTTCAGTTCGGTGCTAGAGGACCTGAAGTCATGGCAGGAGATGCTTAGGCACCCTAATCATGATGAAGCCAGAGAAGACGTCTTTTGTTTTTTGATGGACGTGGGCTAGTGTGGGGGTAGTGAAGTTAGGAACCCCTTTCACCCTTTTCCCTCGCTGATTACTTACACTTTTGTTATGAATATATAAATATATGGTGTACATAGGTGAAGGACAAGTAATCCAGGTCGACGTATGTAAGCCCGAATGGTTTTTAAAAGGAAAGTTAATGGAGCTTCTCATGATCCTTATATATATATTTTTAATTGGATTGTCTAATGCTAGGTGATAGGACTAATATAGGGTGATCATGTGTTATAAAGCTTTAGATCATAA
Organism: Eucalyptus tenuipes; assembly: GCA_014182365.1. NCBI lineage: Eukaryota > Viridiplantae > Streptophyta > Magnoliopsida > Myrtales > Myrtaceae > Eucalyptus > Eucalyptus tenuipes. Next base: position 32,568,049 of record CM024544.1, read on the forward strand.
AATATTCATGTTATACATGCTAACCAATTAGTTTTGGATACTATAGTGCGATAATTGAAACCAACAGGTCCTGTCATGATGATAATCCGTAGAATTTCCGCTTGCGCTTAGTATGTGACGTTGCCAGGACGTCACAACTCTGGTAGATACATACAAGGTGAAGCTCATCGGTAGCTTCATAAATGCCAAACAATCTCCTTGATCTTGGCACCAGCGGTTCATTGACACCATTTGAAGAAGTTGATGATGATGAATTTGAGGAAGATATTGGAGAAGAAGGTGTAGAATGATCCTTCAACTCCATTTGATAAGAACCACCTTGAGCATTCGCTTCTTTTTTATTGTCTTCTCATGTGCCATCTTTATCGAATTTAACATCTCTACTTATATACACTTTCAAAGTGTTATGATCAAATAATTGGTAGGTTTTGGATGATGAGTCATACTTGATAAAGATGAGCTTTTTGCCCTTGTCTTCCAACTTTAATCTTTTCTTGTTCGGCACATAAGCATACACAATGCTCTCGAAAATTCTCAAATATGAAAAACTTAGCATTTTCCTGGTCCATGCTTGTTGTGGAGTTATGCCTTCAAGTTCGAATGTGGGATATCTATTTTGAAGATACGTGACACACGAAACAACTTCAGCCCAAAGCTCCTTAGGCAAATTTTTGCTCTTCAACATGCTTCAAACCATTTCAAGAATGGTTCTATTTTTTTATTTAGCTACGCCATTTTGTTGAGGAGAATACGGAGCCGTCAAGAAATGTTGAATATCATCCTCATAGAATTTATTGAATATAGCTGAAGTGAATTCTCCACCATGATCAATGCCCATAGCTTTAATAAAATAGCCACTCTCCTTTTCAATCGGGTTCTGGAATTGTTTGAATATATCAAACACTTCAATCTTTTATTTCAAAAAATGCACCCAAGTTTTTCGAGTAAAATTATCAATAAAATAACAAAATATCTATGATTACCACATGATTGAGGAGTGATTGGCCCACGCACATCAAAATGAATCAACTCAAGTGGCTTCTTCGCTCGATAAGTTGCTTCCTTCGGAAAGCTAGTTCTGGAATGCTTACCAATAATACACCCTTCACATAATTGATTAGGCCATAAACAATCTTCTTGCGGGAAAGTAAATTGAGTCCACCCAAATTGAGATGGCCTGTCATGCCCCGACCCTCTTTGGACGCGTAGCATCCCTCAAATCACTTAGATCATTTGATTGCAACATCCTAGGAGGCGTCACTGACCCATTCGTGTCATTATTAATTATATGCAAGCGGAAGTAGAAACAAAATCACCCAACCTTTCAATCAAGGATAGCCTAGGAACACATCAACAAACACTTTTATAAATACATCCATTAGCCATTACAAATTAACTTTAATTAGACCCCAAAAGCTTATCCATACACGCACTTCCAAAAGGATTCAGGATTGGCCTAACACCTTTATGCTACAATGCGACTTCAAAAGAGTGGTATCCCTATACGTCTAGGTTATAATACCACGAGTCAAGCTAGGGGTCCGAGTTTAAATCTAGATCCACCTTCAGCTTGATGACATTGTCGTCGGAGGTATCTCTATCCATGGGCCCCTAACTAGTGCCCTTGGATCCCCCGCCTGATAGTCCCTCAAATCCCCAAAGAGGACCTTAATGCTTCCCTCTAAACCAAACGTACCAGGCCTCGAACCTATGGAGCACTAGGTTAAGCAACACATCATCCACTCAAACGATAGTCACATGCTTCTCGTATCTAGTGTTTGTACCCTTAACTAAATAAGAGGTCACCTCAATGTCCTGATCCATAGAAACCCCAAAACAAAAGTAGCGAAACGGCTCGGACATGCGTAGGGTTTGAAAACATGTAGACAATAACAGTGAGATAAAACTCAGTGAGTAGACTTCCTAAACCTAATGTAGGGAGGTAATTCATTTTGGGATCGCCTTAAACATGCAACATACCTATCGATGACAGATCAATAACACAGCCTTTGCTTTGCCTTATCTATAAACAAAAGGGAGCTAACTCACCCACTCAATGCCCTCAACACATAATCACATGAACAATTGCTTTCTATACCAAACAATCAACCCAAACCATTGAATCAAACCCTACAGGCGTTCTTACCTTGCCTTGGCATATGCATTGCACACAATCAAATTTATTACATGCCATAACTTTCAATAGTATCAAGCAAAAATTAGATCACTTCCCACAATTATCATTTATAAGGCATCCACACGAGCCCCGATTATAAGGTAAAACTTGTTTGGGCTTGTCCCACATCATGCCTCACATTTTCATCCCATCATTAGGCGCAATTCATCATAATCTTTCACTCGATGCGTCTCATGCGACTTATACAAATCCGTACCACACGTGTGCAGACTATAGCATCACTCTTAAAATATGCATTCGACACTCAAGCACTTTGCACACGTGGCGTCTCGAGAATTGCATGACATCCCATACTACCACGCTACCCTTGAGACCATGCTTTCATATTATTACAATCGCTCTAGGCCATAGCCAACTTGAAGGTTGGCGGTCTTCCAGCATGACTGAGTATGGTCCCACCCCATCGGGCACAGTATTGTCCCGCATAAATGCATCAAGACAGCATTTCATTAAGGAGTTTTGTTTTGAAATCCATCCATGAACAGCATCCCATTGACTTGGAGACATATGAACTTAATTGGGCATCGTCCCACGTAAACATGTCAGGACGGAACCATTACCTTGCATAAACGCATCGAGGTATTTAGGTGATCACACGAACATACACTCACTCCAGCTCATTTCTTATCTTTCATATTAATCAATATAAGATTGTGTAATGCTCATATAATATGCAATAACTCGTGCCACATATAACCATGTTGTACTTGCATCTCATATCATATCACCTCAATGCATCACTTAAACAAACCCATGTTTTTATCTTTTCATATAACATTGCATGCATAATAAATAATTACAATCCTCGAGTACCATAAATACTTGTCATTTTCCATTCTAAGTGTCATGCAAGCATGTAGTAAATTCAAATTGCACAACTAACGATGCATCTTACTATTAGAACTCAAAACATAGGACACTCATTGAAGATAAGTTAAATCATTGCATAAAGTCTAAGTTATTACGATTACCTATCCGACAACCTATTTCATTAGCATAACATGCTGCAACAATGTATCACATGCCACATATCACAACATAATAACCTATCACATTAATATGACATGACATAACAATTTATCATGTATCACATATTAATAACTTATTGACTATAAAAAGGACTTATCGAAACCCATAATAACTTATCACGAGAACCTATTGAAATCTTACCATAACCTATTGCGATAACTTATCGGAAACCTATGATAACTTATCACGATAATCTATTGGAAACCTACGATAACTTATCAAAAACTAACCACAACTTATTGAGAACCTATAATAACTTATCACTTAAACCCACTTATCACATCATCAAAGCATCATTTAACCTTAATCTAGTCCTAATCTAAGTCCTAGGTGAAATAACCCTGATCAAGGGCTAGAAAGCCACTCAAACCCAAATTCGGGCTTGACAAGCTACGAGGGAGGAACAGCAAGGCTAGACAGCGGGCAGCAGCTACTGGTCACGCTCCAAATAGCTCATGGTGGGGTTGTGGTGGGGTCCTGGTCGAAGCACAGCGGCGGCAAGGCAGGTGAACGGCCTCTGAGCTTCGTGAGGGACCAAACTGAAAGAAAAAATGGGAGAGGGAAGCTGCGGTGGGGCTGGACAGCTTCCTTCTTGGCTCTATGATTCGGCACAGCGACAAGAACGGCAGTGCAAAATGGCGGATGTAGATGGTGGACTATGGTCGATGAGGAAATGAGAAGAATCTTCCATGCCTCCTTAGCGGTAGTGACATTCGAAACTTTTTCAAGCATAGAATCAATTAAAACTTGATAGATGATTGACGAGGCATATTGATCTCTCGTTTGAATTTTCTCTAAGGCATTCCTTCAGTTTTGGTCCAAGGTACCTTCATCTGTTGGCTCATCATAGCCAGTATTGACAAGTTCCCACACACAATAGGCGCCAAGTAGAGCTTTCATTCTAACGGCCCAATTACCATAATTGTCTTCGGTAAGACAAGGGCATTGAAGAGGAAGCTGATTGTTTGTTCAGGCCATGATCACAAACTGTGAGCTTTGATACCAATTTGTCGAAAAGTTAAAGGTGCAACTTTGATATCAATTTGTGGGGATAAAATTTTGAAGGTAAAATACTTGCAACTTACTCAAAGAAGAGAAGGAGGTGGATAGATTTTTCTATTTGATTCACTTTATTTCACTTTAACAAGAACGATTGCCAAACTCTCCTATTTATAGACTTGTAACATGACTTTTGCTCTTCCTATTAAATGATTCATTGATTGTAACTAGTATTCTGAGGAGATGAATTCAACTACACCTTGAAATATGAACAATCACAATATAGAAATACAAACAGACTCATTAAAAGTAACGCAAGAAGCAATGAGGGGCTACGGCTTGACTTGGTAGACGTTGGGCTTGCTGAACGCATGCTGTAGCTACTGAAAAATGTGGACATAAGGATCACGGTAGAGAAGACTTTGCTTTTGAAGACTTTTCTTTCACAGGTGCTCTCTCGATATTCTCTCCTGTGGTGTCTCATATTATCAGGAAAGTGGAGGCTTGAAAGTCCATTGAGCTCCCATGTGGATGAGATGGCATTGCCCATGAATCCGGTGAAAGAAAGAAGACAATAATAGGGCGAGAAGCTAAATAGATTTTGATGAAGAATCAAGCGTGCATGTTCGGAGGGCTCTTTGTGAGTGTCTCATGTTGAAGAGGAGAAAGCCCCCTATGCGTCCAAATCCTCCATGCGAAGTCCTTGTCCTCCCCTTTTTCCTTTTATGGACCTATCTCTCAATCATGAGACGCCCTCGAATAGTCAGTCAGTCGTCTCTTGGTGGATCTTGACGAGAACTGGGTGGGACCCTATTGAAGCCACCTTGAACCAGAACCCGAGGAATGCCTTGGAGAAGGTTCAAACAAAAGATCAATATGCCCTGTCTATCATCTATCAAGCTTTAGGTGATTCCATGTTCGAAAAAGTTTCGAATGCCACTACTACTAAGGAGGTATGGGAGATTCTTTGCAACACACACCAAGGGGTACAAAAGTTCAGAAGATTTGCCTTCAAACTTTGAGAGGCGAATTTGAGATAATTTATAAAGAATCTGAGTCGATTGATTAATTATTTCATAAGAGTTTTGGCAATTGTCAACCGGATGAAAATAAATGAAGAAGATATTTTAGATGTTTGTGTTGTTGAGAAAATACTTCGGTTCTTAGACAAGAAGTACGACCACATTGGTATAGCAATCGAAGAATCCAAAGACCCATATGCCATGATGATCGATGAATTTCTAGGTTCATTACAAGCCCATGAAGAAAGGTTTAGAAGAAAAAAGAATGAGCTAGTGGAGGAAGTTCTCCAAACGCGGCTGACCATCCGAAATGAGAAAGAGCAAAGAAGAAATCCCATGCGAATTCAAGGGTCAACCACATGAGAACCCCTAAAAGTCACCCGATAGTTTAAGTCGTACTAAAGTCACGTTCGATCGATTTTTAACCATGAAATTTAATTCAATTTCTGGTATCGAACTTTCAAGAGTCGCAAGACTAATTTATTAGATATTGCCTCGTTTTCCGTTGAATTAACGGCAAGTTCGAAATTCTCGGAAAATTGATTTATCAGACGGAAAATTGAAAGTTGGAAAGGAAGAATGGACCCAATGGCAAAGTTGTGAATTGTAGGCCAAAATTTTAGTTCTAAAGAAAAAGGAAACAAAAAGAAAATAAGAGGAGACAAAGAACTTGGCTAGGAGGATTTTAGGGAATAGTTGGTGTGAGGAATGATGAATTTTTGGATAAAAATATAAGCTAAATCTCTCTCTATCTCCCCTCCCCCATGTTCACCCCCATTCTGCCGAAGTCCTCTTAGCCCCCATTTCCCTCACTTCCTCCTTCATTTTCCTCTCGCCCCAACTTTCTTCTTCGGCTTCTTCTCCTTCATCTTTCATTTTTCTTCTTCAATGCCATTTTCTCACCCATCATTTGCACTACCATTGCCACCATCACTCACCACCACTCACACCACTCCTCACCACCACAAGCCACCGCCGAGCCGAGCCCCATCAAGCTTGGCCGTACCTCCATCATCACTATCTCCACCGCCAAGCTCCTGAGTAGTCGCCACTCGAGCCGCCCACATCATTGTCGCCGTCCCCAAGCCACCCTCGTTGTCGCAAGCCAAGCCACCACCGCAGCCACCACCAAGCCAAGCCCCCTTGGCTGTGAGCTTGAGGACCCGCCACCGCTGTCACCATCAAGTTTCCATTTGAGCCACGAGCGTCACGTTCTTGACGCCGTCGCACCGCCGTCGTCGTAAGCTCATCATCATCGAAAACCCATGAGTTAACTTTCTAATCGTGGATTAGGGTGTTAACTACGTTTAGGGGTAGATAAGTTTAAGGATAATCACGGTTAGTATTAGTTAATTTTAGTTTAGCCTTAATTACGATTAAAGACTGTTTAGATTACGTTTAAATGCGATTAGTTTAAGTAATTATGATTAGATTGATTAATCGTGGCTAGATTAATTAGTCAAGTTTAGTTTAATTAATCATGATTTATTTTTTATTTAATCATAATTTGTTTAATTAATTGTGATTAGTTTTTAATTAATTATAGTTAGGTTATTTAATCTATTTTAGCTTAATTAATTGTAATTAGCTTAATTAATCGTGCTTAGCCTAATGACTGATTAGCTGTTAGGTAGAATTTTATGCTCGTATTTCTAGATGAGATTGTGCCTAATTTTGATCGTTTGAGCTTGTGATGTTATGTTATTGATTTCTTAATTATAGTTTTATTTATTATTTCCAAAAAAGGGTTTTATAGGCAAGAAAATATAGAATTTTAAGGTGTTAGGTTTGGACGCCAAATTTCATATGTTAAATAAAACAATGGGATTTTTAAATAGAATCGTGCAAAATTTGATGGGTTAATTTCAAATACATGACCACGTACGAATATTAAACTGGGATTTTTAACTGTGAAAAATTGACAAAGTTGATTATTTATGAACGAACTCTTTTATTGTAGGCTAATTAATGGCAACAAGAATTGGTTTGATTGTTGGTATGCTTGAGTGGTCATTTAATTGAACCCATCACCCAACAAGAGTGTGGGGGTGATGCCCGATTTTTATCGGATACCCGGCGGGGGTCTGGATGCTGAGTCGCAATTGAGGCCGGACCGATACTCCTTTATAAAATGCCGTCTAGGCGGAGGTTCTAGATGATATTGTACCCAATGGGGCGGGACGATGCCCGATCATGTCGAATGACCACCAACTCATGTGTTGACCATGGCTCGAAGGGTCGTAATAATCGAAAGAGGTATGAATGATTGTGATGTGTTGTGCTTGATTATGGAGTAAAATTGTGATATCTCGAAATTTAGCCATATTTCAAAATATATGAAATGGTTATTTCACCAATGTACTTATAGTTACTTTACTCTGAAATGATCACTCACGAGTTAACTAATCTGTTGGGTAAGACCGTAAAGGGTTAAAAACGCAAAAGACCAGAGAATTCGATCAGAAATCGACCGCTCGACCATAAGAATTGACAAGAGTCAATGCTACAGTGGTATAAGTCAATTAGCGAATGGATATATATCGATTCGACGGAAGTACATAGTCGGTTCGCAGGTGATTCCGCATGATTACGATATTCACGTCGAAAGACGATAAACCGATTTTCTATTGATCTTATATTCAGGGTACGTAATTGAACCCTCGCGATTACATGACAACCGAGGGTTGTCCACGATTCAAAAGGGCACAACATGGATCGAAAATTATCGACCATGGGTCAGCCGCGCGAAAACCCCTAGAAGCCACTCGATAAATTAAGTGGTACCAAAGTCGCGTTCGATCGATTTTTAATCACGAAATTTAATTCAGTTTCGGGTATTGAAGTTTAGAAAATTCGAGATTAAATTATTGAACGTCGCCTTATATCCGTTGAATTATCAACATGTTTGAAATTTTCGAAAAATGAATTATCGGACAAAAAATTGAAGACCAGAAAAGGGAAAATTCGGATCCAGTGGCAAAATGGTAATTTATGAGTCAAGATTTTTGTTTTAAAGGAAAATAGATATAATAAGATATTATGGGGACAATATGCATGGCAATGAGGGTTTTAGAGGGGATTGATGTGAAGATTGATGGGATTTTGGATTAAAAACCTTCTCTTCCCTTTCTTTTTCTTTCTCTCTCATGCGTCCCCTCCCCCTCCCCCTCTGCCCACTTCTCATTTTACTCTCTCCCCCACGTTTTCTTCCCCCCGCCCTCCCCCCTTCCCCCTTTCCTTTTCTTTTTCCCCCTTCATTTTCTTTTCCTTCCATTTCCCTCACGTTCATCTTCTTCATCCTGGCCTCTCCAAGACCGCCCCTTCCTTCTTGGGCCTTCCTTCTTGGGCCGTCCACCACTCACCGCCCTCACCACCACCGCCACTCACCACCTTGATTGGCACCGTTCATCTTCACCGAACCACTACCATCGTTCACCACCACCCGCACCACCACACCCGCACCATCAACTCCACCGCCAAGCTTCCAAGTTGCCACCACTCGAGCCTCCCATCCATCAAGCCACACACACCAGCACCATCACCACCACCAGCACCCTTGACGCCAACGACGTCACCGCAAGCCACTGTCCGCTCGAGCAGTGATCTTGAGCTACCGCTGCCACCGTCGAGCTTCTGTTCGAGCCACGAGCGTCACATTCTCAATCCCATCGCGCCACCATAGCCAAAAACCCTCTTAATCGTGGATTATGGTGTTAATTATGTTTATAGGGTAGATTAGTTTAATATTAATGGCGGTTAGTATTAGTTAATTTTAGTTTAGCCTTAATTGCGATTAATGATGGTTTAGCATTAATTTTAAGTGCGATTAGTTTATGTAATTACGATTAGATTAATTGATTGCTGTTAGATTAATTAATTTAGTTTAGTTTAATTAATTGTGATTTATTCAATTAATCGTAATTTATTTATTCAATCGTTAGTTATTCAATTAATCGTAATTATTTTAGTTAACAACGATTAATTTAATTAAGTATAGTTAGGTTAATTAATCGATTTTAGTTTAATTAATTTTTAATTAGCCTAATTAATCGTGATTTTGCCTAATTAAGCAGGATTAGCTTAATTAATCACAATTAGTGTAATTAATTACGGATTAGCCGTTAAGTAGAATTTTATGCCCATTTTTCTGAATGAGTTTGTGCATAATTCCAACTATTTGCACATGTGATTCTATATTATTGATTGCCCAATTATAGATTTTATTTATTATTAAAAAAAAGTTTATGGGCAAGAAAATAGAGAATTTTGAGGTGTCGGGTTTAGACGCTAAATTTTACATACTAAATAAAACAATGTGGTTTTAAAATAGAAGTATGCAAAGTTTGACGGGTTGATTTCAAATATGTGACCATGTACGAATATTTTATTGGTATTTTTAAATGTGAAAAATTGCCAAAGTTAATTATTTGAAAACGAACTCTTTTGTTATGAGCTAATTAATGGCAATAAGAATCAGCTTGATTGTTGGTGTACTTGAGTGGTCATTTAATCGAACCCGTCACCCAACAGGAGTTTGGGGGCGATGCCTGATTTTTATCAAATGCCCGCTGAAGGTCCGGATGCGAGTCACAGTTGAGGCCGGATCGATGCTCCTTTATGGAATGCCGTCTAGGTAGGGGTCCTAGATGATGCCATGTCCGATGGGGTGGGACGATGCCTAGTCATGTCGAAAGACCGCCGACTCTTGTGTTGGTCGTGACCCGACGGGTCATAATAATTAGAACACATATGTTTGACAGTGTGCTTGGCTATTATGAATTGTGTTAAGATTATTATTTATGTGTGTTGCACTAATATTGCCATGTGAGGGGTACTAATATACAGTGGTATGCCAAGGCGAGGTAAGATTGTATGTTGTTGCATGTTTAGGCTATCTCCGAGGCGAATTAGCTTCCTAATCGAGGTTTAGGAAGTTAACTCGCTGAGATTTATCTCATCCTGTTGTTGTTAACTATTTTTGCGGCCGTAGCGTGGGGAACTTCTAAGTGCGGTTGTAGTGGGCGCGAGATGCAACATTTTTGGGCTAGCCTTGCCATTAGTGAAGCTAGAGTTAACCCTGACTTTTCTGACCATTTTTGCTCATAGGTCGTATAGGAGTTGCATTTTGTTGTAGGCATATAAATGTTAAACTCCTTGGGTTAACAAGTTCATAAATAAATCGCCGCTTTTGGAAATCGTCTATTGTGCTTTGTTATCATTGTTGTTGTTGATTGACTAGGTGTTTATTTGAGTTGCTTCCGCATGCATTTAATCGAAAGATAAAAAGAATGGGTCAGCGATGCATCCTGAAACGTCGCAATTTAATCGACAGCCGAGGGATGTTCGCGTGCTCGAGGTTCGGGACGTGACAAAAACTATGAGGCACAATATGGGAAGGCCAAAATGAGTTTTACCTTATAATCGAGACCTATGTGGATGCTTGATGCATGAAAGTTATGTGTTCTGATTATTGATTATATTTGTTCATTAGTGTTCGCATATGTAATGTACTAATATGCAGGGGTGTGCCAAGGCAAGGTAAGATTGTATGTCGTTGCATGTTTAGGCTGCCTCCGAGGCGAATTAGCTTCCTAATTTATGTTTAGGAAGTTGACTCGCTAAGATTTTATCTCACCCCATTGTTGTTGATTATTTTCAGGCCCGTAGTATGGAGAACCGTCATGCTCGATTCAGGGTCCCTTTGGAGACAAAGGATTGGTCTAGCGTTAGTGAAGTTTAGGTTAACCTTGACCCTGCTAGTTTTTGGATAGTTGGTAGAAAGTTGACATGGTAAAGGCTTGTAATATTACACTTCCTGAGATTAACAAGTATATAAATAAAAATAGTATTTTTGGAAAAATTTGTTGGTGTGTTTTTTTTTACTCTCCCTATTAGTTGTTGGTTGATTGAGTGTTTATATAATTGCTTCCACATGCGTTTAATTGAAAGAGAAAAAGAATGGGTCAGCAATGCGTCCTGGGTCAGCAATGTGTCCTAGGACGTCACAATTTTAATCAACCATCGGGGATGTTCACGTGCTTGGGGTTCGGGACGTGACACTTATGATGGTAGATAATATATTGGGTGGTTGAATGTTTATCTTGTTTTGATTTATTATTTTATTATAAAACTACCAAAAAAAATTGCATGTTAGAATAGATAGGAATTTTTATAACATTTCTTAGTTTAATTTGTTTGCATATCATATAAAATAGAATTGACTTTTAGATTAGATTAGGATAATTTGAATATTTTCCTAGTTGAATTAAAATTGCAGGAATAGATAATTTCTAGGTTATGTAAGGTCTTTTCAGATATAATTGCATGCTAAGATATGTTTTTAGGTTAAGATAGGATTTAGGATAGTCTATTTCCTACCTTAAAATAGATAATATCTCACTTTAGATAGATTTTTATTTTATTTTTCGCAATTTTGTATTACAAATTTAATAAAAAAATGTAAAAAATCAAATTAGTATGAATTGAGTTCCGTTCTAGGATAGATTGCATGTTTAAATAATGATATTTATTTATTTCGAATTATATATAAAAATACAAAAAATAATGTGCATGTCACATGGTTTGCACATAAGGTTCAATTACTTAAAATTCAACGTCACATAGAGTAATATAACCTACAATTGCATTTAGGCTTAAGTTTGCACTGCGTATATTGCATTCAAGTTCAGCCTTCATTAAAAAAGTAAATAATAATAATAATAATTAAATATTCATTCCTACATACGTAGTTAATTCTCATGTCAGGACCAAAACAATACCCCAAAAATTGCTGGGTAATTTCACTTGATTATTTCCGCAATTCATTTATTGTGTTGTTTTTCTTGAGTGTTATTTTTAATGCTTATGCACCCACATAATCACTTCTTTCATGTTAGTTTTTAGTTTAAATCGATCCAAATTAAATATAATAGTACCGAAATGGCCTTAGACTAAATCTACATAATCAAGTCCCCGTACCCATTCAATCTCTAGTTCGTAGGAGTAAAATATATCGTCCATACTTTACTTCAGTTTCTAATCGACTCATCAAAAATCGATTAGTGGCAACTCCTGAATGAAATTGACTTGCATGTTAAGAAGTTAAGCCTAAGATTTCGAGCTAAGTTTAAACTTAATAGAAAGTTAGCTAAGTTTAGATTTAATAATCCAATAGCATAGTTTATCCGTGGGTAAGTTCACGAGACAATGTTGCTTTGTTGTCATTCAAACTCGGTTGGTCCCGACATCACCAAAGTAGTGAACGTTGATGGCAGGAGCAGTGAGGCGGTTTGACTTGGTGGACGTCAGGCTTGCTGAACACACGCTATGGCTACTGAAATCTGGACATGAGGCTCACGGTAGAGAAGACTTGGGCTTTTGAAGACTTTTCTTTTGCTGGTGCTCTCTCTAGTGAACATTGATGGCAGGACCAGTGAGGCGGCTTGACTTGGTAGACGTCAGGCTTGCGGAACACATGCTATAGCTACTGAAAGACATGAGGCTCACGGTAGAGAAGACTTGGCTTTTGAAGACTTTTCTTTTGCTGGTGCTCTCTCTAGTGAACATTGATGGCAGGACCAGTGAGGCGGCTTGACTTGGTGGACGTCGGGCTTGCTGAACACGTGCTATATATAGCTACTGGAATCTGGACATGAGGCTCACGGTAGAGAAGACTTGGCTTTTGAAGACTTTTCTTTTGCTGGCGCTCTCTCAGCATTCGGGATAAATGCACTAGAAGTACCAAAAATTATATAGAGCACTCATTTTAGTACGAAAAGTTTTCGTCAGCACATTTAAGTGTTAAGTCAGAGAAAAAACGATCACTTAGATGCCAACGGCAAGAAATTCCGATCAAATTGTTTACGTGTCATTTATAATTAAAATTATAATATGACTTGACAAATTTTTTAAAATTCCAGTCCATGTGGCATACTTGACATTGAAATGATCACTTTAAACAAAATTTGACACTCAATTGATGACATCGTTTAGGAGCTATATGCTAACTAGACACGCCGACAACCCACGTAGGACTGAAAAATTAATAAAATATGGCCACATCGGATTTTCGACAATTTAGATGAGAGTTAGCACTTAAATGATCGTTTTTAAAAAAAAAAATAGCACTTAAGTAATTCGAAAAAATACTTTTATTATTAAAGTTAGCATCATACATAACTTTTGGCACTTATAGTGTATTTACCCTCTCAACATTCTATCTTATGGTATTTCATATTATCGGAAAAGCAGAGGCGTGAAAGTCCATTGAGCTCCCGTGTGGATGAGACGGCATTGCCCATGAATCCGGTGAAAGAAAGAAGATAATGATAGGATGCGAAGGTAAATAGATGTTGATGAGGAATCGGCTATGCGTGTGCAGAGGGCTCTTCGTGAGTGTCTCATGTTGAAGAGGAGAAAGCCCTCTATGCGTCCAAATCGTCCATGTGAAGTCCATGTCCTCCCTCTTTTTCCTATATGGACCGATCTCTTAATCACGGGACACCCTCGAATAGTCAGTCGTCTCTTCGTGGATCTTTATGAGAACTGGCCAGGACCGTATCGAAAACCGGCAAGAGAATAGTCAAGGCAACGAGGCTAGCTATGAGGGGACTCGGTCGTGACGGTGAGAACTGATTTGGTGCGGCAAGTTGGCTGGAACATATTGTTCTGGGCTCGGTGAAGCACGGCGAGAAACCAGAGGATCCCGGGACTACTCATGGACTCGGCTGATTTGTCGAATTGCTTCACTGATGCAAGTGTATGCGGAATTCGCCCCAAGACAACGGAAAATTTTCAGTCGAGATCGGGCAGCAGCGGCGGGAGTAATGCTGTCAAGTAATGGCTTTTGGCTTCGTGGGAGATTGCTGCAAAGAGAACGCCTCTCTCTTTTATGAGCACTGTAGCCGTCTCTCTCTTTTCTCTAATCAAAAACCTCTCTCTCCGGTGAACTCAAACGTATCTATTTATAAGAGTTAGCCTGGGGTTATCTTACAAAAAGTAAATTATCTTATTTCCTATTTCCAATTCTGGCCATTTCCTGATTATTTCGTCTTAGTTGAAATATTCACATAACAAAAATGATGCTCAGGCGGTAAAGAATATCACATAATAGAAGCAAAATAGCATCAAAAATCATGCACTATGTCTCAGCAAAATAGCATTTAACAAGGACTAGGAAATTCTTTCCCAGCGCTCTGCAATTTCTCACGTACCCACTTCATACAAACTGAGATCAGATTGACAGGAGGGAGGGAGGGAGCAGTTATTGATTACTATTAATACCGATAAATTCAGCTGGTAGTTATGTAGAAATCTCTACTAAAAGGCATTATGGAGTCCGGCACCGCCGCCGCCCTCCTTTCGGTCCTTGTTGCCACCTTTGCCATCGTCAATGTGAATGTCCACGGACGGGGGGTTGCTCTTGTTGGACTTCTAAGCTTTCAAAAGCTCTGCACGTTTGCCCAACTTTTTTTTTAGCCTCTCGATGAGCAGAGCTGGGGCTGCGGTCCCGGAAACGGTCACTTTGTTCTGTTCTTTATCTACTTTGACGTCGAGAACCCCTGTAACACACCAACCAAAAAGATAAGAAACAAAAATAAAAATTAACCAAGAAATTTTTTAATCGAAGGTGATGAGTATACTTGAACACAGAATTACTAAAATGTCACGGGAAGAATTTTTCAGTGGAGGTTCAAGATATATCTAACTAAAATCCAAACACGGAGCAAGAGAGAGAGGCTTGAAGAATAAGATAAGATCAAATAAGGAGGACTGGAACTGAAAAAGGAGTAATACCAGCAATTTTCCCCAAGGCCTTCTTCACATCCCGGTCACAGCCATCACAGTGTATGTACACTTTAAGAACCGAAGTCTGCATGCACGAGCAAACCAGAGAACAAGAACAGGTGTGAAGAACAATTCCTCTCACTCCAACAAAAGGATAACAGAAGGAAAAAAAAAAAAAAACGAATGAAGCGAAGCTTCCCATGCAAATTTTCTCTCCAGAAAGTCATTACCAGGCATGAAAAGAGAGATTAGTTCCCAAAGCAAAACGGAGCACACACCCGAATTGTAACACGTGAAGTCTGACGATCATCTACGACTCTTGAGCTTAAAACAAGGCAAAGTACAGAGGGGATACTACCAATGAGCTAAGTTAGGAGGGACAAAATGCGTACCTGGATCTTCGACACCTCTTCTTTACTCATTTGGATTCCACTTGTATGGAACAAGCCGGACACAGTTATTGAATAAGAAAAGGAGGGAGAGGGGATCCTGAAACAGATGTACTGCCGAGAGAGAGAGAGAAAGAGAGAGGTGTAAGGAGAGGAAACCTCGAAGGAGTTTTAAGCGAGAGGAGGAGGTAAAGTTCGTGTCTGATTTGTCTAAGTTTAGGGGAAAGTGAGTGGAATTTTCCACACCAGTAATGATTAATGACGACAATAATCGTATTTGCAAGCACAGGAGTTCGAAAGACCGACCCATAAAACTGTTTCGGATGATTCCGCTTCAACAGATTAGGGTAAATGCAGAAGTTACTTTGGAGTCCTTTTTTTTAATCCTAATTAGTCTGTTCTCTCGTCGATCGAATCAATGGGGATCCGAAACATGACCATTTCGCGCGCCCAAGAAAAAATCGAAACAGCAAAGAAGAGGTTATCACAACTACCGTGACCTTTCGATTGTTACGAGGCCACTAAAATTGGAATATGGCCATTTTGCGTTATCCTTCAACAGGGGAAATCTTAGATAAGTGAGTACCGTCGTTGGAGTCTCGTCGAGATGCTTGCAGCTAGATATCTTCCCCGTCATGCCGGCAAGAAGCATGTAAAGTATAGTAATTCATGGGAAGAAGTATAGTTCAAATGCCAAAATTTGACACGAAAAAACGTTTAGGGTCACTTTTTTTTAAAAGTGACACACTTAAGTGCCACATCTGGCGAATCCCGTCAGAAATTTTACGTTATGATTTTTTATTATTTTTTTCGTCTACGTGACTCGCCGAAGAGCTGACTTAACAAAGAAACGCAAAAACAACATCGTTTTGGCACGAATTTTGAATTTTAATATAAAATTAAAAGAAAAAATAAGAGAGGAGAGAGAAAGACGCGCGGGCCGGGGGCTTGAGCCTCCCCGCCGTCGCCCGGGACTGGTGACGGTGGGAGGAGGGTCAGCCATGGTCGCCGAGCCCTAACCCAGGGGCTGGCGAACCCGGCCAACTGACGGCAAGGGCCCGCGAGCCCTCACCTAGATTCGGCAAGGGTCGGTGGCCTTCGCCCAGCCGGACCAAGGGTCTTGAACGAAATTGCACTCGAAATTCGCCGCATTGACTCGGAGGGTCTCGAACGAAGACGAAACGTCGATGTCACGAGTAGACTCGAGTCCAACGCACCGCTCCACTCGGATCACGGTAAAAGATTCACTACTCTCCACTTTAATGCCTTTTTCAAGAAACCTTCGCTCTCCTCATTCGCCAGACCATGAAGTCTTTCGCACGGCCCGTCCTTTTTTACCCTTTTCTTTTGTATTATGAGGTCTCGAATTTCCTTCTATTAGAAAAATCAAACCACCTCTCGTTTTCAAACAATTTGCCAAAAAATTCCACACGTCTCTCTAAGTTTTCTCACGTACTGAGATGTGAAAGATAATCCTAGCGAACTTCTCCACAGAACTGACATCTGTCAAGAAATATTTTGGATGGTGCTTGATTCGATTGACGAGGGCACATGTTAATTTGGAGGAAAATTAGGACTCGAAAGCGACTTCTATATTTATCATAATCCCTCAAAATCGAATCAGCAAAAAGGGTTTTATGGGTAAAATGACTGAGGATGTAATGGTAATCTTGCGTAAATATGGTTTCTTTCCTTCTGGTTTTCTTCTCTTTGCAAACAAAGATGATTTGCAATTCCTTTCATACTTTGCTCAGCTCCGCTTTCCATCTTTCCCAAAGAACATAACAAATATCCTTTTCATGACCTCCTCTTTCTTAATCTCCTGATATTTCTTCCGAGCATAGCCTTAAACTCGCCAACTGTAAAGAAGAGAGGAAAGAACTATCATGAGCCTTACACATCGAGTGGTCACTTCGGTGGTGAGTTCGACTTTTCTTCACGTTGATCTTATCTCACCGACAAACTAGCCAACTGTTATGTGAAATTATCAATATTCATTTGTGCGATTTATTAATTTTTCTCTGATTAAATCATTAACTGATTATTTATAGTTCGCTCACATTTGAGTTGCTTACTAATGTTTATATGGTTTTTCTTAGATTTACCGAATTTTCCATTAAGGCTCTATTTATTTTGCGGATAACATTTTTCTCATTTTCTAGCATTTGGTTCGCTTAGAAAAATGAGTCAATGAAAAATACTTGCCTTGTCAAAAGAAAACATATACTTAAATTCAAGAATATAATTTCTTTTTAAAAAGTTGGAAATCATTTTCTAAAATATGATTAGATATTAGCACTTGAACCTGAAACTCTATGCTCCCTAACGTTGGTTCTAGGATCCTCGACATCCAAGACCAAGCCTAGGTCCATCGAGGTCGAGTTCATGACCCCAATGCCTGTGTTTGGATCCTCACCACCTTCGCCCAGGTCCATCGAGGCGAAGCCTAGGACCCGGTGCTTGTATTAGGCCCTCAGCACCAATGGCTATGTCCATCGAGGTCGAGTCCAAAGCTCCAACGCTCGTGCCGAATTCCTCGGCACCTAGCTTGGGTCCACAAAGGCCAAGCTTTCATCTAGGCTAGGCCCCGATCCCCAGTGCTCGCATTTAGGGATGAGTATGGTCTTGGTTGGACTGGTCTACCCCCTAATCCTAAGACCAAACCACATAATATTGGTCATCAATTTTCAAGATCGAGGACCAACCCTATGGAGCCTAGGATTGAGGACCAGACCGACCCAATGGGTTCGGTCCGGTTCCAAGGTCAACTCAGGACTAACTGATAATTTTTTTGTTACATTTTTTGTACTCCCTGAAAAGACAAACCTAACATTTCAAGTTACATATCTATCAATAATACGGCGTTGTGCAACGAAACTATAAATACTAGTACATATTCAACAAATTTAAGACAAGACACCAATAGAAATTTCACACTTGCTAAAAGCAAAAATACTTTGAAAATGATTAAGACTACTCATAGAGATATAGGATGAGATGGGAAGTTGAGTGGCGAGCGAGGAAGTTGAGCAGGGTGAGTGTTGAGCGGAGAGCGAGAAAGTTTTTTCTTTCAATTTTGGCAAATTGAAGACTAAGAGGACAAAGAAGATAGAAGAGAACGAGTACTGGAGGACAACACCATGGGCAGTCGTTTAATGTTGTTTGCGCCGTTTTGGATGCCGTGAGAAGCCGTTTAATGTTGTTAATGCCATATGACTTAGGATTTTCTCTTTAGAATATATAAAAAAAAAATATAAATAATATATTGGATATATTATATATAATATAAACAACAAGGCTGGTCCAAATTGGACCAACCGTAAACTCTCAAGATAGAGAACCAACATGCACTGTGCTGGTCGAGGGATCACAGGACCAAGGACCAACTCAGTCTCACTAGAAACAGGATCAGGACCAATAGGGTTAGGCCGGTCTAGGGTCAGTCCAGGGTTAAACCTGGACCGATGCTCAACCCTACTCGCATTGGCTTGCTTAATGATCAAACCCAAGACTCTAGTGCCAGTACTCCAGTGCTACTATGCCTAGCTGGCCATGCGCAAGTTACTAGTACCCAAAGGATAAGAATAATAACGCCGAAAATAGACATAAAATTTGTATTTTTTTTTATATGCAAAAAAGAGTACAAGGAGAGCCTATCTATAGGCTTTAAAACAAAACTATACAAAATTACATATATCAATCGAGATATATACAGTCAAAGGAAGATATTTGCGCAATCTTGAAAGATAACGGTAAACTAATAGAAATATTCTAATTATCTCTAATACAAAAAAATTCTAAAGAATTATCTTAATTTTCTCTAACATTCCCCCTCAAACTCAAGGTAATTAAGTCAATTTGAGTTCTGATAAAAACTGAAAATCGCTTAGACTTTAGATTTCAAGATCTGGCTTGTCCTTGACGACAGCGAAAGACTAGTGCCGGTTCTCCAATATGAGCAGTGTAAAGTCATGAATCAAAATTAAAATAGCAAGCAGCCGATAGAGCTGGCCTTGTTGACTAAAATAGTAACTAGACGAACGCAACTAATGCGATTAACATCGTAATAGTACGCAGTCGATGCAGTTGGCTTTGCTTTCAAAATGATCACTAAACGACAAGGCCTGTGTAGCTGGTGTCGTAATCACCAAGCCAAAAATCAGAGGGAAATAAAAAGTGGCTAATGCGATTGGCTTTGCTAATAAAAAACGAACTCGGCTTCCCTAGATAATAGGGCTCTATAGATGATGTTGGCCATTGGACAAGACAAATAATTTTGAAATCAATTTGACTAGAGGATATTAGGACTTATTGGAAAAGAAACAATATTAGCACCATATATGCATTGTGCACCTGATGCACTTCAAGATTGCCTAGCTCTGATGCCAGACAAACAAAGTAATGCAGAAAATAGAAATATGAGATTTGTGTATATTTTGATGTGTATATTTATGATATGACTGTATAAAGTAGAATATATCAATCAAGATATACACAGTCGAAAGAAGAGATCCGCACAATCTTGGAAGATATGTAAACCGATAGAAATATTATAATAATCTCTAATATAAGAAACTATCCAAAAGAATTATCCTATTACCTCTAACATAGTATATGTCTATTTAGGAAAATCAAATCAAATCTTTCCATACCAAATGATGAATATATTCTCCAGTTCATTTTTAAGTTTCCACCAAACATCGGAAAATATTATTATTTCCCTATAAAATGACTTAATTGAAAACATTATTCAAAAAAGTTACATTTTTCGTGAAACAAACAAAGCCCGATTATCATTTTATTTTGCTTGCTCCCTAGTGTTTAAAATTTATCAATTTTTTTTGAAGAAAATACTCACCCCACTGGCTAGAATGATTACCAACATTTTATCTTTTATTGATTTTAATTACCTCTCTTACCAATTGTTTAAATTTACTAACTATCATTTGAAATTACCAAACTTTTTGTGCACCTTACCAATTTTTCTTTAATTAACCAACCAACTAGTTTTGGTTATGAACTTTCATTTGAGTTAATTGCCAACGTTTATTTTACTCTTTTTCAATTTTAACAATTTTTCTATTGGGTTACTCAATGGAGAGAAAAATTGATAAGTTACTCAAATAAAAAATCAATAACACAATTGTAAAAAGAGTTCAAAAGCGAGACACATAATAGTTGTAATTCAAAGAAAATGTTGGTTAAACCACCCTTCCAACATGGAAGGGGGAGGTGGGGGGTTCAAATCCCCTCTTTCTCAGGGAGGGTTGGGATGGGAACGACTTAGTTTCAAGTGTGCGTTTCGACTCTCACGCCCTGCAAGAAGGTAGGGCAAAAGTCTAAGAGTGAGAGTTAGAGTAGGAGTATAGTAGGACCGACCAGAAAAAAAGAACTCAAATGAGAGTTGATAATCCAAAATAACTTGATAACTTAGTAGAAGAAAAGTTGATTAATCATCTAACTTAAAGTTAGTAATTTTATATGAGTCATTATATTTCATCTCCAAGTTAAGAAATTTCAATAGAAGTTGGCGAAAGATAAGAAAATTTTGTGATTAATAGAAATATAAATTTGGTAAGTAACTCACATGAGAGTTGATCCAAAATTAATTGATAACTTAACTGGAGAAAAGTTTATAAGTCACTCTAGTAAAGATTAATAATCTCTAACAAGAGATGGTAATTTTAAGGTGCTACTAAGAAATGCATACAAAAATTTGTAAACAATTAAAAATTTTGGCGAATTACAAAAAAAAAAAAAAAAAAAAACCAATAAACGTCGGTAAGTAACCTAATACCAGCTGGTAATTAAAATGATGAAAAATTGGCGAGGCACTTAATGTTGGTCTATAATCTCTCAAAAAGTTAGTAACTATAAATGGCTACCAACCAAGGTGCATAAAAGCGGTAGCTTGATAAAAAAATTAGTGGATTAATGAAAGAAAGAATTAAAGGTCGGTAAGTAATTTAAATGGTAAATTAATTGGACAAAAGTTGATAAGTCAAATTAATTTAAGTTGAAATTTCATATAAGAGTTACTATATTGAAATTTCATATAAGAGTTACTATATTCAATGCTTTAGTAAGTTAAGCAAATAAAAGTGAGTAAATCAGTACAAAAAATTTGATAATTTACAAGCTATAAAGTTGATAGTTTCATAAAAGCGATGGTAAGTTAACCAACAAAGTACTTGGAGAAAAAATCGTTAGTCATTGTTTTGTTAACAGTTTTTGAAATATTGAAATTTACTTATACATCTTTCTTTTATGGAACAATAAAATTCAATTCCCCCTCAAAAATTGGATCCTAAGTTATGCACAAAATGCGAATACAGTCATATTGAATGAACAATTGAAGAATTTGTATAAAACATGATGCTGATACAACTTCTAAAGACTTTCTAAAGCGTTCGGATAAGTAGAACTCTAACGGTCGAGTTTAGGTTAAGGATTTGCACAACAAACAATGGAACAACCATCACTTTTGATTCGAGAATAGTTATGCAACCAATAATAACAATTTGGTACGCTCGAGATTACTATATTGTAGCCAAATTTGAGTTCTAATTTGCACTCACCTAAGGCCTTGAAATCCATCATTTAGGCTTGTTTTGAAGCAATTATCCATTTCTAGGCCTTATTCAACTTTATTATTTGCCATTTTGTTATTTTTCTTGTTATATCGTTTCCGCAACTTTCTCTCATTTTATCTGCACTGCTTAGAAATTGGCCAAATCCCAAAAATGAATAAATAAATAGATAAATAAAAATCACATCATACTTATAACCCTTGGACAAATTTGTCTTACTTCTCAAATTTCCCCAAAAAAAAACAAAAAACGAAATTTCACTCAATGGATGAAAATGGCCATTGTCATCTTTTCCATTTGGAAGACCCTACGTGGATAGTTGGCGTGGCTAACCACATTGAAGCAGCGTGCCATGTGGCATTTGTACTATAAAAAATCTCAAAAATTAAGAAAAATGATTTTAAAAGTAAAAGAAAGAAACAACTTCATTAGGACAAAAAAGGAAAAAAGAAAAACTGAGAAACCCCATGTTTGCGTTCTCCAGCTGACGTTTCCTCTCTCTGAGTCCGTTCCCTCTGCGTTCGCAGCCGTCGCGTGCCTCCGCTCTAAAGTTAAGCGACGCTCGCCACCTCAAATCTAACCGAGGTCGGCGGCGACCTCTGGTCTGACATTTGCGCAAACGTGGGGTCGGCAAATGGACCACAGACACCAACTTGGTTGGTTTGTTATGAACAGTAGACAAGACTGATGGGCTTTGCCGCGAGTCCGACACTGCTAAAACCTGGGTTTAGAAGTACATATGCTCAAAATTCTCAGACCACGTACTCAGTGTCGAATGTAGGATTTTAGAAGAGAAAATGGAGATAAATTCTGGAAATAGAATTAGAATTAGGCCCGAAACTCAGTTTGTTTTGCAGAAAATAAAAATTGCGGAATATATTTTCTAAAAATGATCTTTCATATCGTTTACAAAGATGAATATATAAAAAGTATTTTCATCATTCACAAAAGTAGTTAAAAATTAATTGTTGTCGGTAATAAAAACGTTTTTACCAAACATTCAATTTCCGTGAAAGATACGAAGCCGAAACATTTCTATCCTAGAGTTTTCACAAGGCGAATTCCCTAGCTAGATGATGGCCAAAAAAATCTAGAGGACATTTTAAGAATGTATTTGACAACCTCGGATCCATTCTCAGGGATATCCTTTGGCACTAGCTAGACTTCTAATTGTGGACACTCAACATAAGGCTTATTTAGCGCGAGCACGTGCACATTTCATTAGACTAGTATAGGCAATCATGTGCATACTGTGTGAGTACTAACACAAGCGACAAATGTGAGGAATGACATATATTGATTGGCAATAGTACCCATTAACACTATATAGTCAATTGTCGAAATATGACGACGAATCACAAATAATTGCAAATGTGAGTGCTAGCAATATTCACTAAAGAACGTCAACAAGCTGTTTTGGAATTTGAGATCGTTTGGAGGGAACGGTTATTGTTGGAAGGCTAAGTCGTTCGATGGATCAGTTGGGACTAGAGGCACAATTTTGGAGGGAACATTTATGGTTCGAAGATCATGTTGTCCAATAGGACAGTCGAAAGCAAAAGCGCTTTTGAAAAGAGAAGTTACCACCTAGAAGAAATATCGTGGAGTGAACAGTATGTACGTGTCGTATCCACAGGCATGGAGGGAACTGGTATGCATGGGTTATTCGAGAGAGTGTAACCGCGAGGAATCGTCGAAAAGCCACTACCATGGACTATTTATAAATAACGCTAGTCATCCACCAAGCAGCCCCTCGACAAATCAAAACACAAAGTGTTATCTTTTAATTATCTTTCCTATATTGCACTTTAAATTTCCTTAACTGTAACTTTCCAATTTGCATCGTTAATAAGATTCTAGCATGTATCTTTATTGCGGTACTATATTGTCGATTAAATTCCGATGTCGTACTCCTATGTTCTCAAGTTATGTCATCAATTAAATTTCAACATGATTTATTTATATCTTGTTATGTCATTGAGTCCGAAACTTTTGAATCTCACCGTCGATTGAATTTCGGCTTGGTTCGGGATGCAACAATGCCGTTCGAATCGAAGAAATTGATTTCCTTTGGCATGAGATATCCTCTATCCACATTTAGCGCAAAACCTTGATTTCCTTAATTAAAAGTTCGAAGAACTACTTTTGGTGAAAGTTATTTCGTTGCAGGAGCAATTCCAGCGAAATACTAACAAAACAAACTCTAGACTAATTCCGACCAAGCCCATGTTGCTTGGAACTTGGAAGATCGTTGCCATGATCTTCAATGGCGATTTTCCAGCACTAGTGGAGGCACGCGTTAACAACACCACCAACAATGATAGTCGTCTCTTTCTTCTAAGTGGCTCTTTCAGAATGCAACGACGAACCCCACCGGCACCAAACTCTGCATTTTGGAAAGGTTAAAAAAGGAAGAATCATCAACTGCGAGATGAGGCAGTTGGTCAACTTCGCTTTACTTTCCTTCTCCACCAGATGCTCAGTGGGACTCAAAGAAACGACAGGGACTTCTCTAATCACATGTTTTTTAGTCAAAAGATTGCCGCTCGTAAGCGACTTTACGACGATTATGCTTTTCCGTGCATCCGCATCTCCGATGCCGAAGACTAAGCCGAGACCTTGCGGACTTATCCGGCAGACGCGACTAAATCGACGTGACGAATCCAGTACTCATCGGAAACTAGATAGAGAAAAGCGGGTGCCAGTTCAAGGGAAAATAGAGCTTCACTCATGCATTCCAAAGTAACAAGCGGAAGAAACATAAAAGCTTTCGTCTATGCATTCCAATGTGTAGCTGAAATCTCCCAAATCACACCACTAAAACGAAGCAGTTAATGTGCAGTCGAACCCGAAAGACAAAAAGCCACAAGCTTGCAGAACAGGGTCTAGGGTATGTTAATTCTGGGAGGCCGATCACATCACCTTAGCAAAAATCAGGCCTGGCCTTCTTCCGGACGCAGATGCAACCCCTGATGGGATCCCTATGGATCCTGATCTCGGAGCAGTCCCTCAGGTCCTCGAGGCTCAGGTACTGCTGCTTCACCACCCGGGTGAAGTCGCCGCACGTGTCGTTGATCCAAATGTAAGGGTGGCAGGCCTCGTCGTAGTAGTACAGCAGGCTCCTCATGCCTCCCCCGCCGCCGCTCGCCGCCAAAGGCCCGCCCGGCCGCCCGGGCATGTAGGCCTTGTAGATGCTCTTGCACTTGAGCCGCTTCGACGACCCGGGCTTGAGGGTGTGGACCTTCTTGAGGATCGAGCCGACCCGGATTTGGAGCTCGACGGGGCGGTCGCTGAGGTTCCATATCCGGGTCCCGAGTCCGGAGGACTGAGTGTGGTCTTTACACCCATCGAAGCAGCCTCCTAGAGAGAAGATGTTGAGTTTGAGCTTATTGAGTCCCCGCATCGCTAGGTCTTCTCTCTCTCTTTCCTGGGGAGTGAAGAAGGTGGGATGCAAAAGTGGGTGCAAAAGGAGTGACCTTTGATGGCCTGAAATTTTGGAATGGCATGACTTTGTGGCATATACTATTGTATATTGCAATTAACCACCCTCCATTTTGTCAAAATTTATTGGTAAATTCCCAACAACTTTATGTTATATTTTAATTGTCCCTAAAAGTTTTGTGATTCTTAGTTCAATTCTTTTTTGAAAGGCTTGCCGTGATCGAAGGTTTGATGTAAACTCATTTAATTGATGAGACACATTGACTCAGTCGCGAAGTGCTGACTCCTTCGATTGTCTCAATTATGACATTGGATCGAGTTATGATATGTTTTATTTATGCTTTTGGATAATGTGTTGGTGTTGAATCACAGGAGTCTGGCACCTAACTCAAAAAAAAAAAAAAATCATTGTGGTCAACTGAAAAATGAAAAAATAAGATGGAAGGCGATGGATTTCAAAAATTGCTCTTAATCTATGAATAAGTAACAAATCGGGGTGATATGTCATAATTAACAGATTTCATATCAATATTATATGTTTCGAGTGATTAATTGGGATACGCAATTTGAAAGAAAACAGAAAGAAAAGTGAGCCCAACGAAAAATGACAATAAAAGCTACAATTTTCTGAAATTGCACAAATT
The DNA here is from genome assembly GCA_014182365.1 of Eucalyptus tenuipes. Lineage (NCBI taxonomy): Eukaryota > Viridiplantae > Streptophyta > Magnoliopsida > Myrtales > Myrtaceae > Eucalyptus > Eucalyptus tenuipes. The sequence continues at coordinate 32,594,146 of CM024544.1, forward strand.
CAAGATTTTCTGTGGTCAAACTACAAATTCACCAAAATACAGTGTGGTTGTGCAATTTACTCTAGCGTATGCCTATCCATTTACAAGGTATCATGTGTATGTACCCTGTTTTGGTCAATGCGGCTGCTATCTTGCTATTCCACGGACGTCATCAATTATGGCCCGTCTGGATTTCCATTATTTTAACTTTCACTTAATCAAAAGTTTCACAGTACGCAATTACTTTGATTTCTTTATTCCATCTTTTGCGAAACGCGAGAAATTTTCATTGAAATGCAAAATGGTTCTGCATAAATTCACATATAACTCTATTCATCATATTTGAAATCTCAATAATATGTCAAATTTCGATGAAAATATATTAATAATTACATTTTGCCTTTCACTCTACTCAAATGAATGTTCCCTTAGATTTAGGGCCTTTAATGGAAGGGTCTATGTCTTTCTTTGGTCTTTCTTTAGATGACATGACATGGAAAGTGGAGGGTAGACATGAATGCACTCTGTGAAATTTTTGCATTTTGCTTGTGGGATTCAATTAGCCCTTCCATCAAGGAAACCGGTGGGGGGACCCAAAAGCTTCAAATTTCAACGCACCAAGACAGGGATCAGCTAAAGAGAACACACTTTAGGGGTTGCGGATTATAATATTTTGCTCAGCTTTTTCCCTTTGTTGTTTGCTGGGGAAAGGAGAAATAGACTTGGACTCTGTTGGGGGCACTCCAAGTCTCATGATGAAACTTCATATGATGTTGCTTCACCTTTCATCATTCCAAAAGTGCTTTTCTAAGTGCAGTAGTACTGTTCAAGCCTCCCAAAAAAGAACCCAATTTTTTTTGGAGAATTTCTATTATCCTGTGAGTATTCTTACAAGATCTGTCTCGCATTTTAATTTGGAATCATCGCAAAGACAAGCGAAGGAATAGATCCATCGGGTCCACTTTCCCAAATGGATTCTCTGTTGTGAGTTACCTAACATTAAAGGAAAAAGTTACAGAAGTAAAGGTCATGTAATTTATATTGTGATTATGAAAAGTTACGATGGTTGGAGACAAGTGTTGGCATGTAGGTTACAAAACTTATACAGAGTGTTAAAAAAATGAAGGTTAACTAAATACTTTACAAAAAGTAACATAAAAGAAATTATTGTTAACTTATATAGATTACTAATTTTGTAGGATATTACAAACTGTAGGATCCAGAGAACTAATGAACACTAAAGAAGCTACGAAAGCATATTTTACAAAAAGAAAGTACTATCGATGAAAACAATTACTTCGGCAAAGGAAAATTATGATCCATTAGATTTACTAAGAATACAAAAAGAATTGACCCAAAAAAAAAAGAATAGAAAAAGAAAATTACTATTAACTAAGGCATTATTATTTTCTTCAGAATATTAGGAACAATAGGACTAGAATACTTACGACGACACGAGGGAAATTATTTCACATAGAAAAGGTTACGAAATCACATCTAACAGATATATTACTATTAGTGAGGAAAATTACAAATGCCGGAGGAAAGTCGTGATCAACTAGGTAGAATGCGGTCTCGTTTTTCTCTTATGGGATGTAGAAGGACCCCTAACTTTTGGTGGCACCTACCAGTTTGTTCGAGGCTTGGGAAAATTCTATGGTCGTGTATTGAAATACAAGGTTGGTCTCGTCGTATGTGAACAGTTAGATTATGGGAGAATTCAACCGTTGAATGATATTAAAAAGACAATAACTTACAGATGTTTAAAAAACACTATTGATTATCAGATTGTCAATCTTACTATTTGATTAAGGAAAATTACATCACATTAAAATAATTATTCACTAATAGGGACCAATTATGAACATATAAAGAAATGTCACGATGCAAGTTACTAAATAAGGGAAAATTTACATTACACTCTAGTGGCGAACGCTATCTCCTAAAAAGTTATGACCGCTAAAAAAATTGAAAGGTAAATTATGACATTTGAAAGGTCATCACTAACTTGTCATTTACAAAAACTTAAAGGAACTATGATCATTGAGGAAAATTGCTAAGCCTTGGTACCATCACTTACGACAATGAGCGGAATTTTACTATGCTATCAACTAATTAATAATCTTAGATTTCAGGTTACGTACTCGATAGACAAATTATTAATTGTAAGCAAAAAAAGAAAAAAATACGACAAGTAAATCGCAATTCATAAAGTTAAATTACTATGCATAGGCGTGACCAACTTTTACAATCCTTTCAGGTAAATTATGTTAAACTTCTGGAAAATTACGAACCCGTCGCGGGATTGATCCTGCTTTCTTTTTCTTTTTTTCCCCTCTTTCCCGCGGGACCCTGGAAGCAACCTGAGAGGCGTGATTAGCTACATTTCCTTACTGACAAGCGACAATTTCTCTTGCTCTTTTTGGTGCTGCGAAGGTAATGGTTGATGAAAGATATTGCCAGGGCCACGAGACCAGTGCAGACCATCATAGTTTATGATCATCAGGATCGGTCAATTCCTGATTGAACCGAGACCCACATTGGCAAAAGAAAATGCCAGTCTCTAGGCATCAAAATCAGTCAATTTCGATGGCCTTATGCATGAGTTTTACGGTAATTTTCAGATTTAGAACAAAATCCGCAACGACAAACCATCTTCTGGTGAGGTGACGGGTTCACCAGCTCTGATACTAGTCCAAAAATGTCGTTAGGTATGCTCAGATCTGCCCATCTACCAACACCATGCGCTAAATGCTAAAAAATTTGCAGGCGAACGAACATGCCCGATCTTTGCGGTCCTTCCGTTCAGTACCCATGTTCGCGCTTCAGTCCCGCGAGTCCTGTCCTTGCTATTGGCTGGAATATCGCCCACAAGATAACGGATGATAATATAATAGTAGCAATAGTCCACAAGGTGGAGACTTTTAGCAGCAAAATTTCCTTGAGGATAAAGCAACTTTCAGGACTGATGTCGTATTGGATGACAGATTATGGGGAAGTTTCGTGGCTGACGATGAAGTTCTGTATTTTTTCACTAAAGTAAGGAGCCTTTTCCCTCTGCTTATAATTTTTCCCACGAAATTCTTGGCTTTTCTGATGGCTCTTCTTGATGCTTGCTCTTTGGATCCTATGTTTGATTGCACGGTTATCTGCTAACATCCACGTTTTTCGTAAAGTTTTGCTAACATAATCAAATCACTATTTTATCATATAGCAGCTAATAGTGAGAGAGGGAGACTGATGACAACAATAATGTCACCATGATGCATCACTAGCACGCCAGCAATGATGCATCAAATAGTATTCATGCCATAGAATTAACAACAAAAAAACGACTACTTCATTGAGATTTTTATGATTTCATTGGTTTTATAAATGAGAGAATTTCCTGTTCGTGCTAAAGCTGAAAACTGGGACTGTACAGTAGATGCATCACAAGCATCATCATACGCTGAGAACATGGGGAGGTTCAAAATGGGTAGAACATCCTACAAAAATGAAAAAAGGAGACGAATTTACAGAAAGATGGGTTCCCTTCCTCTTTTTTTTTTCTTTTACTTTTCATGATTCTCTTCAGAAGGTTCTATCTTTATGACTAGAGGCTGATTCAGTTCAGCAGCCGGTTCAGCCACGATAGGCAACTGCGATGCTGCCAAAACTCCATCGAGATCTTCATTTTCAGCCAGAGCTTTTTCCAAAGCCGCCTTGGCAACTCTAGTAACGCAGAACATCAGAACAACTGCACCAACAGCCAGAAAATCATAGTTTCAGATCTCAAACCAAGCGGCACAATTGAGTGATTAAACAAATGTGTAACAGCAAAACAATTCTGCTCATCCATTTCCACATTGTTTTCTATGACAAACAAAAGAACTAGAAAAGTTTTCCCCCATTAGAGCCCATAACTGAGTTTAAGAGCAAATCATTTAATGAGGTTCCATTGCAGGTGGTGATCTCTGTTCTGCAATGTCTATGGCATCAGAATTGTCCAAGATATTAGAGTCCATCTTTCAGCTATCCAAGAAGTATGAAGATTGCAGCGGTGGATGTACACTGTGCAAAGGCAAAAGGAAACATCCTACAAATTTTGGCTTCCCAGTGTCTATGGCATCAGAATTGTCCAAGATATTAGAGTCCATCTTTCAGCTATTCAAGAAATATGGAGATTGCAGCAGTGGATGTACAACGTGCAAAGGCAAAAGGAAATATCCTACAAATTTTGGCCTTCCCCACCCCCACCACCCCCGCCCCCTCCCCCCCAAAAAAAAAAAAAAAAAAACCACCCTTTTTCATGAATAACACAACTTCGGTATCCTGTTTTCCACGCGACAATCTTCATGAGATTCATTCCTCTAGGACTTCAGAACTCACACATCAGTAACAATCTCTATGTACTCATAACTGATCCTCTTTCATATGTACTCATAACTGATCCTCAACATGAAAGATAAACAGATTATAAAACACAAAAGGAGGAAATAAGGATGATGTCTATAACATCATTAGTTGCAACTCACCAGATACCATAAGGCCCAGAACGATTAAAACCTGCAGATGACAAGTAAAGGAGAATGATCAGGAAAACATAAACAGAAGGAACACCGCATTCTAAGATGCTGACACATACATTAATGAATTGTTTAAGAAATTAAAGTCACTAACTTAAGACGCTGCAAGTGACAAAATAATATTATAACAAAGGAGGATTACGTTCACTAATTAAAGAATTAAGAAGCCATAAGTGACATGATGAAGTAATATAATAACAAAGGAGGGTTACATTGATTAACCTAAGCAAATTGCTTGAAGAAGAGGATCATAACTTTCTGACAGCAATGTGCGAATAACTTTTCGACATGTGCCATACAGGCAGCATTTGTTAAGTGAGCTGCCATGCATCTTATAGACAATGTAGTCTGAACGATATTAATGTTTTACACATCTTGTTACCCCTCCAGTACCCTTTTTGAGTATAATGTACTTGGAAGGCATCGCCTAGAAAGCTATATAAGCTAACTCAACAGACACAAAACATAGCCATTGTTTTGAAGAGAGTGTGAAGGAGTTCCAAGGAGAACTTCACCAAAAGGAGAGCACCTTGAGAAGCAAGAAGCTTGGTTAAAATGTTCAAATGACCTCAGGGTAAAAGGTGAAGCAGCCATCATTACTCAATCATGAAAGTGACCCGCATTGGTTAGTGATCCAAAAAGAAGCATTCACAAAAATTGATGGCCTTGTACCACCAAATACATTTTGAATGACAATCAACAAGATTAGAATCTCAGATAGATAGCTTAAAAGCAAACACAGTTCTTAGTTATTTACCCAACGAGTAGTTGAAAATTCACTCCATCCATGGGTCACATCAGAAAGATCCTTTAAAGTTGTCCCAACATACACCAGTGCAAGGGTTATAGGCTGCAAAAGAAAGCAATTTTATAGCTTTAGGGTCTACAATGTAAAATCAAAATGCTAATGAGCCAGTAAAATACTAAAATGTTAGTAAATGGTAATTGAGGGAACCAGCCATCAAGCAATTGCAGAAAAGTTCACCAGAAATCGAAGAGCTCAAGTGCGCACCCACACCCACACCCACACCACAGCATTTATACAAGTGCAACACTCAAGGAAATCCACGTGAATATGGCAACTTGGATGCAATAAGCATTTATTGTCAAATGATTACCATCATTGGTATAACATTTTAGGCCAATGAACCAAAAATTCTGTGGCATACATGTCTGGAGTCAGGATATTTTGAAAGCAATGAGAAAAGCTAGAGTAGGTGTCCCCGTGATTCTGCACACTCAACCCAATTCTTTAGCAGTCTTCACTGTTGCAACCGATAACCTTGATTTTTTTCTCCACAGAAAACCAACCAAATACACATGAATCTTGGGAGAGCCACTCAAAAGTCCATACTTTTTTTGGCAATGGACCTAGAGGAATGGACACCCCGGTTCTAAGAAGGCCAAACTTAGAAACTACAGAACGAGGTTTAAGCCACACTACCTTCACATAAATTCCTGATGTAATGACTCCTTACCCTCACATGTGCCTGACTGGTAAAGGGAGTAAGATAAACTCCAAGGCCTGCTTTTTTTTCTTTTTTTTTTCCCAGAAGTCAATTAATTAGCTTAGAAGAATCTGGAGAGTGATCCATGATGGATATGTGGAAACACTGCATAAGTATTGAGAGAACAAGTACTTAATTGCTGGTTAAGCCTTTTGCAGTCCTACACTCAAAGTGTTTTTATATCAGTTCATGCAGTCAATTTTGGGCTTCAATCCCTCATTCATCCATCCTCAGAACCAAATCGTAGGTTCTTCAGATTCATCATGACATTGCTGGTGTAGTCATGGAAAGCAATGGTCTGCCGTTAAGATCCCAATTTTGACGAACAGAATTAAATTAAAAAAAAAAAAAAAGTACTTCAAATTTATGATCAGATCAACCACAACATATTTTTGCTGTTCTAAAATTATAAATGCCATAATAAAATGGAAAAACTAACTCAGCATTAGTGTTCAGGAAGAAATAAAAGTACCATCATGCCTATCCAAGATGCCAGCATGTATTCCCCAATTGGCACTGGAGTCACAGAAAGGAGGTAATTCAACATGTTAAATGGAAGCAAGGGAACCAGCCGCAGCAGCAAGACAATCTGTACCAACAATGAAGAAACAAAGTTATGTATCTCAAGTAGAGAATGGGGACAAATTAATCTATGCAGTAATACAGTCAAACTTATATGATCAATCAATTCAGCAGACCTTGAACCCAGATTTATGAATTGCAACAGCAACCGAGCGGAACCGAGGATAATCCTTCAATTTAGAAATAACGAATGATCTTGCAATCTGTTCAAGGGAAATACAGTATATACATATCAACATCTGAATAATATATATGTCAATCAAGTAGGTAATATCAGGATGGATTTTGCTAATGAGAGTGAAAACAACACCCTTTTAAGTCAGGTACAAAAAAGTCAACAAAAACAAATTTATAACAGCCAAAATTCACAAGTGATAAATTCTGCAAGAAATGATAAGTTCAGAAGGCAGACACTCACAGTTCTGCCAAGGAGAAATGCAGCACCGGCTCCGATAGTAGCACCAATGGAGTCAGCAACAAATCCCACGGGTAAGCCAAATAAATAACCACCACCAAGCTGAAAACAGTCAGAAATTAATGCAACATTAAGATCACGGAAAACTCAAACTTAACCACAAGCAATACTTTGTCATTTGCTTTTTGCAAGTTTCTAGGACATAGGAGACCAAAGGGCATCCCAGGTAGTCATGGTCCTATCTTAGATTTTACGTGGTTGTAACACAATCACGAACCCTACAAACTGGGAAAATGTACAGCACTTTTTGTAAAACAAGATAAGTAATTCGGCGAAGAGAGATTCAATACTTACAGTAAGTACTGAAGCTGGAACTGCCAAAACCGTCAGTGGAATATATGCAACGGCTCTGCAAAGTGAGAATTTAAACTTGAGATTAAAAAGAAAAAAAAAATGCTTGGAATACTGCCACCTATTTCAGATTAATAATAAAATTTCAAGGAAGCTTCATAGCACAACTAATTTATTGACATGTAAAATTGGTGGCTAACTAATATGAAAAGATTGAGCAACTAAAAGATTACAAAGCTTCTGGATAAAAGCTTCACTTCAAATGCATTTGCCTTCAGCAATAAAACATATGCAGAAAGAACATCTACTTGGTTAAGAAGACGCCACACAACTACTAAATGTGAGAAAGACCAAGTACTCAGTCAAATCGTTGTCCACCGGATGAGAAAGAGTTATACTAGTCCAGATCTTTGGAAGCCCGTATCATTGATACTCCATGCCATTAAGTTGTTATAATTTCTCTTATCTAAGCTTTATTAGTTTGGGCAAACTCAAGTATCTTGTCCAACACAGTACTACACAAACAGCTGGCTAATTCATCCACATAAAGTTACTGTCAAGAAAACTCATTTGTTTCAGGCGAAATGAGATTTATCTAAGTGAATTTAATTCCCTCCAAATTTCTGGGCAAGCAATCTTGAGTTTCTCAAAATATTAGTTTCAGTCACCTAACTTTCATGTATGCAACCACATTGCAATATTAACCATCAACTCTCTTGACATCCTCTTCTAACCAACCAAATAGCCAATATCTACAGCATTAAAATCGATTTGTTCAGAATGCTGTCATGATGAGTATTGTTTTGTAATTTCACAAGATTCTTGAGTATAAATATCACTTGCAACCTTTGGGCTCATTGTGAAGATAGAGAATTGAATCAAGATAGACTAGTCAACCAGAAAACTCAGAATCAATTTCAGATTGAGTAATAAAACTATAAAGCACAACTATTTGACTTACAAAACAAGAGGACCCCAAGGGCCAAGGTCTTGTTCAACCCATAGCAAGAAATTCTTTAGAATCTGCAAAAAGAGCCCATTTATATGAGGATGGAGTAAAGAAGGGGGGGTTGGATCATTAAAAAAAAAAAAAGCCCGTTCGTCTATCAAACAAACCTACCAAGGAAAGATTCTTGTTCCAAACAGTGTTAAATAACAGTGCTTTGTCATGGCACCAAAAACGAAAACTAGGGAACTATGGACGTGTATTTGTCTGGCATTGATTAGCAGGATCACAGGTCATGCACCAGCTTCTAAATTCACATTATAATTTCCCCCTACATTAGTTCAGAACGCAGGAACTGAGCAGTAAGCTCAACCTTCCGCTCAATTGGAATAGAAACCATGAGTACCAAGAACAGAATTCAGTTTTATTTCCCGACAAGTTCGACGACAGAATCCACCTCTGAATTCCAATTGATTCCACACTCGCACAAAAAAAGACCAGTAACTGGGAACGACACTCGTATCATACCATCTAATGGAATCCTAAAACACTGCTCCTCAAAGAACACAAGCCAACGACAACACAAACCAATCGGAAGCCGAAACGGAAACGAGATCCAATCAGAAACCACACGAGCAATGCGGCAACTTCCACCAAAATTAAACCCTGGATCCATCACCACCGAATCAAGCTCAACGGATATTCCGCAGGACCGAACACGAAAACCCAAATCGAGATCAAACCTAAAACCCCGACACCGACGACGCGACCGATCGATCAAGGCGGCACCTTTTCGACGGGGAGGGTGAAGCAGGCGACGACGCCGGCGAGGAGGAGCGAGAGGAGGAGGGCGATGCGGAGGGCGGAGCCCCAGGTGAGAGCCATGAGGGAGAAGCGGCGACGCCAAGGCCTGCACTCCTCCTCGTCGTCGGCGCAACCGGAGGGCGATTGCTTCAGCGCCAAGCGAGCCCTCAATCCTCCTCCTGCGTTTGCCAGATTTGCTGTCCCCCCCTTTCCCTCTCCCCCACCTTACCACTCCATGGATTGGAAACTTCCCCTTTGTCCCAGCGCGCGGCGGACGTTCTTGGATTCTTCCTTCTCCTAGTTCTTCTTCTTCCCTCCACCCCTACCCAACAAAATTCAATGCGAAGGCGAACCCAATTTGTAGTTTTGCGGGGGAGGAAAAGGGTCGGTCCCGACGCGCGAAGCAAGTGATGGGTTTTCGATCAAGATTGAAGCTTTCGGGCGAAGTCTGGCTGGAATGGGGGAAAGCGAAGGCTCTGTCGAGGCTTTGCGCTTTCGCTTGGAGGATAACGCGGATGACGACGAAACAGGCGAGCTTTTTTCCCCTTCTTCTTTTTTTTAATACGCTGTTGTCTAGATAGCGAGATCGTGCACCGTTTTATCGACGTCGTAGGAGGGAGAAACTGTCGTTTTCACTGTTTTGACCCGTCGGTGGAACCGCCATTCTCTAATGATCCCAGCTCCCCATAGTTTGTAAATATTCCTAGATGGGTTCCATTTGCTAATTGGCATTTAATGTCCATGTGACTAAGATTGCAAGCCTAAGGAACTCAGATTATCGACTTCCGTGGGACAAATTTACCCTCCGAAAGTTTTGTCATGTTGGATTAATTCACCATCCGACACCAACCTCACCTGCACTCGATAGTTCTTTAACCATTTGAGCTTAAGGAATGACATTGGAACACTTGATTCATTGATGAAAGGTATCTTTATTTTTTCCCCACTTACCAATTTGCATGTTTTGGAAGCTTTTATCATTACATAAATCTCACAGCATTCACCATACTTCGCATTTAAGAAGTTGATGGTAACAAATTTGCAGAGCCATCTCAGGATTGGGCCCAAAAAGTGAAGAAAGAGTGTTCAATTATTTGGATTAGGCTTCATCCTGAACTAGAAATGAGAGGAGGTAAGTTCCTTGGCTTGTTCGCTAACAACAAAAAGCATCAAACTTACATTATCCAGTCATGATTACGCAACTAAATTCCGCAAATCCGGGCTCATGAATTCGACGTGGTTTTCAGAGACCCAAAAGGAATAAAGTTCTGCACCATAGCTTATACAGAAGAGGGGAAATATGGGAAGATTCTCATACAAAAATTCTTCTTAAGGACCTTTCTTTGGAAGATGGATGGATGCTTGATGTTAGAGGAACGCAAATAATGCTGTTGAAGGATCTGCATCACATGAACATCACCTGTGATATAGAAGTCTGATGTGTCAAATATCTATCAAGGCTCCAAACTCCACATCAAGTCCCCTATAAGGAAGCTTGATCTATTAAATCAATGGTCACAACAAAGTGGCGTTTCATTCTGCGCACCATTCTCTAATGAGGAAATTAGAGCAGCTATCTAATCCTGCGAAACATACAAGTAAGAGATTTCTTGATACATGAAAATGGGAAAAGAAAGGAGAAACAGCAGCAGCTGACGAGCGGACGATGTGTCGACACATCACTGCACTGCAACCGTAAGCAATCAAAGAACACTATGTACGGGAAGTGTGCATCACCCATTTCAACAAGAAATGCGATTGGAACCATAGCTAATTGCTTGAAGGCTTGAATCATCCATATTTGTCATCCATCTTTGAGGACCCTTTGATTCCCCAGGTATGTTGTACGCATATGAAGTCCATCTCACATCTGCTCCACCTCCACACGAGTTCCCCACGCCCATCCTCATCATCTTCTGTGTTCTCTCTAGAACTATGAGGCTTGAAAATGTAGAATAGCTGTTCCCGACAAAAACATCAGCCCTTAAGCAAACCTCATAATCGATTGCTGACTTAATGAGATAAGGATATCTTTCATAAATTCCATCCACGCCCAATTTCTTCTTCTCAAATGGAACCAACCCCTCCTTCCAACCACTCAGGATGGAAGAATCTTCTAGAAGGACATCAGCCACAGCAAGATAAATGACAGTTGGAGTATTGAAGCCTAAAATGTTCCCCACTCTCTTCGTAATCTCGGCCTTGCTACTACAAATTTGACTAACATTCAACCGTTGCTCTAACTTCTTACAATGAATCATCCAGTCTTTCTCTATCCTCATGTGCACAGCAACATAAGGAACAGATTGTAACCGATGCCCTTCTAAATGCATATTATGCCGCGAAACTTCTGCTTTACTTTTTAACTCTCTGCCGACTTCTCTAATCTTGTTGATAACTTTATCTGCCTCTTTAGCAATCTCATCAACTAAAACTAAGCACTCAAAAATCCTCGCATAGTCCTTAACAGGCCAATGATCATGCCACAAAAACGGATTCTTTCCAGTAATACGGATAACCTCATATCTATCGATTGGGTCTTGGCTAGACTGCCTCAACTGATCCATATCTCTCTGGATAGTCCATCTCCTACCACTTCCCTTTTGTACCTCAAATGCTCCTGTCTGGTTGGAAACATCAGAGTAATGGCCCAACCGGACAAACCCATCACAAAGTGAATTAAACCTTTCAAACTGGAAGATCTTATCAAATGATATTGGCTGCAAAAGATCAATTTCCTTGTAAAACAAAGAAGCACTCAAGCTTGGCATAAGAAGAGTCCGGTTAAGCATTCTAGCAGTAAGACAAGCCCTAGCAAATGCAATTTTCTGATTGTTTAATCCCCAAACAATTTGAGGCACCTCCACGAATTTGTCCTTCCTGATGCCATACTCCGACATATATGACAAAGAAAAGTTGTGGCTTATTGCAATCTGATTCTGCTCAAACCCACCAAAGAATGAAGAAATGAAAGCTGCTCTAAGAGCCAAAACAATGATGACCAGAGCAAAACATTTGCATGCAATGGAACTCAAGGGAGGAACGAGCACTTTCAAACTTTTACAGTTAGATAATAAGCCCATCTAAAATTCACTGCCACTTCTACTGTGCTCCACCAAAGCAAACTATGGCTCGACTACCACCATATCTAGATAAGAGGTGCACAGAGCCCACCTGATCCTCGGGTGATTATATATGAGGCTAACCTCTGGTCAAGTATAACCATTTTCTCTATTTATTTACTCCGATCAGATCTAGAAACCATTTCAGGATTTATCTGGTCGAAGGATACAGAGAGCTTTGAAAACCCATATTCAGCTCAAGCAAGAAAAATCCTTGAAATAATGTCACACCTATGTGTAGTGAGCATCGACTTATAAAATAAGTAGACCCCGAGGACCAAAGTTCCGTTCAATCCATGAAGAGAGTTCCTCCAATATCTGCAGGAAAAAATGCTTTAGTCAGAAACAGATGCCATAAAATCAAAAGAGGATCAAGTAATACAATCACACTGCCCCAGAATCGCTCTGGTCTTCCTAGAACTCATGCAAATCCCCATCCAATGTATATACCCTAGCACATGACAATCAGTTAATCACAATGCCACTTGCCAACCACTATTAAGTACGTGACAACCACTATTAAAAGATTTCACTTCAATAATTGTTATGTAGAGTACAAAACAGATACTTTTATTCTTCACATAGGGTCATCAAGTGTGCAACGGCGATGCTTCATAGCAACCGATAACAATCAGATATGAACTCCCAAGCCGTTTGTCTTGAAAAGACGAAGTATACACTAGTACAGTGCAGAATTCTTGCATCTTTCAAAACACAACGAAGACGACGACCACCACAACAATTTTCCCTCTATCTAGGGGCTTCCGGAAATGTATCGTGGACTTTTGGAGGGAAGATTCCTATTCCAATAGCACAAAATGACAGCACTTCACAGCAACATGCGGTGGCACCGCAACAAAACCAAGAGACCATGGACATATAAACTACCGCCATGCACTATCCGTCTTGGATTGTCAAGCAAGACCAAAGATAACGAACCCATCACCGAATCCACAAAATAACCATCCTCCACCACATTCAGAGCACCAAAGTTGAGCTCAGCCTTCCATTCAGTCGGGAGAGAGCCCATGACACCGTCCAGAACAAGACCACATCAACCAATTTCAGCCAACGAAAGCCAAAATCACACCATACACTACGAATGAACACCCGCATAAAGGGAAGCACAGACAATTCGAACCCGATAAAGAACGAGCTCCAAATTAGAAACTGAGCCAGCAAAGCGCCGTCCTTCGCTTCACCGGAGGAAGATCGAGACGCGACTACCGGCGGATCAACCGAGGATCCGCCGCCCAATTCGAGCTTAATTACAAATGCGCAATGTTCACGAATCAAACGCGAACCCGAAAACGGAGAACTGACCGACTACGCAATCCGATCGATCGGGAAGGAACAGAGTGCAAACGAAAGAAGGAAGAGATCGAGAATGGAACCTTCTCAAGGGGAGGAGCGAAGGCAGAGAGTGACGAGAAGGAAGAGAGAGAGAGAGAGAGAGATTATATTTTAAGTTGAATAAAATATATTATGATGATATATCATTATATAACTGAAAATGATTAATTTAGATTCAGACTTTTGTCGATGAATTTCATGATAATCCTACGAATTGCAAAAGTACGCTAAATTTACAATGCTTCAACTTATGGGTCTTGGTTCCTTAACACTTAACTTTTTCCAAAGTTAAATATGAAATCCCACTAATCTTTGGCGGAGTAAAAAATTTTGTGACACAAAAAAAATTCGAACTTTCATTCTTGTGACACATTTATCCTAAATTTTAAGGCATTTTGGTTTTTTTACTTTTTAAAATTTTTGTCTTCTTCTTCTTTCTTCCCTCCACATGCCATGGTGAAGCCGGCGAAGGGAAGCCAACGTCGGGTGAGGGGTGCCCTTGCTAGATCCGGCGAGGGAGGCCCTTGCCCGACCCAACCGAGGGCCGCCTCGCCGCCGCCATGGTAGGCGAAGCGAAGAGAAAAGAAAAAAAGAAAAAAAAAGGAAAAATAGAAAGAATAAGACGAAAATGCCTTTAATTGGGTAAATGTGTCATAGTTTGCAAAATTTGGGGTTTTTCATATCACGAAAAAAAAATTTGGGATAAATTTGTCACTTTAGGCAAAGTTTGAGATTTTTGGTGGTCTTTTCCCTTATAATTTTAGAGTTTGTTGCTATTTTTAAGAAATTAAATATATATATATCTAAAAAAAAAAGAGTTGATTCTATGCAGTCCGAATGGTTCCTAGTCTGGCAGATTTGCATAAGTCCACTCAACGCTCGACATTTGTCATCTATGGACCCACATAGCAAAAATTTTCAGAATTTCAATCTCCTCTCTCTCTCTCTCTCGTTGAATCTAGAGGGTCTCAAGCTCCCCGGCGTCAGGCGACCTCTGCCTCGCCTAATCGAGCTAGGTGGAGCCTCGTCGGAATCTAGTGAGCTCAAGCCTCACCGGCCTATGGCGAGCCTCTAGTTCGCCTCTGGTTAGTCGTCGGCTACGGACGTGGCCGGCAACCGGCGAATGAAGAAGAAAAAGAAAAAAAAAAGAAAGAAAAGAGAAGGAATAAAAAAATTCAAAAAATCAATTTTTTTCTTTTTAACAATAAAAGGAAAAAGTACTTAACGAAGGAAAGTGAGGTGAAAGAAGATATGAAAATTTTTACATTTTTTCGATTTTGTTTGGTTAACCGAACTGATAACCAAACTGATAAAAATTGAAATAATTAAAAAAGTTTTGGTTTTTGATATTATCCGAGCCGAATGAGAACCGAGCCAAACAAAAGACCGAACTTTTCGATTCATTTTTCGGTTCAATTCAGTTTTCGATTTGGTTTTTGACACTCCTAGTATTTATTACTCATGTACCTAATATTTTCTCCCAAGTCCATGTCACTACAACCTCGGCTCAAGAGCTCATTCGAAACCCCAAAATAAATTAGGGGCTTTTGGGAGATCGAATCCATGCCGATTCAAGGTCATGGCCATCGATAAGCACGGGGCCGCCGAGAGAGCATTACCGCGAGATACAGAGGGAAGAACGAGAGCCTACCGCGAGCCACTCTTACCACTAATTGGGGGCTTTGAACCTGGCTCGGCCGGCCCCTCTATTTTCTACAGTAAAGCCCCACCAACCTTACCACTAATCGGCCAGCCCATCTACTCCCCACATTCCTATATACGAACCGCACTTTAGGAGTAGAATCTTGAACATGCCCAGCTGGACGCGGAGGATGCGCCCAATCGAGACGCGCAAGAAGTGGCCCGAACGGCAGCCCTGCTGCTTAAAAAAAGAAGGGGAAGGGGGTAAAAAAATTGTTATAAATCCTATCTCGAAAGGCCCAACATGGGGAGAAAACACTCTTCCAACGGATTGACCAAATCATTGCATGTGAATGGAGCGACGCATCACTTCGCATGTCGCTGCATAAGGTGGTGGTTGAAAGAAAGAACCTGTCTCGGTCCCCTGCAAACGACACAAGTTAAGGACATTTCTGATTTAAAAAAGAGAGCTTCATACAGCAGCTGATTCTTGCAGCTGATTCTTGTACAATACCATCCAAATCAACTGCATATAATTTGAGAACATCCGATCCGAGACCATGGGCTCGTCAGACGGAACTCGTGCCGCGATCAGCACCGTCGTGGTCACACATTTTTTTTCATTTTGCAGATCCAGGACATTGCCAAAAGATGGGGGTAAAATGGAACTCATTGCTGTAAAGATCAGTCGCCTGAGAGAAACTGGAACACTTCAGTAACTGATGAACATGCCTCTTCAAGTCCTTGAACAATCAGGAATTTCTCATACTATACAAGATACTGATATTATCGCGTGTACATGGAAATAGTATACATACATCCAAAAAGACCGAGGAAGCTGGAAAAATCAATGAATGACGACGTTTTCACGCTAACGAACATCAAACCGACACTGAATAATGCTGCTGCTGCTACTGCTGCTACTATATGTACTTGACCTCCTACTAATGTGACGACTATGCCGCCCTCGCGTCTTTGCGGTCTGCCAATGTCTGCACTTTGCGGAACTGCGGCATTGTGCAAGAACATCTCGTTCTTGGATGCTCTTTTCTCAGAACGTGCCAAAAATTTCCTGCTCAAGGATTTCTTTTCTTTTCCAATCCTATTTCAAACATAGCGCGTTGAGCAGCACATGAGCTAACATGAAATCCACGAAGTACTGGTGCCCGATTTCCCCATCCCTCCACTTCATCTTTGCTGGGGCACGGCCATAGTGGACCCCGTCGTTGCACCGGTTATCAAAGTGCCACGGGTAGGTCAGGTCAAAGTTATCGATCACGCCGGATACCAACCCGGCTTGTCTGAACTTATCAATCACCACCCCATTGTACGCCTCCATCTTGTTAGGATTGAATGCGAGCGCTCGGGCATAGCCACCAGTAGCCACTGTGGTCCGATAGAAAATCCTCGGTACCACCAAGCCCCTCTGCCTCACCCCCTCCATCACCTCTGCCCAGAAAGAGGCGGCGTATTGTGCTCCGCCTGAGAACGCCCTTACGTTGGTCCACTTGACACCGTCGTGCAAGCCCGAGTTCATGATTATGGTGTCCGGTACCGTGTCTTCTGAGAAGTACTTCTTCAACAAGCTGCGAAACCCTTCATCTTTCAGCGAGTTGAGACCCTCATAATTCTGCGTGCCGTTCCAATGGCCATTAAAGATGCTTGTGATCCGGACAGATTGAGAAGGGTCTTTCGGGTTCGAGAAGTTCATGTCGAATCTCCGAGGGACTGATTGAATTCCGGGCAAATCCAAGATGAAATTGAGCATGTTTCTAATCGTGTCGACGTGATTCGAATCGCCCCAGAAGAAGATCCACCTGCCCTTCAGGCAATTCCAGGCAGCATCAGGTGAAAATATCTTGAACGAACAGTGTGCCGAATATACCCAACCATTACTCTCCAAAAGGCCTAATGAGCCATCGCACCACGGGCTCCGGCACTTGTAATCGGGCGGAAGGCACCGGTAACGTCCATCGTTGCTGATTTGGCAATGGTCGTTCTTGCCATGCCGGGTCCAGCGGCCAAACCAAACATCTTTACTGAAATCAGATTTCCCGCAAAGATGCAGCTCTGGCAGTTTCGCCTTGCTCTTGTAGAACCTTATTGAGACCTTTCTAAGCTCCCGATCGAACACGAACCGACCCGGTGAGAACCTGAGCCCTCAAAGTGCCTATACAGCAGGATGATCGTCAGATTGTAGTCCCCCACGAAATCCGGATGAACCTGAAGTAAGACCGAATAAGATCCATTACCGAAATCCTTCACCAGGGGCCTCGACTTCCAAGACTCCCCGGAAATATCGGTCTCGAAGTAATCGCCGCCCAGACACCGCGAATTCCCGGCTCCATCCAACGCAGCGAAACTGAACTCGTGAACAGGCCCGGCTGACAATTCGATCAAACCCTTACCATCTATCCCGGGAATGGCAATCTCCTCCGTCCTGGAGTCCCTGCAGGGCTCGCCTCCAGGAGCCAGCCACCTCGCGAGGAGGTTGGAGGTGAAGTTGGGCTCTAACTGGGACGAAACCCAATCTTGAACAACTTCATCCACTACATTCTTCTCCTCCTTCTGGGGAGACTCTTCCAAAAAACCACCTGAATCCGAGCTATTACTACTCGAATTGACTGACACTTGGGTAACATTGTTTGGCAAATCAACAGGAAGTCGCGAGGTGGTGTTCGATGTCAACACTTGAGGGGTCACGGTCTGATTTTGATGGGGGTCAAACGCTAGATCGGAATCAGAAGCTTGGACCTTTACGGACCCGTAATCTTGCTTGACCCTCCATGCGTCAAGAAGGCCGCTTACCGTGCACCCATCTACGCTCCAGACCACCAGCATGCCCACAACGAGTAAGGCGCTCAGCCCCCCGAACCGCCAGTTCACCGCCGAGCTCGGCCGGTGAAGCCCCCATTGATGAAGCGGCGGCGGCGGCAAGTTCGCTCCCTTTTCCCGCATCTGGTAAAGACCACCTCCGCCTACCACACCACCAGAGGCAGAGCCAGCTACCAAGAAAGCTAGATACCCAGGAGAAAAGCAACAAAGAAAGAAAAGAG
Organism: Eucalyptus tenuipes; assembly: GCA_014182365.1. NCBI lineage: Eukaryota > Viridiplantae > Streptophyta > Magnoliopsida > Myrtales > Myrtaceae > Eucalyptus > Eucalyptus tenuipes. The sequence continues at coordinate 32,612,471 of CM024544.1, forward strand.
AAAAGGGTCACGATTCACGATAAAGCGAAAGGTAAAGTTGTTTATTACTATAGCGCAAGAACGTGCCATGAAGTTCCCAGAAAAAACGCTCAAGAGTCAAGAACAGGCGCATTCCAAGAAGAGGGCTTTTCTTTAACCCCCTCAAGAACGCCTCGATTCTTGCACCGGGGAAGAACCCATTTCTTCCCCGGCATCTCGAGACGAAATCTAATTAAAGAAAACAGCGCGGGAATAGAAAATGGGGGAGACGGGTGCTCAGTCATTCCAACTCACTTGAGTCCTCTCTCGTTCCTTCCAATGCCCGCAGGTGGAGCTTCCCGCTTCTTGCCGAGACCGAACCTGCCCAAGAAAACGCCCAGGGAGCGAGCGAGCGAGCAAGAGAGAGAAAGGGTAATGCAGGCCTTCCGCTCGGGTGAAGATGCAGCCTCTCGTTCGTCGTCTCCCTTCGCTGTCCGTCCAGAGCAATCTAGCTAGAAGAGACGAAACTTCAACTCTCTCTCTCTCTCTAGAGAGATTCCGCTGTTTTAATAACAGCCAAACGACAAGATGCCGACGGGAATTTCGGGTTTTTCAGTATTCTGAATCCTTAGATTTTGACGCATAATTGTTTGCTTCGGAATCTTATAAAGCAACCCAGCAAAAAATAAAATAAAATAACGGCAGTGATTAATATTCCACAAGTTAATGCACGACACTATAATATTATTTCTTGATTTTGTTCATGGCCGTAAAAAGAAAAAAACGGACTTTCGGTGAAATAATAATTGCAACTCTCCTTACATGGAAAACGGGGGGGCTCCAATCTTCCCGTGACAACGACGCATTTAACGGTCGGCTACATGAAACTAGTTACGGAAAAGAATTTGCATTATGGGGGAAAAAAAAGGTTATGCCCCTCGAGAGTTTCCCGAATAGGACAAATTATTCGGGAATTTGCGACGGCAAATCTAGATTTATGAAGATACTCGCGAGCGTAATTAATTTAATTTAAGAAGTTCTAATATCAGAGTCACTCTTCCATGTGAATTAACGGATGAAGACGGGAAATACTAGGTGGACAAATCTTGACTTGAGAACCATCTATGATAATTACATAAATCAGGTAAAAGCAATCCAAATCAATACCTCAACAAATCGAAGGAACTTGTTAAATAGAGTTATGATGATAGATTTCACATGCTCGATATTGTACATGCTTAAAGTTGTGGCATCTTGAATAAGCGGTATGCAAACTACGGTACTATATAGGTGGTTGATTTTGTAAATATGGGGAAAGGAGACCGACTACGGAAATCACTTTGCTAAGTCGTATATGTTCTTGGATTTTACATCAAGGATATTGAGGTGGGTCAGTATAATCATGTGACGGACTACAATCGGAAATTTTACGTTAATTTTATGTCGTGGCAAGACGAGGAAATGCAGCTGACCGCACGGACGAAGGTGGCCTTCGGATCCTCTCCTCGTCGAGGGAGAGCGGCGACATGATGATGCATGGCACCGACACGCACATGAGCTGTTCGATGAAAGGCTGGACCCGGGGTGGGTGGTGGTGGTGGACCGGTGGTGGTGGTGCTTTGTGGGGCCCGTCGGGGCCGTGGGTCGCAAGATGATGCCACCTGCTCTTGCTGGTGATGATTTTTTTTTCCTTTTTATTTATTTTTTTATGTCCCTTGGATTCATTTTCCTGCCTAAGAAGTAAAATGAATTACTTTTCGCAAAATCTCTGAAATTTGGTTGATCGTTCGATGTGATGCTCAGAATTTTAAATATTCTCATATGATCTACAAATTACTTTGAACAATTATCAATAATTTAGAGATTATGCTGAATAAATTGAAATTTTAAATTAAAGTTTAGAGATCAAACTATATAAATTAAAAATGCGGGGACGACATTACATAATGATTTAAAATTTAGAAATTATTTGTGTTATTATTAATAATAATAAATAAATAAAAACGAAAGAGCCGAAGGCTTACAAGGGGTAAAAAACATGAATAGCTTTTGACCTTTTACCGCAGTTTTAATTCACTGTATAACAATCAAAATATTTTAACAATTTACAGAAACTCCTATGATTTTAGTAGTGCCAAGTGCCAACACGTTCCCATCACATTTATTATGGTGCACAGGCTATTTGCATGAAGTGTCAATGTCAACTCTTTAATATTAAGTGGCCCCAAAAAAGGGTGATTTCACTTATAACTAATAATACTACCGATGTTACTTATAGACGTGTACATTAAATAATAGGCGGTGCCATTAATGCGAAAATCATACTTAAAATCTCTTTAATTAACGGTTGGAGGACTAATGTTGCTGTAAAAACAAAATAGATATGAACACTCCATAATGTACTAGGATTGAAATAGTAATTCTCTCTTAGAAGCTTATACAGGAAGGAGCCACTATGTCAATTAGCGGTGCCGATTTAATAGTTTTAGACATTTTGAATGGAATTTTCGTGTAAAAGTACTTAAATAGTTGCCACAACATAGTATACGAGGATTAGAATTACAACCAAATAGGGTATAACAATCAAAAGCGAGGTCTATCAAAATAAAGGGATTGAAAATTGTGATTTCCCCTGAAATTTTATGTGTAATTTTTGCTATACATGGATAGTAAGGGTGTGCATTGATCCCAATTTACCCTAGAAACTAGACCATATGAAATTGACTGGTTTTGGGTGGTTCCCAAATTGGCCAAGATTTCTTGATTTTTTTCAATTTTTTTATTATTAAGCAAACTATAATTAGTATATCATTTTTTAATATTGGAAAACTCCCACTTGTCAGGAATAGAAGAAACCAAAAGAAGAAAAAGAAATCACTTCCGAGATTGACCCTAGAATCAGTTTGAATTGATCATGTTAGGTCCAATTTGGCTCCAATATTGGGTGGGCCGATTTTCGGTTCCACAAACAGGGAATCGACTTTGTCCGGTCTGTTCTGAGTTTTAAAGTTGGAATTGACCTACCGCTAGAACCAATCACCCCTAATAAATAGAGCATGTATAACAAAGTTGATAAATCCAAGAGCGATTCTTTTCTCGACACCAAAAAACATAATTATGCTGGAGATTTGTGTTTTGATCCACATGTTCTATTTTATAATACATCAATGATTTGGGACACTAAAATGAGAGTTTCGACTGTTTTGATACAAATAATCACGTTATTTACCTAAAATATACTTTAATGCTAATATTTTGCACTTTAAAACATGATTAAGCACAATAATTCTTGTTTGAGCTTGAAATTTGGTGGCTTAGATATATTCAAGTTATATTATACCACATACACTATCCTTACCGTAACTACATACTCATGTCTTATCCTAACTACTAGTTCCAGGAAAAAAAAGAACCATTATATATGAATATCTTGCTAGAGAATCTAATGCTGGGACAAGAAAATTTCAGGTGAAAATATACATATGTAATCTACAAGCTAACCGACTCGGAATAACTTGCATTCGCGCGCATCATTTTGGATCTTTTCCGTGGAGGTGATCACCGAATGAAATGGGGAAATTTTGTGCACCGTACCTCGAGATGCGTAAAGATAGCAGGTTGGCTTCTTTTGGTGATAAATGCGAGACAGCTATTTATTGAAGTAGACATGCATTACTGTCGCTAGGGTTTTGGCCGAGGCTGAGCTTGAAAAGCACCTAATAAATGGATCAAGGCGTCATCCTTCATCGTAGCGAAAGGTGCTTTGACGCCAAAGTCAAGTCTCGGATAGATAAACCAACATATCACCAAGATCTAAACCTCACCCTAAAGAAAGGAGCGCCTGAGAAGGCTGAAGAAATGGAAAGCAACCCCACCTACCCAAAGAAAATCAAGAAACCCTACTTCCACCTTGTACTTTTCCCTCTCTTTCACACCACTTTTTCCTTTGATTTGTTCGCTCAGGGAGAGATTGGTTTATGTTGCGCCTCGCCGAATGTCAGCATAAGCAGCTCTTCATCATGAGGGATTAGTGGACGACTTGCTCGTTTTGACCCTTGATGTATTCTCCACTTAGAACTGCTTGGAAGGAAAGATGGGTTGATGATTGCATGGTCTAGACCAAACCCATTGAAGCCCCGTTTTGTGCCGTTCAAATGGCATTTTTCTACTAGAAAAAACCGGTCCTTTTTACACCAAGAAAACTAAATGAGAAAGAGAGAGAGAAAGATATGGAAGGCTGCTCTTGATCTGGCTCTCATTTGGTCAAATGACTCAGCCTTCACGCGTTAAAGATATCAATACAACACTTTAAGTTTCATTTCGGTATATTTTGTGACAAATTTGCTTGAGGACGTGCCCGTCATGTAGTTAGTATGAATTATCTTATTTAGGGTCAAAGAGAGTGATTTCGTCTTATGTGTGAAAATTATCCATTGACCTCAATCGACGATAGATAGTACCGAGAAAGAAACAAATATCATGATAGCAAATAAGTGTATGATTGCTTGAGTTTTGACGAAAAGATAGAATGAACGACCGATATGACTATAAAGTTACTTCTCAGCGATGATTAATACGCACTACTTTCAATATCCATCTGCATCAATGTTAATCAATCGCTATTTCGTGTAAATCGATAGATCATTTGAATTTTAGATTTGCCTATTACTCAAGAATCATCATACACCCTAAAGCTTTGCCAATCCACATAGAAATACTTTATGTCAGGAAATGAGAAAAAGAAAACAAAGAAACAGAACAAAACTGGAACAACGTTATCAAAGAACCTAACCCACAAGTGGGCGGGTTTGGCCCAATTCTCTTACACAGCTGGGCAGTTGGGTCTTTTCATTAGAGCCGAAACCTCCCCCGGGCGGGCTTGGATCCATCCAGGCCCGTCCATCACTTATATCAATTCTTAAAACCAAAATCTATAAGAGAGAACTTTATCAATTTTCTTTTTATGTAACCTAAGTCTTATATTTAGATATTCATATGCTCATTCGTCCTTTTATTTTTTTCAATTTAACTTTTCTCAGTGATAAGAACAATCATAAAAAAAATTTCATTATTTTAATTGTTCTTATCATTTTGAAAAATAAGATGAAAAATAATGACATCTTTGATTACATATTATGTCTCAAATTATTTTTCGATAATGAATTTTTTTATTAATTGATTTTCTTAAGCGGAGTAAATGATGATAAATTCCTTTTGCAAAAAAGAAGAAGAGAGGAAACAAAGATTCTATACATATGAATCAAGCTTTGAACGAAAAAGGATTTTTCTGGTGCTCTTGATCGGAGAGAGTGGGGTTCTAAAGAGTTCTGTCAAGGAAGAAAAAGTCTTCATATTCTTCTCCTATTCTAAGTAATTATTTCAACTTTTAAGAAGGGTCATCTATCCAAAATTAAAATTGAAAAATTTGTTAATTCCAATCATCCCCCAAAAAATAATCAAACTTCAATATCATGTTTCATCAATTAGCTAAGTTCGTGACTTGACTAAGAATTTTTCTTTTCCATCAAGAGAACAAGGCATTGAGGTCGATTCTAACTTGGTACGGTTTCTTAGAGTCGAGATGATTCAAGAATATATTAAACTCCTTTCTTCTTTTTCCTTTTTTCTTTGGTAGGTTATCAAGCTATTATCACGGAATACAAGTCCGCATCTTTTCCCTAACCGTGGAGCATAGAGTACAATGTCATCTCTTAAAAAACCTTTTCTAGAACGCATAATTGCCACTTCGGCTAAGTATTGAGCCAAAAGCAACGCGGAATAACACCATCCCCCTTTGCATAAATCACATACAGTCATGCCCCAAGTCAATGTCCCATTTAAGACACGACGATCCCCAACAGAATCCGCATCCTTAAAAATATATTTAATTTGCATGGCCTTTAAAAAACGTACTCAAATTGAAATTTAACAATAATATTTGACTCTTTGCATAGGGTAGGGCCATGTATTAAAAAAATTCTTCTAGGAGACATATTCTTCCTCCTCCCCCCGCCCTCCGTTTTTTTGGACGGTCCCTAACCAACGTCGGCCCGACCTCTCTTTTTGATTCTAATACGGCCCACGAACTTTTCAGTTCGCTGCACTCGTCGCAAAACTCCAAACCCCACCTCGTTTGATTGACATTTGTTTAGATCTAATCCCCTCTTAGGCTGTACGGAGCTATATAGAGACGTTACTAAATGCGCCCTAAGCACATCATCATTGGAGACGTCCTATTTTTAAATGAATAGCCATGTTATGGCCACGAAGGCCCGCCACCTTTGGATGTATAGATTTTGGCTATGGAAATGCTCGAATGATCTCACATAAAATATTTGACGCAACACCAACTAAAATGGTGAATCGAGTTCTTGGCGGCTTACCCACATCTCTCTAGACCTTTTTAACTCGAGTCTTAAATCTATTGTATGGCAACCAATTCAGTTGTAAACATTTTAATTATACTAAGTAAGTCCAAACCTATTGTATAGTGGCCAATGTTAGTCCTTTGGCAATTTGGCCTAAATTACTTGGAATGACTATATAGGCAAATCATTAAAAGGTTTAGGACTAAATTGTTCTAGTTGAAAGATTAAAGACTAAATTGGTCGATGTATAATAGGTTTAGAACTAAATTGACACAATTGAAAGATTTATGATAAAATTGGTTGCCGTACAATAGGTTTAGGGCTTTTTGGACAATTATCCCCTTCCTTGGGACATGCTTCGACTCATATGTCTACACGCGTCGAAGACCCCAATGTTACTTGCCATTCCAATAGGATAAGACTTTTCCATACCAATGATACAAACTAACTAGACTCAATATAAAACGAAAGATGTTCTTAAGTAATCGAGTTCGTATTTGCCTCTCCTAAGATCACGACGCATTCGCGATCGCACGGGCACGAATCGGGAGGAATGAAAAAACTCGAAGGCACCGTCGTTAAGATTCCGTAGACATAGCCGGAGATTAATGAAGGACCTCTCTGAATATGTACCCTCCTCTTTCATCAAGGGAAGCCCCTAGGTTCCGAGCCAATCATCTTCAAAGCACGGAGGTTAGAATGAACATAAAATTTGCATTAGCTTGTCCACGTTACGTTCGTTTTGTCTATACCAACCACGATGCATCCAAAGCTCAGAACCGGCTGAAGCAGGAGTTTCCTCAGCCCACTGCTTCTTGAAAACTACTCATCACCCACAGACACCAAATTCGAGTTGACTAATGGGTATTAGAAAAAATGGTTTCGTCAATGATTTAGTTGATTGATTATGGTATTTGGGTGTTGTTATTCGATGTATTAAGTGCGTTTTCTCCTGCTAATTTGTCTATAGCATTAGCTTGTCTAGACAAAAAACACCAAAATTGGTAAGATCTCCTATTCTAAACAGTGCAAACCCGTGGGACGGTTCCCTCTTTTGATAGTGCTCCTTTGGGTCCTTAAGGCTTTGTTTGATAACTGGCCAATTTTTAGCTCTTTCTATTCCCCTGGAACAAACAAAAAAGAAAAACGGAAATTTATTTGATAATGTCAAATAATTTTTCTACTCCTAGGAACAAATTATTAGTCAGGAAATAAATTTGTAATAGAATAAAGAAGTAAAAAATTACTCTTTTATTCTCAGGAATAATTTTAAAATCAAGTCATTTTCTTTCTTTGTTTTTTTTTTCCTTGTCTTCTCTTTCTATTCTTCTTTCTCTTATAGCCGATTGCTAGGCTCGGTCATGGTGGTGACTAGCCATAAACGAGGTCTAGCAACCTCGTTGAAGCCTTGTTGGCCATCGCCGAGAGGAAGAAGAAGAAGGAATGGAAAAAAATAAATGAAAAATATCACAAAATTATTTAAAAAATTAAAAAATTCTATGTCACAAAATAAAAAACAAAATCTGAGGATCTTACCAAATATAATCTTGATCTTTTTCTATTCTAGAAATACAAATTTTATATAATTATCAAATGCGTTCGAATGCTCAGAGAAAAATTATTCCTGAGAAAATATTGTTCTCGAGGACATAATGATTAGCAAACATATCCTAAAAGTGTACTAATTAAAGCTCTTATGGTTGAGAGGTGGCAAGATAGGCACTTCATTGTCTTTACAAAAGTCCATTACACCACAAATGTTTATATGTGATTGCTTAATTCTTTAAATAAATCGATAATGGTTTTTATACTCTTTCCTTATGGTATTAAAAACGAGACGTCCCTATCGGAACCTCTTTAGACTCTTGTTTGCCTCTCCATTTTCATGACTGGATTCCATGTTGTAATCTTGAGCCGAATTTCTACGTACACATGCAGAATAGCACTCTTTATAAATATTTGGGATAAGTGTATTAAAAATCTCAAAATTTGTCACGAAATTAAAATCAAGTCCTAAAAGTTTCAAAAAGTGAAATCAATCAAGTTCTAAAATTTATCATATTGATTTAATCAAGTCATTCTGTTGATTGCACTTTTTAAAGGTTTTAGGATTTCATTATACTTTCGTAATAATTTTAGGACTCGATTGTATTTTTTGAAAGTTTTGGGACTCGATTGTACTTTCACGATGAATTTTATGACTTAATTGTACTTTTCAAAAGTTTTAAGACTTTGAATACATTCATCTCTAAATTTTTAAATATTAAATGAGGGTCGTTCTCACCGGAGCACTATAAATAGGGAACTCAACCGGTGATGGATTCTGGCGCAGATCGAGCTGGGAAGCAAAAGAACAAGGAGGTAAGCGTCTCTTCACGTTTCGATCCCTCTCTTACACAGCACATAAAAGGACACAAGAAAGCCACCATTAACATTGTTGTTATCTTTGTCAGTCGCATGGTCTACTTCTGACACCGAGCCAAAAAGAAGCGAAACATTCCTTTTGCCTCTAAAAGACCCCTAGTTCAATCATAAGGGAGAACTGAAGTTTCGTCTGGTTATAAAGGTGAGGTTGGCGGTCCTATACGATTCCAATCATAGCAAATTCTTTGTTTCTTCTCTTTCTTCCTTAGTTGGAATGTCCATCTTCATGTCGGGTTTCTATCATCTTTTTGCAGGTTCCGTGCAAAATGACATCCATGTCAACGGTGGCCTGCAAGCAAGCCCAGGTCCAGCCGCTCATGAATTTCCGAGGTGGACTCAACGCGGAGAGTTCCTACCACCGTAGGGACAAGATCGTGTTCGTGGTGGGCGCGACTGGGACGGGCAAGTCCCGGCTGGCCATCGACCTGGCGGACCGCTTCAGAGGCGAGGTCGTGAACTCGGACAAAATCCAAGTTTACAAGGGCCTCGACATCATCACCAACAAGGTCACCGAGGAGGAGTGTCGTGGGGTGCCCCACCACTTGCTCGGGATTGCGGCGCCGGACTCGGAGTTCACGGCGATTGATTTCCGGTGCCACGCGTTGCTCGAGATTGATTCCATCCTTGCGCGGGGCCGGCTGCCCATAATCGCTGGGGGCTCGAATTCTTTCATCGATGCCCTCGTGAACGGGGGCCCCGAATTCCGATCAAGGTATGACAGCTGCTTCTTCTGGGTCGACGTCTCGATGCCAGTGCTCCACTCGTTCGCGTCGAGGCGGGTTGACAGGATGGTGGAGGCCGGGCTGGTGGACGAGGTGAGGAGCGTGTACCGTCCGGGAGCGGACAATTCCAAGGGCATCAGGCGTGCCATCGGAGTGAGTGAAATGGAAAAGTACCTCAGCTCCGAAAACACGGCCGACGACAGGACCAGAGCGAAGCTTTTGAAGGAAGCGGTCGAGAGAATCAAAGCGAACACATGCGCATTGGCTTGCCGCCAATTGGAAAAGATAGAGAGACTTAAGCGCAATTGGGATGGGGAAATGAACCGAATTGATGCCACAGAAGTGTTCCAAAAAGAGGGCAAAGAGGCTGATGAAGCCTGGGCCAGGCTCGTGGCAGGGCCATGCACTGTAATCTTGTGCAAGTTCCTTTACGGTCAAGATCCCATGGCTGCTATACTCTCAACTGATACGTCTCATGATCTAACGATTGTCAAGCCAATTTCGGTTTCGATTCCGATGATAGTCCTTGCTGCAGCAACCACTAGAGTATGATATGGCACCACGAGCCAACATTAATCGAAAGGACGTGTTCTCTTTCGGGGTCTCGTGGGTCATGAGTTGATTTATTTTGTAATAGCATACATGTTGATGATGTTGGGGAAATTTGGTTGTTGATGAAAATAGAGAAGTAATAGATCCTTGATACTTTGATGCAAGATGATGATTACTATATTTAAGTTATTATTTGCCCTCACTATTGTTGTTGTTGAATTTATAACAAATACACCTCCAAGATATACACCAAATCTATAGAGAAACAGATTAAGCAATTACGCAATTTCTCTCTTGAAATAGACCAATCCCCTTGGAATATTTTATACACCCATAATTCTAAGCTTCATGTTACTCCTTTTGTATGCATGAAAAGAGAAGAAGACATAGTTACGAAGAAGTATTTATGAACATTTGTGGTTATTATAAATAATATGTGAATTGGTTTCGATTCACAAATAACTAATCAACATATCTCTTAGGAATAAGTACCTTATTCCCAACTACCGTCACTTTTCATTTCAAGGATAATTCATTTTTCATAACTACTGATAATCTCTTTTTAAGGATCAAGAGTCATCGTTTTTCATAATCAACGGCCACGTCTTCTGTTAACCAGTAGATACCTCTTTTATGAAAACAAACTACTTCAACAATCCCCTAGTTAATTTATTATTTACATCAATTTATATAAATTCATACATACAAGAAAGTATATGTTAAGATTTGAACCTTCATTAGTGTAAATAATTTCATTAACGAAATCAATGGTAGATAAAATTTTGAACAACGATTCCACTTGTTAATTGAATTATCACACAAATGAATTTATATACATTCCGTAGAAATTTCCTATACCTAAGCAATTTTATGGCCTTGTCCTCCCTTCTAGATTCATGAATGTTTTAAAAAGTTCATTTGGCTTTTGTTAAAAGTGGAACCACTTTTTATGTTTGTATAGGTGAAGTTTATAAATTTGTTACCTCAGCATTGCCTTGTTAAAACCTTGAACTTCATTAAGAGTGTTTTCCTACACTCATTCTCCTAACTTTCCATGATACTAACCTTTGCCCCAATACTTGATCACCATTGAATTACAATAGCTTGTTGTTACGCATTTAACTTCAATAATTTTGTTAGAAATTATATAGTTGGGTTTCCACTATACTCAAGTACTATAAATTGGTATAAAACCCATTTCTTTAGCAGTACTACTTATTAAACCTCTCAAGAGTCCCTTCGTGCATGGATTAGCCAAGTAATCATTTGTCCGAACATAAATTATTGAAATAACTCCATTGGTAATTAATTGTCGAACATACTCATGTTGCAGACTAAAATATCTAGATTTTCCATTATATATTTTATTGTATGCCTTCAATATAGTTACTTCATTGTGGCCGCCATTGATTGTAGCCGAAACTCTTGGTTCAATAACAAATTCTATAGCTATGTACTCTCTTTACCAACCGCTGATAGTGATATAAAATCATATTCCTTTGTTAAATGAGTTATACATGTTTGCTTCTTTAATGCTCAAGAGACTGTAGCATTGAAAAGTTTTAAAAGCTCATTCAAATGTTGACTTGTCATCAATTATGCTAGTTGGAAGTAGCATTTGGATATACTTCTAGGGCTATTGGTTGTCTTCCATAGAATGGAGCATATTATTTTCTTTAAGTAACCAATAATTCTACTTATAGCCTTTCAATGCATAGTATTAGGATCACTAATAATTGGACAATTTACACAAAATAACTGTTATATCTAGTTTAGTGCAATGTATGACTTATATCAAACTTCTAATTGCATTAGCATATTCTAACTGTGTTAAAAGTTGTCCAATATTTTCCATTAATTTAATTGATACATCATATGATACATTCAACTCTTTAATTCCTAATTACTTGTATTTTTGAAGGATTTTCTCCACATAGTGGCATTGACTTAAAGTATAACCCCACCATGTTTGATCACTTTGATACTTAAAATTGTATCTACTTTTCCCAAATCTTCCATTTTAAATGAGAAGATAAACACTTTTTAGTTCGTTACTCAAGTGTAGTATGGAAGTTATGGTATTATTAGACATTTTCCCTAGAAGTTAACCACATGTAATATCTGGATATGAAATTGCATAGCTAATTTATTAATGTCATAGTTTCATAAGCATTCAAATCTTGTGAATGAAATCCCTTCACAAATTTCTTTCTAGGAAATGTTGGACACAATTGTATATCTCTAGTTCATGGCTTTGTAACTTCTCCCAACACAAATAAAATTTTTTGATGTAAATATGTGAATATCATTAATCAAATAAGGAATAAAAGCTTTGGGGTTTTACCTAGCATTCCACAAAAACTAATTATGCGAGAAGATGAAGGAAGGAAGCCTCTATATAATAGCCAATAAAACATTTGCCTAGGAAGACCTACACTTTTGGTAGAGTGACGCCCTCCCTCTTACAACTTTACGATCCTAGCCAACAAAAGATGAGGCTTAGTTGATGTGTTTTGAAATCGTTTGTGGCTACGTTCTATTCAGATGTAATATATTGTCGCTAAGAAAGATAGCTATAGGAGTCTTGCCTCCAAGTTTTTGCCCTGGTGGCCCCAATCATCCATTAAAGTTATAAGTTCCAACCTCCTACATAATGCTAAATTCTATTTTGTGCCAAAATACTATGCCATAGACTACTTGTTCAGGTGCACTCAAATGATAAGTGGTTTCTATCTTCTGTATTAGTCATGCAAAAGTTACACTTAGTATCTATTGAAGATAACTATTGTGATATAGGTACTGCTATCGGTAGTCTATCTCTACAAACAAGCCAATCAATAAAATTATGCTTGCTAATACCGCCGGTCCAAATTAATTGATGTATTAATTTTAATTCTCTAAGTTCTAGCATTTGTGCAATTTGATATATTGACTATTATGAAAAATTGTCCAAAAAGTTCTTAACCTACTGTATGACTACTAATTCAGTTATAAATCTTTTAATTGTGTCAATTTAGTCCTCAATTTTTTGATGATTTGCCAATTGAGTTATAAATCTTTTGACGATTTGCCAATTTAATCTTAAATCTTATAGTTATGTCAATTTAATTTTAAACCTTTTGACAATTTGTCAATTTAGTCATTTTAGTTATAAATCGTTGACGTGACAGTTTAGTTAGCGTTGGCCATACTATGTAACATGACTGGCGCTAACGTGAACAATGTTTTACTTTTTTTAAAAAATTTTGAAATTTTTAATTAGTATTTTGAATTTTTTTCTTTCTTCTTCCTTTGCCCAGTCACTAAGTGAGGGTTGGTGAGGTTCCTTGTTGGCCTTGAGAAAGGCTCACCCTCACTTGAGGCTTAACCTTGCTAGGATCAAGGTATAGTTGAGCCTTGTTGGGCAGGCAAGGTCGACCATTGCCCAAGGACAACAAGGTCAAGCCTCTCCAAGGGTGGGCAAGGCACGGCTTTGCTAAGTGGCCAGCGAGGCTCGATCCTTACTAGCCATTGCCGAGGCCTAGCGATTAGCAAGAGGTCGAAGGAAAAAGAAAAAGAAAGAGAAGGAAAAAAATAAAAAAATAAAAATAAAAGTAAAAAATTTCCATTTCAGCGGTGGTCGTCCGATGGTTGTGCCATGTAGCATAGCTATCTTTCACATCAATGATTTCCATCTAGAGTTGGTTGGGATGACTAAATTGGTAACTCGTCAAAAATGTTTAGAACTAAATTAATAAATTGGCAATGGGTTTATGACTAAATTAGTACAATTGAAAAGTTTAGAGCTAAATTGATAAATTGTTGAAAAATTTAGAACTAAATTGGCATAATTGAAAGGTTTACTATTGAATTGGTCGAGATGTAATAAGTTTGGGACTTTTTGGATAATTTCCCCTTGATTTTTTTTTCATTTAAATCCTTTTAATTTATTGTTTTGCGCAATTTAGTCATCTAAATTTATTTTATGCAAGCAAGTTCTCTAACTTCCTTGACTTGTCTAATTAAATTTATCGGTCAACCACTTTCATTAGACCGTTACGTTGTTGATGGAATTGGATGCTAATATGTTGCCACATTAGCTAGAAAAAGAGAAGGATATGGGAAAAAAGAAGAAAATAAACTTTAATTTGGCAATATTAATTATAGGGAGTGGAAGATGCACTTGATTGCATTAGTCAAGTAAATTTGAGGACTTGACTACAAAAAAATAAAAATAAAAATTAGAGGATCAAATCTCACAAATTAGAAAAAGTTAAATGACTTGATTTGTGCTTAAACCTAAAAATTATCTTGACAAATGGACCTTGTTTTTTCCATTGTACTTTTTTCATTTGTACAAACATTTTCCTTGTGCCAAATTGGTTCACCATATGGAGGTGGCAAGTCTTAGGCAAATATTTTAACTCGTATTTATTAAGTTGGGTGACAAACGAATTACCCAATATTTAAGATATGGTTAAAATAGATCTAATAAAGCAAACCCCAATCAATGATGCGCCTAATGGGTTTGTAAAGAGCTCAACTTTAATTCATTTAATCAAAGAGCAATGCCCTCGACATGCCCTCTAGGGTCCACATATTTCATGCTTAGGTCTCTAGTCGCCATGCTCGGGTACCTTGACTCCAATGCCAAGTCAGTAGCATCTAGCTTGGGTCTGTTGAGGCTAGGTTAGAGTCCACAAAGGCTGGGCCTAGACCTTCAAGAGCAGGCTTGAGACTTTGGTATCCATTTTTGGGTCCACGAAGGCCGGGTAGGGACCTTTATGTTTGTGCTTGAGTCCCCAATGGTCATGCTTGGGTATTTAGCTCCCATGCCAAAGTTATTGGCTTTTGGCCTAGGTCTATTGAGGTTGGAAATAGTTCCTGAATGATCAAGCTTGGATCGATAGAGGCGGGGCTCCACTCCCTCAAGTTGAGACCGAGACCTTAGTGACCATGCTTGGGTGCTTCAATGCCGAGCTCAGTTCCATGGCGATGGGCTCGAGCCCATAGAGATCGGGCTTGAAACGTCGTGCTTGGGTCCTTAGTAGTCATGCTAGGGTACCTAGCTCCCATGCTAAAGTCACTAGTGCTCGGCCCAAATCTAGTGTAGTCGTGCTCATTTCCTTAGTAGTCTAGCCCATGTCCATAATGGATAGGCTTAGGTTCCTCAAGGTGAGGCCTAATACCTAGTGCTTGTGTCCAGTTAAACAGAAGTTGAGCCCAAGTCCCTAATGGCTATGCTTACGTGTCCAACTTTCATGCCTACTTACACTTGAGCTAGACTCAGTTCCTCAATGGTTGAGTTCATAAAGGACGAGCTCAAGTCCCTTATAGCTTCACTTGAGTACTCAGTTCCAAGCCAAACTCACTGGCACTCAACCTAAGTCAACTATGGCCAAGCTCGTTCCTCGACTACCTAGCCTTTATCCATAAAGGGAAGGGGGCCTAATGTTGAGATTGTTCCACATCGATTGTGGAAAGAGCTGGTGGTCAGTTTATAAGTATAAGGGAAAATCTTACCTTTTGAGCTAACTTTTTGGAAGAGAGAGACCTTAGATTACACAACACTGGTATCAGAGCCCAAGTTGCCATCAAGCTTGGACCCAATAGTCACAAGGGAGAGTTACAGATTGTTCTTGCTTCAACTCAGGCTCAATGTGTGAAAGGAAGATTATTGAGGTTGTCCCACATCGGTTGTGGAAGAAGTTGGTGATCGGTTTATAAGTGCGAGGGAAAACCTCACCCCTTGAGATAGCTTTTGCAATGAGATGGTCTTGAGACCACCCAACACTATTTGTTGGGAGCGCATAATAGAAGTTCGATACCTTCTCCTAAGAAGATCGCCAAGAGCAGACCCAAATCCAAGCATATTAATACATCTAATTAGACCCACACATTCACTCAAAAACTTAATCCAATGAGTTATGAGCCAATTATGATATATTAACTGTTGTCCACCATATCAATTCTTCGATGTGGGATTTTTCTAACACAACTCACTCACACATACATTCTAATAATTTCCCCCTCACCCATGATCTTAGTATGAGACCCCTTCCCCTTTAATTTAGGTATCTTTATGCAATAACTTCTGGGCCCGCGTTACTACACCACAATGCCCATCTACCCAAAAATCGCAACATCGGCTCTTATACCAATTTATTAGGAGCATGCAGTAGAAATGTAATACGTTCGCCTGGGGAGATCACCAACAAGGAGCCCAAATCCGAGCTCATTAACATATTTAATTAGATCCACTTTCACTCAAAATTTTAAGTCAATGAGTTATAAGCCAACTAAAATATATTAACTACTCCACGCTACATCAATTATCTGATGTGAGATTTCTCTAACACAACTCACTCACACATACATCCTAACACCTAGGTCCCTCAAGGTCAGGCCTAAGACCCTAGTACCCAGTGCTTGAGTTCATGAAGGCCGTGCTTGAGTCTCGATGCTCATGACCTAATCTCCAACGACCATGCTTTGGTACTTAACTCCTTGCCTAAGTCACAAGCGCCCGACCTGAGTCCATTAGGGCTTGACCTAGTTCCTCAGTGGCAAGCTTGGGTCGAAAGAAAGTAGGCCCAATTACCTCAAGGCCAAAGCCAAGTACCAGACCTCAATGCCTATGCTCCGGTTTATAGACGTGTCCATTGAGGCTAGCCTTGAGACTTTAATGCTTGTCCTTGAGTAGGGGTGAGCACGGTTCGCGGGTAGAATCGGGAACCGGAGAACTGCATCGAAGGGTTCGATTCAGTTCCTGGTTCTATAGAGACCGGTTTTGGTTCCCGGTTCCCTTTTTCTAGGAACCGGCGTTCCCGGTTCTGGTTTCAGTTCCTGTGGGAACCATAACCGGAAGAACCGGAACCAGTCAGGATTAAAAAAAAAAAAACCCTAGCACTTCCTCCCCACGTGATTCTCACTTTCCCTTTCTTTTTCCCTTTCTTTTCTCAATCTCTCTCTCTCTCTCTCTCTCTCTCTCTCTTTCTTTTCTCCCATTTTTCCTCTTCACGTCACTTCCTACCCCCACCAACTTTTTTCTTTTCTTCTCTCCCTCTCTCTCTCTTCTCTTTCCCCCTCTCTCTCTCAGCCGAAACCCCCCTCTCTTCTTCTTCTTCTTCTTCTTCTTCTTCTTCTTCCTTCCTTCCTTCCTTCCTTCCTTCCTTTGCTCTCTTGCTTCACCCACCACCACACCACCGCCCCACGCCCTACTCACCACCACCTCTTGGCCACCGAACCACCACCACCCACCGCTCGTCCGACGAGCCGTCTCGCCGTTGAGCCCGACGAGCTGTCGCGTCGTCTACGCGGCCCCTCGCCGCCATGAGCCACCGCCGCCGTCCCCAAGCCACTGTCACCACCTCTTGCCGCCGCTCGCTTGGCCGTTCGAGCCGTTGTTGCTCCGAACCGCCACCACTTCTGCCAGAACCGAGCTTTTCCCCCCTGGCCATGGGTTGAGCCGTGACCGCCGCCGTTTTCGCTGCACCATCCGTGCTGCCGTTGGTGCCGTGAGACTCATGTCTTCGTTGCCGTCACACCGCCGTCGCCGCATGCTCGCCCTTGACTTATTGACTACGGATTTATTCTCTTATTTTTGATATAGGGACTGTGGAAAAACAAGTGTATTTGGGTATGCATAGTCTTTTCTCAGGAAATTTAAATTAAGTTTACTTGACGTCAATTCACCTTTGGCAACATTGATAATCTTTGACCGATTTGTAGGTGGATTTGACACTGCACATGCTGCAGCTAGGTAAGACATCGCCATGTCTCGTTAAGCTTTGTAGCTTTAGAAGGTTCCATTCATCTTAGAAGATAACATAATTGGGTTTTTGTGGACTCAGAGCCTATGATCGAGCTGCAATAAAATTCAGGGGGCTTGATGCAAACATAAATTTCAATTTGAGTGATTATGAGGATGATTTTAAACAAGTAAGATGTTTTGCATGATTTAAACTTCCGCCATTGCACCATGTTGGTTTGCATTTTGGATTGGCTTAGACTCTTTCTTGGTTGAGATTGGCAAATGAAGAATCTTTCAAAGGAAGAATTTGTTCACATACTTCGTCAACATAGCACTGGCTTTTCTAGGGGAAGTTCGAAATATCAAGGGTTGACACTGCACAAGTGCGGGCGTTGGGAAGCTAGAATGGGTCAATTCCTTGGCAAAAAATAAAAAAACTAAAAGCCTTTTCCCTTTAAAACCTGTTCCCCTTTATCAAGATTTTCTGCCCGTGAACAGAGGCAAGCTTTTATGTTTATTTACAAGCCAGTTAGCACTAAATGTTCTGGAAAGCGAACTTTGGAGAATTGTATCTAAGTATCTTGCAATGAATTTGTGTAGGTATATATACCTCAAGCCTATTTGATAGTGAAGTAGAGGCAGCAAGGTGTTATGAGAAACCTATTATCACATAGAGAATTCAATTCTATGAGTACTCAGCCTTAATATGCTGGATCCCTCACTTATAGCTTTTGCTTATTTGAAATCAGGGCGTATGACAAGGCAGCTATCAAATGTAACGGAAGAGAGGTTGTGACAAACTTTGAACCTAGTACGTACGACGGAGAGATGATTGCAAAAGCCAACAATGGAAATAGCATCTGTAATCACATTCTTTGTTGTAAATAAGAAGCTTTTGGGCAAACCATTTCATTTTTATGAAAAGAAATACATCATGTTTCTCTACAAGGTTGATGAAGTATTCTGATGCAATTGATGCAGATTGTGACCATGGTCTTGATCTCAATCTCGAGATATCAGCTTCTTCCAGGGGAATGGTGGAAACCTTAGAGCCCTCAGGCAACATGTGTCAGGGAAGTAGTTTGAGGGTAATACTAGGGAACATTATCTTGATTTCCTTTTTCTTTCGTTTATACTCTTTAGCTCCATATATTTAATGAGGAGGCTCAGATTATTACTACTTTGTGACTTCCAATGGTATCCGTATCCACTAAAAATGCTTCTCAGGTAGGAAACTCTGCTGCATCCTGAGGTGATCCATCTGTTCAAGGTTTATCAATGACATTTGGACAACCTCCTCCTTGGATTGGTGCTTGAACTGATGTTTCTAGGATTTTATGCATCGATCTAAAGTTCTGGTTATGATATGGAGATATTCATGTACAAATATGCCAAGATGTCAAGTTGTACTAGAGAGATAAGTGATAAGAAGACAAGAAAAAATAATCGACAATTGATTTTGTGCATGCTATTCCCTATTTTATGTGTTGCTTCATGAATGAAGCTTCAATTAATTCATAACCTTGTGGGTATCAACCTAGAGTTTTCTGAATAATGCTTGATGATGCATGTTGTCGCGCTATTCTAATCTTGTGAGCCTAACTGTCAATTGTTTGAAAAGAGCTTTTCAAATCTGAAAATGAAAGAAGAAGAAGAAGAAGAAGAAGAAGAAGAAGAAGAAGAAGAAGAAGAAGAAGAAGAAGAAGAACCTGTTGGAACTTGGAACCGACCACGGAACCCGTAATGCGGTAGGTTCCGTGGAGTTAGTTCTTGGTTCTAACGGTGGTTCCTGGGTTCCAAAACATGAGGAACCTATACCCGAGAGTAGGTTCCAGGTTCTAGACGGAACCGAACTGGAACCTGGAACTGCTCACCCCAATCCTTGAGTCCATGGAGGTTTGGCTAGAGTCCCTCGAGGATGGATTGGAACCTAGATGCTTGTGTACACGTCCTTTAAGACTGGCTGTAAAGCCTTTTTCTTTTTTAATAAGAAAAAAATACTTTTGCACGCATTAATAACCAAAGCATGGTCTTCAATATGAACAAACAACCTGACCACTTGACAAATATATTTTTTTTTTGTAAGGAAATAGTGTAACTTAAATTTTGTAGTATAAGAATTTGAATTTCTTACCTAAAAACATAAAATGAACCGGTTCCCAAGTAGAACTAGTAATTGAGCTGGAACCAACTGGTTCTAGGTTCTAAAGTCTACTTGTTCTTTTCTATTAACACGATGCTCAGCCATGTATCCATGTTGCTCATGTGCCACACAAAGTCCTAGCCCACGACCGAACATGAGCATCCAAGTTCCCTCATTGACTTGGCGAGCTTGTTCATAAAGCTGCCCATTCTTTTATAGGCAACAATTTCAGGAGAAAAATTGCTGAAAATTGGAGCTCAAGTTAGGTCAAATATGGGTTTGGTCTAGATCGAATTGGACCTTGATTGCCAAAATTGTATTGTATAAAAATGAGTATGGTTAAATAAGTCATTCCAACCCAAACCCGATCTGACCTACTAGTTTGATGGACAACTCTTATCTTACCTTAAAATCAATTTGATTCTAAAGATTCCTTTGATAACTACATTGTTTTATTGTGCAATTTGCCTGACCCTAACCTTTCATTTAACAAAGACTAAAAGGAGAGAACAATTTGTGTTGGTAGGCCCAAAGAATAAACTATTGTCCATAATTGGTTTATCTTCATGCCAAATGATTCCAAAAACATCATTTTTCGTGGCTTCTTTATACCCACTTCACTACAGTCTCCACGCATCAAAATGGCTCAAGGTCCCACCAAAAGACTCCTCTCTTGGCCCTCTTTTAAGCCTCAACTTAATTTGGAAAAAAATGTGGAACCATCAGTCAAAATCAGCTTTAAGGCTTTGCATCTGAACGAAATTGAAAAGATCCATGGCAATCATTTTCTAAAGCTTCCATGACCCTTTGTCCGCAACCTTCAACGGAGAAG
Source organism: Eucalyptus tenuipes (assembly GCA_014182365.1). Lineage (NCBI taxonomy): Eukaryota > Viridiplantae > Streptophyta > Magnoliopsida > Myrtales > Myrtaceae > Eucalyptus > Eucalyptus tenuipes. The sequence goes on from CM024544.1 coordinate 32,633,202, forward strand.
AACATGAATATTATCTGGTATGTGTGTCCATCTTTTTCTCTTTAACTTCTCTTCATTTTGTTTCCTTTTCTATGTTGTTTTCCTTCTAGATGCATAATGCGCTTCGTGTACGATTCGAGAGCAATCCGTCCAATTTCATTCCACGCGAGACAAGGACAGCATAAAGAACACAGACAAATATAATACTTTACAGAATAAATCATTTTAGTTTCATCTGTTATATTTCTAGTGTGAGAGTCAATGCATCTTACTTTATTTCTTTTGTTTTTTCCTCTTGAGATGCTTCTATCGTTGGTTCCTGAATTTTCACACGTTGTGTAGTCCCATCCTACAATTTTGTTCAACTTGCTTCTTGTTTTTGTCTTCGAATTTTCACGTCATTTTTGTGAGTGTGGGCTTGGCAAAGTGGGAAAAGAGTGAAACCCGAAAGGGAGTGGGGAGAGGGCAGGACAGCTGCATCTCCGATGACCCGCTACACACGGAAGTCCGTTCGAATCACACGCGTTTTGTGAGTTGGCCGCCTCCGCCGCCACCACCGCCCGGCCGCTACTACTCTGTTGTCCTCATTAAGCAACCCTTACCCATGACACCTTTCTTGAAACAAAAGATGATCTGCGAATGAATGTCGATGTTCATTTAAATAACAATCATCTACTCCCATACTTAAGTGAAATAAATGGCCATTCCCTACCTGTATTATTCTCCCTTATTTACATCTTATTTTGTACACATATATATGTTTGTATGTGTGCGTGCGTGTGTGGTTCTCTTTATTTTTTCGTTGACATCTGCTCTAATATAATTAGAAACGGATAGTCTCTTGGCATCTTAGCAAATAAAACCAAACGCTTATGGAAAATTATATGCTTTTAATCATAAGATAATTAATATACTCGTAAACCTTACTTGGCCTTTTCAATTAATGTTTTATTCAAACAATTATAAGCTTTCATGGTTTCCTTGTAAATTTAAAATTTTAAAAGAAAATGGAGCAAAGCATGGGTAATATATCTAGTACATATAGGAAAACTGAATTTTGCCCATTGTACAATCGACGTTTCTTTCTATTTTATATATAAAAAGATCAACTTTTGCTCATCGAATTACACCAGTACACCCTTTTCTCTTTCTGCAAATAGAATGTAATATTGAGAATTTTGATATGATTATCTAAACTAATTATAAATGAATCATCAGTGATATATCAAAGCAAAAGAGAGAACTATCCAATATACTTTGAAAACCGATCGGGCCTGTAATCATGCTATAATGAAAAGGCTTGTAACAATTGACTTGCTATACACGAGATGATTGATTTTTGCTGAAGAAAGATGCATGATGGGACAGAACAAGTCAATTTGCAATTCATCAGTTCGTCCACTGAATTATTAAGTGCTCTTCGTCGGCATCATTTTCCAATCAAGATGACAGAACGAGACAGGACAAAGCGATCTGCGTCGTTCCCCTCCTGGCTCCGTTATGACTGAATAATTATCCTACTGAGTTCAAGAAACCGCAACTTAGGGTTGACTAGCATACGCGCATTCATGCCTTACGTTCATCAAATCAGTCCCGTCTACCAAACTCTATATAATTTCAGTTCAAATACGACACAGATGCAACCATCAATCACTTCTCCGGAAGTGCTTCCAATGAAGTCGTTGTACACGTGAACCTGTATTATGCGGTTCTGATATGAACGTTGACCGACCATATCATCTTGTCCAGCCCACCACGAAGGAAAGTTACAGGACAATCATTTGCTCTCTCGATTCAATGGTTTGTGCACGTAAAGTCACGAGAGAGGAGATAAAACGTGGGTCAATGGCTACTTTGATTTCGATCACATTGTTCTTTTCCCCCCGCTCATTTTCGTGGAAGCAGATGATTTTTCCCATAATCTCTGTCTGCATGCCTCATTCAAGGAATGGCTTTGGTCAAAAGATTCCAGGGTTTGCTCTGATTCGAATGTTTTCGTCTCGATCTATTATGTTCTTTTGCAGATCGTGTCGCAACTCAAGATCAAATCATATTTTGGCCGTTTCACACTATCTTGATTCAAGGAATAGAAGGGCTTTGAGCTTATCTTGTGTCAAGTGTCACCATCTAGCATAAACGTTTTACTTGATTTGAAGATAATAAGCATAAGATAGAACGACAAATATATGAGATTATGGATTTTGTCTCTCCAGTGTTTGTAAAGGCGAGAGGCGTATTGAGACTTATTGAGACACAGTTAACCTTCTATCAGTAAAAAAGATGAAGATGTTCGATAGTGACTCCCCTCAAGGCATTAACACTGAGATCTCAAACCCGGTATGAACTGTTCACATTGATACACATGTATGTTGTCATTCTTTATAGAGTATATTTTCCTCCACTCCTAGTTGGAGAATACTTTATTTGTGGGGATTGACATCACCTGAGGTAAAAGAGTTGAAAAAGAATAGAGTGGCAAGGCACCGGAGATAGGACACGACTTGTTGCGTGGTTGAACCGTGCCTACGAAGAAGAAGAGGAGGCTGAGGAGACAGAGGAGAGAGGAAAAAACTCCTTCATTATTGAACTTCTTGAGGTCTTTGGCACGAAATTTCTTGGTTAACTTATCATCTGATAAAATATGATTACAATTAAACTTTTCCAAGTTATTCTCCATGTATGTTAGTTTATTAAAGCAAACAATGCAAAAGCAATCGCGCAAGTGCGTAGTGCATGAGCCGTGGGCCCATAATGTACTGAGCTAAAATATGCTTCTGGGTTCAAAACCATCTAGGCCTTGACGGATTGCCTAAGTTAGAAAGTGAGTGTTTTTGATAGTTTTGGGCAATTCCTGGATCTTTTGGCACGAAAAGACAAGCGGGCTTACAGAGTTCGTAAGCCCTACCTAAAAGTCCACTCATTGTTCACCTCAAATCAGCCTTGCTTAGCAAGTTCGCTGAAAAATCATTTGTATCTGTTCTTATTTTACATTATTCAAACTGTTGGTCACCAAACCCAATCAACTGATATAATTAGATAGCAAAAATCAGAGTTCAGTGTACATAGGAACTTTTAAGATTAAGAGCTTTATCAATGCAATTGTCACTAAGAAAACTATAGACCCCAATTTATGAGCACTTGAAACAGATACTACATATAAGCAAATTGATGCTGTAATCATAATATGCGTAAGACGTTTTTAAGGTGACTTCATAGTTCCGATGTGGTTGGGAGTGCAAGATTTGTGCGTAATCTATTCTGGCTCCTCTTAATTGACTATTAAGAACAAATGGGGGGAAAGGGTTCATGTTAGTTTGGGTAAATGGGGAATCTAACCCCCAAAATTGCATCAGTTACTGCTATCATATTTTCATTGCAGGATGGTCTAATTACCTGGATTCTTGAACTGATGTACGATATTGAGTTGTTGATTAACTTAGCTAATGGGCAATGTTCTATGTTCGATGAGAGGAGGAGCAAAGAAAGTCACAAAAACCTTGAGCTTATAAGTGGCAGGGAACATGTCCAGAAACATACATAGTACTTGCTTTTATCAATCAGATTTTGATTAAAAGCAAATTATGATGATGAGCCTAATGGTATACAGCATTAACTAACTTGAGCTCAATCAGCTTGATTATATAAACCCGGCTTGACTCGGATAGCAAGAGTTAAGACTCAACCTCAAGCTAGTGCTCGAACTCAACCTCTAAAATTACAGCAAATTTACAAATTGGTCTTGGTATTTGTTTGTTTTAACTCTCTATACTTACATTATAAAGTATCCTCTAAACTTATCGGATCAGATAGGCAAGTTATTCGATTTGGAGTTGAAACTCAACCAAATGAGTACTAAAAAAAATCAACCTATTTTTGGGGGGTGCAAACTCGACCGATTGCCTTCATAAGGGAAGATCAATAAGGGAGCCCAAAACTTGAAATGGTCGACCCACGCACCTCAATTCAAAAGGAGCTGTGCCTTATGTAGTACAATTTGTGGGGTTTTTTTCTAAAGTTTTACACCTCACACGTACGCTCAATTCAGTACTTACCGTCTTGCCATACAAGTTGCCCCATCCAGATTAGCTTATTTGAATGGCGTAAAGATGGGAAAGACCCAGAGCAAATTCCGAAGTCTACATCATCCAAGGTTTCTCAGCTGCAATAATGATCGTCTCAGCCTCAAGAAACTATGGGGTGTCGATCTGAACGTGCATGCAAGTAAATAAATGACTAGCCAAGCCCTTCCCGGCCATCCTGGCGAGGCCTTTATATCGCATGGCTTCACAAAAAACCATCCACGTCCACAAGATGCTTTTGACATGAGAGAGAGAGAGAGAGAGAGAGAGAGAGAGAGAGCATGTTTTTGGGAGGAACAAGGTCGCTTAGTTTCATGTATATGCAAAAACCACATCAACAGTACAAGAGGTTAAGAATGTTTGCGCCGACTCAGAAGCACAGAGATGCAAACCCTCATGATGAACAACTTTCCCCTCTGTTGCCTCACCATTCTCTTCAACTTCGCATACATCCTTCTTGATCTCCCCATGACTATTCTAAGCATGCATCTTAAGGCACACACTTCAATGTGCCTATATATATATTTATATGCATCTGTGTGTTCCAACTTTGAAGCATATATATACATATTGGAACATCAGTGAGTCCTCCTCCGTGGGTCCACTTGTACCCTCCATGGCTAGTTTGTTTCACGTGCACTTGCTCTCTTTCCATCACCTTCAACCATCAATCCGCTCATGATCACCTGTCAGAATGGGTTGCCCTGCTCATGATATTTCTTTTAGAAGTCTTGAAGAGATGCTTGACACGAGTTTCCCCAGTGTGAACAGGTTTTGAGATCCGTCCTTAGCTTTGGACCGACCTTGAATCTGGCATACTTGAATGATTAATGGGGACAATCAAGCTTCTCTTCAAGTTGTGCTAATTAAAAACATGGATATTTACTTTAACATGTTAAAATCATTTGGAATGAGTTAGTCCCCTATCGAAATTCAAGTTATGCATACCATTTCTGATACGTATTTAGGTGTGTACATACAGTACATACATAGATACACCCTCATCAGCATTTTTCTCTATTTGGACATCATCCTTTTTTGTCCCCTCTCCAAGCAGAGAAACAGGTTGGTTCTCTAATCTGAAGACAGAGCTGACGGGCCCCAGCAAAAGGACAACAATGTGTACGCTCTTATATGACCCAAATACAACCTATTTGGTGCGGCTTTTGTCTTGGTCTGTCAATTCTTTATTCTGGCTAATACGGAGGATATTTGAGCGGCACTTATAAAACATCTCTCGAATCACACCACGTTGTCTCATCTCAGCATATTAGGTGAGATTGTAGTAAGCACATGGTTCCTTGGTTGCAAGGGACCCATTCTCACTTTGAACAAAGAAAAAAGAATGCTGAATCAAATTTCATTCCATGCAAGAAGCAAAGAGATATTCAAAAGCGTCCACAAAACTTTCTCCGATCATGTCCAGTTGCCATGCTAAAGAATGACAAGGAGAGGGGTCCTCAAACCTTATCTTAAACACACCCACGTTATTACATCAACGAAAGCCACATTAACCGGATAATGTCCAGCTAACTTGAGGGTCCTACAGTTGATGGAAATTGATGGCCAAGAGGAGATTTTGACCCACCTAAGGCCAGACCTTCCCCATTCACCAACAACGGTACACGATGCATTGACAATCCAGGGGCAGTTGAGGCCTCACCCAACGTAACAGGGGACACACGTGCATGATGGTACGAAGCGTGTGACAAAGAGAGAGAAGGGACTTGCAGGGGACAATCTGTCACTACGACCTTTGAGTTAGTATTGTCCCCAACCGAGAGGAGGACAAGAAATCCTCCACTGGGTCTACTTCTAAAGCACCATGGTTGTCCGATCTTATTCTGAGGGACAGAAAAAAAAATATCTTGTGGAATTTAGACAACATTAGTTTGCAGATATCCGCAACAATATCCCGCAGTAATTGGGGATTAAATTTGTGCGAGCTTCAATAAATAGTTCATGATATTTTATTAATCGAAATTGGTTTGTACTTGTTGATATCAGTTCTGTACAAAACCAAATGACGGTAAAAGAGGCAAGCCCATTGACAGGGCCCCAATTAAAGCCACAAAGTGAGGAAGTCCAGTAATTACACCTATGACCGCTGCAGTTCGGAAGAAAAGTAAGATGGAGAATCCGAAAGAGGAGCAAAAAGGGCAGTTGGTCCGGACTGTATCAGCCACGATTTTCAGTATTCGGCGAAAAAGGGTTGAAAAGTGGGCAACAGACTAGGGGTGAGCATGGTTTCATGGTAGAATTTAGAACCTAAGAACCGGATCGGTAGGAACCTGCAGGTTTCAGGTTTCAAGGTATGCAGGGTAGGTTTCAGATTCCAAAAAATGAGGAATTTATTTTAATGGGTAGATTCCAGATTCTTAATTGGAGGAATCTGGAACTTGGAACCTATATCCTAGAATTTGAAACAAGTTTTAAAATTTTTCTTGATCCATGCCTCCGTGCGATTTTTCGATATTCCATAATGTTCGATGATGAGTGTATAATTTGGAAGTATTAGTACGAGTTTCTATTTTATGGCTAAATTTTTTACTTTATTAATGTTAATATTTTTGTGTATTTAAATATAAGTTATGTTTAGTGAATTGTAATAATTCAAATAATAATATAAGTGGGACATGGTTAGACCTTGAAACCTATGACAAGATATGTTCCAAGTTCTAAGGTATGCAAAGTAGGTTTTGGGTTTCAAAAAATGAGGAACTTATTCCAACGGATAGGTTCCAAATTTCAGATGGAACGTGTACTGAACTTGAAACCATTCACCCATTCTTTTATTTAGTTGAATCCCTTGCCAACAATTCTTTTTCTTTTGTTAATAGTTTTGTTCATTTTGTAGTCTCTTTGATGAATGACAAGCTTATTTATTATTATTACGTTCATTTTCGTTTTGTTTAACTAAAAATGAAAAAAAGAAAAAAAGAAAAAGGAACCTGTTGGACTTTAGAACCAACCTTGGAACTTGTGATAAGGTAAGTTCCAGGTTCTAGGTTTCAACGGGTAGGTTTCGGGTTCCAAAAAATAAGGAACCTGTATCCGAGGGTAGGTTTCAAGTTTTAGGTGGAACCTGTAAGGAACTTGAAACCGCTCACCCCTATAACAGACCAATTGATACATCAACATTCTTGGATGACAACCCCATAATGCCACATCTCTGACAATGGGGGAACTCCAAGCTATCAAAGTAAGTATATATAATCTTGAATCAACCATTTGCGCTATGAAAAGTGTTGGAGTATCCCACATCGCTTGATAATGAGATTTATATGCCATTTATATATATGTGGTCTCTATCTATTTATCGGTTTAAGCTTTTTGTTTGGATTGTATCAAAGTTAGGCCTACCCCTTTCGTGTGTGCATCAATCCTCATTAGTCAAATTCAACATGCCACTCCTAACCCAGCTTGCTGAAATATCTCATATCCTTGACAATAGGACTTATAATCCAACTTGCTGAAAAATCCGACGTCCCTTGACAATGGGGTTTATATGTCTTTATATACTTGTATTCTTCTTTCACCTATTAGCTTAAACTTTTAGGTAGAATTTTCAATCAAAGAGAGAATTGTGATGAAGACGAGAAAAATTTGATATTCTGTAAATTACCAAATCAATATTACAAGACATCTATTGTTGACACCTAAATTTTTGGGATTGATTTTTAAATTAAATAAAAAGAAAAAACACATATGGCATATAGTTTAGAAACATTTTTATTTTTATTTTTAGGCTGGGTGAAGGGAAGATTTTTTACATATTCCGTTCATTTTTCATATTTTTAGGTAATATACACTAAGGGGTGTATTTTGTGCAAAAGAGAATTTTTCTAGATAGAATATGTGAGAAATATAAAGGGAATATCGCGGGATGTGTATATTTCAACGACATATTTAGGGGTATCGTGCGCAAGCAAAAAAGGAAAAAATATATGCCGTGAGAATACATTTTTTGGACCTATAAAAATACACCGCGCACAAAGTAAAAAGGGGGTTCTTTTTTTCATCGTTGAAAAAAGCACAAAAAAGCAAAAAGTGAAAAAGTGAGGTAAGAGAGAAAAAAAAAAGTAAAAAAAAAAAGAGGAAAAGCCCCCCCACGAGACTGTTCATCTTCCTCGTAGGGGGGGTGTCTCTGCCCGCCGGCGCCGGCGCCGTCTGCCCACACCGTCGCCGTCTCGCCTGCCACCGCTGCCGCAACTCAGCCGCACCTCCGTAGCCGAGCCACCGGCGACCCCGAGCCGCGCCACCGCCGATCCGCCTCCCCCGCACCGTCGCAGCCGCACCACTGCCGGAGTCCCAGCGCTCTCTGCAGCCCTTACGCCCAGCCGCCGTCGCTCGCTGACTTGCAATCCGAAACCGGCGCTTCTCCTCCGTACAGATCTGCTCAGCTTTGCCCGACGTCAACACCGGTCCTCGATCGCGCCAGCACCGCTCGCACCGGCGAACCGCGAACCCCTCTCTGTTCCACTGCCGGTCTCGCCCGACGCCCGTCGAACCAGCAGATCGGTTCCGTCGCCTGCAACTCCCAGATCCGGTGACGATCTGGCGTTTCTGCTGCTCCGCCGCGCCGATCCCTGCCGCCGTGGTCTTCCTCCGCCCGTCGTTAGCCTCCGCCTCGAGCACCCGAGCAGCTCAACCCGCGACGCTTCTGCCCCGACGCCAGCTCCGCGACGCCTGCAGATCCCGATTCTTCCCTGCTGCAGCCGCGAGCAGCACCCCGCCCGACAGCTCTGCCCACAGCGCCGCCGGTCTGCCCTCGCCTGCTGGTCCACCCTCGCCGGAGCTCCGACAACGCCGCCGCCCCCTCACCGAAGCCGGCTGCTCCTCCAAACCAAGCCTTTTTTCCAAAACCCTAATTGGAAAAATTAATTAAATTAGGTAGTTACTTTTATTTTTATTTTTTTTGTTTTTATTTTGTATTTTGTATTTTTATTTCTTTTCTTTATTCGAATTAGCTCTTGATGCAATTGAAAATCTTGACGTACCACCTAATTCGCAACCGCACATAGCTTTTTTTTATTCCATCTATAAGCGCTTTAGATGGAATAATTAATCGTTTTAATAAAATTGATATTTTTGATCTTTAAGGTTTAAGATCAATTTATCGATTTTACTAAATAAATATTATCCCTTGATTTGAATGATATGTGATATCCTTTTTGGGGTAATTTTGAATGAACTTGATTGTTTTTATTTATCTTGAGAAATGCCTGAGTTAAAATATTGCATGTTTTAGGGTTATTTGCATATTTAGGTAAAACATTCTATTTATCATGAATTTTCGAAATAAAAAGAAAAAATCAAAAAATGTTCGAATTAGGATTAGGTTTGCTTTTTTTTATTATCATGCATATTTAGAATAGGAATTTTATTTTTGAATCATGAAAAAGAAAGCATATAGAATGTTAGTTTTATTATTATTTGATTTGCATGTTAAATTTTAATTTCGAAATTAATTAAAAAAAAAAAAAAAAATCATGTATATATCATATAGGATTAGGGCATCTTTTGCACGTTATTGCATATTAGGGTAAAATTGCATGTTTAATTTTACTTCCTAATTAATTTTAAGTTTAGATAGATTTTTTTTTAGATAGATTGCATTCTAGGATTATTTGGGTTAAGATAATATTTTAGTTTAAATTAGGATTTAGCTTAACCTAATTCCTAATATAAGTTGAATAGGATCTTAATCTAGCTAAATAATTTTCACATTTTTCTAATTCCGAATTTCATAAAAAATACAAAAAATGTCTTAGAATAAATTAGTTTCAGTCTCTAGGATAGATTGCATTCTTTTTAAGGAAAAAGAAAAAAAAGAATTGTCATATGCACGTCATTAGGGTTAGATTCATTGAGATGCATGCCATTTAGTATTTTTGCTAGGATCATTTAATTAGAAATTACATGTCATTTGAATTAGGTCGTTTAGTTAATATTGCATTGCATATTGAATGATTCTCATCAATTAAGTGAAAACAAAACAAAAGTTGCGTGTTAATTAGAAACCATACCTAGGGTTGTTGATGTGGATTTTAATCTAACATCACATATGCTTTCGTTGTTTTGAGGTAAGTTTGCAATTTATTCATTGCTTTCTTGGGTGTTAAATTGGTGGTTTGCGCACCTGCATGATCACCTCACATGTTAGCATGTTAGGAAATAGATTTAAAATCAATCCAAGCTGCTTGCCAAACATTTTTAAATAAAGAATGGCACCGAAAGGACATTAGAAAATCTAAGATAACCAAGTCCCGTGCATCCATAGTCTCCTGGTTCGTAGGAGTAAAGTAAACCTCCCGTTGCTTTACTTGGGTTTCTAATCGACCCACCAAAAATAGATTAGTGGCGACTCCTAATTGAAAATAATTTGCATGTTAAGAACTTGAACCTAAGTCGCGACCTGGTATGGGCTTGGGAGAGCTCGAGTTAAGTCAGCTTAACAATCCATTAGCCAAACCCTAGGTGGTTCACCCCCCAAAAAAATTGGTCGCGACATCTATATATAAGGAGAGAATGCAATTTGACTTAATTATAATTGTAATCCTAATTATATCTCTAACCCTCCAAACTCAAGTTGACTTGGAGAAAAGATCCTGAAAGCATCCGGGTGAATGTTTCTTGGTGAAGATATCAAGAGTTTGAATGCGACAAAATGAGTCACACGGGGCTTGGTTAATTATTGATAAAGTGTGTGATTTGAAAGTGAAGTCTCATATTTGCATCAAATTTGGCATTGACCTCAATAGAAGTTGTAACAACCTTACTATAGTGAGTACCACTCGAGGTAAAAAGATTAGTGACATATTTGGCTTGAGAAAGATAAAAACTAGAGAAATTTGAAGTAACCTCTAAGCCTAAAAAGTAGCTGAGTTGTCCAATATTGTTTATTTCAAACTATCGACTAAGATATTGCTAGAGTTTTGAAATGCCGATATGATAATTGCTAGTTATAGCAATGTCATCCATGTATAAGAGTAGCATAATAGACCCATGGCAAGTCTGTCAAATAAAAAGAGCATGGTTATAGGGATTGAATTGAAAATTAACAGTTCCACTATTGAGCTAAGCTTGAAATAACATGCACAAGGAGCCTATTTCAATCCATTTGATGCTCGAAGAATTGATCAACTTTGTTGGAAAGATGACTATATCCAAGAAGAGGCAATATATAGACTTCCTTAGTGAGATCGTCATCTAGAAAAACATTTTTTAAATTCCATCTAGACTTGAGATTGATGCTTAGCAACGGCAACAACAAGAAGATTTCAAATAGAAATAAGATATACAATAGGAGCAAAATTCTCTTTATAGTTGATTATGTATTCTTGAGTAAAGCCTTTCGCTCTTGCCAAGATTTATAACGGTCTACACTACCATTTGCCTTTCTATTAATCTTAGACACTCATTTACAAGTGACAGTAGAATTACAACAAGGCAATTCAACCAAACCCCATGTATGAGATTTCTGTAAAGTTTGCAACTCATCTACTATTACTTTCTACCAAAGAGGATTAGTACTACATTTTCTATATGTGCAAGGTCTAGAATGGGGAGCACTGGTAGAGTAATAATGGTTATTATGAAGTTGAACAGGAAGTTGGCTTACTCTGGTGGATCGATGGACTAAGGATGATTGATGTCTAGTAGTAGAGCACCTACAAATGGGGCAAACTTGTCAAAAGCTACCAAGGTGGCATTGCTAGAACGACCTACATCAAGACTAGAAGAAAACAATTCATAAGAGGAGGATTCACTAGTGGACAAAAGCATGGGGTCTTATGAGAATAATCCACTGAAGAATTAGTAAAGAAAACAATATGAGTAGAGGATTTGAAGGGATGAAGAGATGACGACACCTTATATTTCCCATAAATAATATGACGAGACACACATAAACTGTTAAAAGTTATGATCCCAACATCTTTACCCTTTGTGCCAAATGAATTCAAACAAATTTTATGTCTCTTTATTCCATGGATTGATATGAAAAACTTTGATATCTGGTTGAATCAATCAAAAATTTTGGCGCACCGATCAACAATGGTAAATGCCTAGTATCCACCGGTCAATCGTTGGTCAACATTTGGTCAATAGTTAACGGTTACGTGGTAAAGGACGTGCGTGGCTGATGTATTTGACGACATTAGTGCTGACCTCACTGTACATGGCTGGTGCCGATTATGATGGTGCTTATTTTCCAAAAGAAGCAACTTAAGGCATCTAAATAGCACTCGACATTAGCAAAACCTTGGTTAATTTGAGACGCGGTGGCACCCTGGTGGCACGTAAGGCGGCTTGCGGTGGCCATTTAAAATGAAATTGCAAGATTTAGTCTTTTGAGGCTTACAAGTCTAGTGGTGTTATTCGTTTTTCGAGATTATGAAAGTTTTTGGATTGGCAGAGAAATATGGCCAGTGTGGCTAGCGTTTTCATGAAACAAATTCGACGAAAGCTTTTATCAGATTACATAAGGGTTCCGATATCAAGTTGAAAGCTGTGATAAAATAGAAAAAAAAAATTCTGTACATTACTAAATTAAGAGTGCAAGACCCTTATTGAGAGAGAGAGAAAATGCAATTACACTTAATTACAATAGCAATTCTAAATATATCTCTATAAAAAAAACACATATATTGAATTATATCACCCTTATTCTGCCAATTCAACTTGAGCGTTGGAGGGTCCCTAAAAATCCTCTCCGGGGACTATCTTCTTTGTCGTGTGCGGGGGTCGTAGCGCAAAGAGTTAGGTGATCGCGAAACTTTAGGCGAGTTAGATCAAGTTGCGGGCCAGTTTCTCATTCGACTATTATCGGCACCCAGAAATTATTTCAAAGGAGAGACAATCCACCAGCATGGCCAAGCCAAATCTTGAGGGAAGAAGATTACAATATCCCCCTCATAGAAGGAGGAAGAGAGAATTGATACATGGCTAGAGCTTCGTATCTGGATGTGAATCTTCTGCAGTTAGAGTGTCATCTCAAATTGATTGGAAATTCCTTCAACCTTATCGCAATCTGGGTCACGATAGGCTAGGGACCTCTTTAGGGATACATGTGAGCCCAAAAGCTTTTAGTTTGAAGTGACTTGTGGACCGATCCTCGACCTCGAACTTGGCTTTTGAGAGGGACCATTTGCACCTAAGGGTTAGCTCGCGGCATCGTCGAATTGACACGGGCTTAGTCGGCCCTCGAACTACACGTCAAATTGAAGGAAACTTGTCTCTAATATCATCCACAAGAGAGCCCTCAAAAGGAGTACTATTCAAGTAACCACACGAGATGGCAATCATTGAAAGGTGGGTCTTTCTTATAAAATTATTCAAGACTAGCCGCATTAGGAGGAACGATGATAATGAAGCTTTGACCATGATGTCCATTGCAACGGAAGGTTGATCCCTGGATCCTTCGTCGTAGGGGTCGTTTGGTTAAACAAGGAATTGAATTCCTCGAGAAATGGGTTCCCAAATATATCTTATTTAGAGAGAAATCAAGATATGGATTTGGTTTCCCACTTTCTTAAGAAAACGTGAAATTGGATTACTTAGTTCAATTTCCACTTTTCTATAACCAGCCAACTCCACCGCCAAAGGCTGCCTGGTTGGTCGCTGGTGAGACTGCTGCCGGCAGTCATTAGCCCTTGGAAGCTGCGGCGATAACCCGACCATCGGTCTCCATCGCCAGCGAGAAGTATTATCTCCAAGAGGGCCAAAATTTTCGTCATCCGTAAAGGAATGGCATTACTTGGAGTGGGAATCCGTTTGAGCATTTCTTGTCCACGGAGCCGAACGAGGCCTAGGAAGTTTTATTCAGTGTCATGGCACTATGTTCACATCCGAAATGCACGATCGAAGACGAAAGAAGAACTATGAATATTTGAGAATGTCCACCATTTCTTTCAAACTAAAGAGCTATGGAAAAAATGTCATGTCGTAATCTTGACGTGACTAGTGAGTTAAACTAGGGGCATGCAAATATGCGGCACGGCATAGATGATTGCACCACTCAAAAGTTTCATAACATGAACGAACACTGCTCGAGGAACTCGAAGCAAATGTCCCAGTAGTTAAGATGATTCATAGGAGCAAGGTACGAGAGATCGACCCAATTTAGAGAAGATGATGTCCATCATAATTTATGTGTATAAAAAGAGTGAAGTGATCTTATAAAAAAAATTAATACACCGAGAATTTCCATATATATAGAATAATGAAGCATTATTTTGCAAACTAATTCTTAATAAAGGGTATGTTTATTTGAGTGAAAAAAAAAATATTCACAAATCAGTTCTCTAAACTTGCATACATTTGTTTTGCCGAGAATGATCATCAATCGACAGAATATTATTTACGGTCAAAGAAAATGTGCATGTTTAAAGTTAGGAAAAGAAATTTGCTTAGCTGAAAAAGAGAAAAACATTTTTCTAAAAATTAATTTCTCAAAATGCATTTTTTTATCATGAAATGTTTCCTCGAAATAAAGACAATCGAGTATATCAATGTACGATAGTCCTAAAATTCTTGTGGGTATTATTCTATCCAACATCCTTTTGGGAGTGAAATCTTTTAATTGCAAAGACAGAGAAATGGCCCACAAATCTCTGCTCGTAAAAGAAGTGCAAAATATACCGAGAATATACTCCCGTTATGCTCCATTGGACTTATGTCTTTCGTTCATCATCGTAATGTCGAGTTGTACTTCCCGGTGGCCTAGGTTTCCCGTCGAGTCTTCCGAAGGCTCTCGTGCTATGTAACTGGAAAAATAGACGTCGAAATGTTTCCTGCCACAAATGATTAATACGAAGTCGTGTCAGAAATTGCCACCTTGGAATTCCAACAGTAGGAGTCATTTTTCAGACAGAGCAATCCGGATGAGCTGACCAAAAAAAAAACTAATAATAAACGAGAGAAACGTAAGCATTTTTACCTAGAAACCTGTCCGAGCAAATCAAAACTCGTCCGAAATTCAACCCCTACCGCCACCCACCAGTCTCGGTCCAGGAATTCTCCAGAGCGAGCGAGCGAGCGAGAGAGAGAGAGAGAGAAGGGGAGGGAGATGTCGTGCCTGGCGTCGTGCTGCGCGGCGGCGACGTGCGGCCTCTGCTCGTCGGTGGCCGGGGGGATCTCCAAGCGGTCGGCCAGGCTCGCCTACTGCGGCCTCTTCGGCCTCTCCCTGATCGTCTCCTGGGTCCTCCGAGCAGTCGCCGCCCCTCTCCTCGAGAAAATCTCCTGTACTCTCTCTCTCTCTCTCTTCCCTCTTGTACTTCATTTCATGCGCTTTTGCTGTGGCTCGCGACGTCCGCGAGGAGCCATGTTTTCCTCATAAATTTCGGCTTTTGTTCATGTCGTGTCGAGTCGGGTCCGGAATTGTCGGTCCTGGGCGTAGGAGATGGTGGCTATCTGTTGTCGGTTCGAATTCCGGCGAACCCGGGCGACAATTTGTCGTAGGATTCCAATTGAAGTTCTTATTTTTTTTGAAATAGATATGTGCGGTGTGCAGGCGCATTATTCTAGTTCTCGTGTTGCCATTTCGCCCTGCAGGCTAGTTTCGATTGTGGTGTGACGATGTCGATGATATCTGACTGTAGGGATAAACAACGGCTCGCATACGAAAGCATGGTTTCAAATGCAAGCGGTTCTCCGGGTGAGCTTGGGGAATTTCCTTTTTTTCGCGACACTCGCTCTCATAATGATTGGGGTGAAAGACCAGAACGACAGACGGGATTCGTTGCAGCACGGTGGATGGATTGCGAAGATGATTATCTGGCTCTTGCTCGTCGTTCTCATGTTTTTCCTGCCAAATGAGGTCATCACAATTTACGGTTTGTGTCTGTAGGCTTTTGCTTTTTTTTTTTTCTTTATAATGTTCTGAATCCTGTTTTCATCTATGATGTCATTCTATTTACACGTCTGCGTCTAAGAAATGTGCAGCGACTAATGGTTCCATCGATCCGCCTATTCGTTTCTTTACCATGTGTTCGGTAAAGGTAATTAGAAGGGGATAAGAGAGGATTTAAATAATTAGGGGAGATGAGAAGACAAAGGAAATGTATCTTCTTTGGATGTTTGCAAGGGAAATGAATCGAGAAATGCATGAAGTAATATCATTTTATGTAAGTAGATACAGAAATAAAATAAGGGTACAAGTGAGAAGAAGAAAAAACTGTTTACCTTTTGTGGTGAAACAGATTTGGAGGGGTTTGAAGCACTACACAAAAGCTAGGTCATTCTCTCCCAATCATTCCTAATCCCTTCCTTTCTTCTCCCTCCATCTCTTTCTATCCATCCAAACGAGACATCGCATTTAAATGTCTCATTTAAAATCCCTTTCTCTTCCCTCGAAATCCCTTTGCCATGCATTGTGTTATTGTACTATGAACCCTGAGTCAAATTTGAATCCAAGTTTAACTTATCTTTATGTCATGATTAGTTTGGTGAATGGAAGTGGAGTGACACAAGCTTCTTCTGGATAAGCTGCTGATCTCAAGTAGTGTAGGAAATAGAGTACAGCTGCGAGGAATTTTATGCTTACTTGTGTATTTATATCACTAGAGGATTTTGAGGTACTCCGTTTGCTCATCTTAAGTTTCAATTGAATGGTTCTTTGAACCAAAAAATTTGACTTAAGAAAGGAAAGAGCTTCTTGCGCTAGAGTTGTTAGCTAGGATCCTTCTGAATGTAGATTTGGCTAAGCAGGCATTCCACAGTCACCGTTTCTTAAATCCTTTAAAAAGAGTCTTTAGAACAGAATCAATCAAATTACAGCTAAGCAAGGAGAAGCTCACTTTGCTAGTGCTGTATTCTGTCTGCTCAATATCTATTTTAAATTTTACTTGAACATTTTTTTTTCCTTTGTGTAATTTTCTCACCAGTTGGATAAGTTTAGTGAATTTTCTCGACAGGTGGCTAGTGTAAGGGTTGGAGGGAAGGAGGAAAGGGTTGCTTAATTTGGAATCTTGACCTTGCTTACTGAATTTTCATTGATTGACATAGCCACAATTTGTAATTGACCCAAGAATATGCCTTGGATCTGCAGAAACTCTATCAAAATTTGGAGCAGGACTGTTTCTGTTGGTTCAAGTGATTATCCTGCTAGATTGCACTCATTCGTGGAATGATGCATGGGTTGCAAAAGATGAACAGAAATGGTCAGTTCGATTCTTTGAATGTTCTATTCAATTGTTCTTCCTTCCTTTGCATGTTTGGCTTCTGTGATCATCGAGTTCTGATGGCTCATTGGACTTGTTTAGGTATGTTGCTTTGCTGGTGATATCAGTTGGGTGCTACATTGCAGCGTACACTCTCTCTGGGATTTTGTTCATATGGTTTAATCCTTCTGGTCACGACTGCGGCCTCAATGTCTTCTTCCTTGTTATGACAATGATCCTTGGCTTTGTAAATGGAATTGTTGCACTTCACCCTGCGGTAAGAAAAGCATGCTCTTGAATATATGCGTATTAGATTTGTAGACCTTTTGAATAATGATATTTGAATAATTGTATTCTTGCAATGTCATGCACTTGCATGAATTACGATGCTTATCAAATGGCATTCTCTGCGAGTCCATGGAATTCATTGTCCAACAGAAATATCCTTTTGTTTCTTTTCTTACTAGAGCTTTCTCATGTGTAGTCAGCCCTCCAAGGAATCTCTATCTGCTGAGGAATCTTTCCTCTTTTGACTTTGGCTCCATTCTAGTTGTGAATTTTTTCAGGAACCATGGAAAGTACCAATAGTTGCTTATTTTCTTCCTTCTGGATGTATGTCGTCCCAGTATTACAAATATTGATGTTTCAATAACTGTGGGAGGTTTTTGTTGGCAAAGAGCTGGGAATCTTCTTTTACCAATGTGCCAGGAAATGTGTTGAAGTTACTGAGACTGATTTTTCTGGGATTCTGACAGGTAAATGGCAGCCTCTTGCCTGCTTCAGTGGTATCAGTTTATGGCGCTTATGTGTGCTACACTGCTCTCTCTTGTGAACCTCGAAATTATGTTTGCAATGGTCTGCATAACAAGTCTCAAGCAGTCTCCACCAGCACCCTCATTCTTGGAATGCTTACGACCGTTCTTTCTGTACTATATTCCGCTTGCCGTGCTGGATCATCGACGACATTCTTGTCCCCTCCGTCTTCCCCCAAGTCAGGTAATTCATAAACTGCGCAGGTTTTTGGTTTCCAGAACTAAAATTTAAGGAAATTGTCCAGAGCTTGAGAAGATTCTGCTCAAGAATCGTTGAAGCGAGTGGTTCTGACTGAATTGCTGATTTTGGGGAATTTGTTTCCCAATCCAGATAGTTGTCCTTTGAGTGTGTGCACAGATTGAATGCAAATTAGGAAATTAGGCCTGAGACTTCATCTGACTCACAAGGATAGCTAAGATTATTATTCTTCTTTGCTCAGTACGTTATTAAACTCATGTTGCAGGTGCAAAAAAGCCTCTTCTTGATGGAGATGATGTCGAAGAAGGCAAAGATAAGAAGGATAAGAAGGAAGCAGAACCGCAGCCAGTTACTTATTCCTACTCTTTCTTCCACCTGATTTTCGCTCTGGCTAGTATGTACTCAGCTATGCTTCTTTCAGACTGGACCAGCTCTTCTGATAGCTCGGATCTGGTTGATGTGGGTTGGACATCTGTTTGGGTCCGCATTGCTACCGAGTGGGTCACATCTGGTCTCTATATCTGGACCCTCGTGGCCCCATTGATTCTTCCTGATCGCGAGTTCTTCTGAGTTTCCTGTCGTCAAAGTTTCCATAGTGTAATTAGAATTGGTGAAGTGTTTTTGTTTTGGAATAAGATGGGTTTTGGTGACTTGATAGGAGCCTAGGTCTGCCTCCATCTGTTCTCTCTGTTATTCGTATTTGTATCCTTTTCCAGTTTTACAGTCTTTCCTGCAAGATTTGGTTCATACCGGGTTATGATGTGGTGGAAACGGAATGAACAAGGTATACTAGAAATCGGGCTGATTGTTGTTTGTATTTACGAGGAGAGTATAAAACATAAATCCGTCCGATGCTGATGTGTGCCAGGTACTATTGCAATTTCTCTTGATCAGTTCAATGTAAATATCCTCAATTATTTCCTGACGATCGCGCCACATGCGCTGTTACGCATTCATCTTCTTTACTCCAGGGCTCTGTTGTCTTTGCTGGGATTGCTTTGATTTAATTTCTTAATTAGGCCCTCATGGAACTCATGAAGAAATCGTGGTGACGGAGATTTGTGTGATCTCCATGATTATGAGGTTGTACATGAAAAAGATTATTCGAACACCATGATCATCAGCTTCTGCATGCAAGATGGAATTAGATTAAGCAGGGAATCAGTGTCATGAGAATTTGGTTGTGTAAGCACGTAACTTCCAGTCCTGAGAATATTTCCTTCTCCGTGGAACTGTAAAAAGCCTTGACTATAAATTAAACTTATTCTTGTACAACTTTTCCTGAGGCCTACAAGCGATATTCACAATGCATCTACAGGCTCTTCAGAATGAGAAGAGAAAAAACTGAAGAGGGTGAAAAGGGTACTGGAAAAAACTATAGCTCGTTTCTGATAATCAATTCAGCAGCCGCACCCATCGTCCCAATTCCACCCACCCCGAGCAAAGCAAGAGCAAGCTCCTCTTCATTCCACTGCCTTAAACCCCTACTCAATCTCTGGAGCACATCAACGTCCACCTCCAAAACCCAATTCGGAGTACAGGATACCATCAAGCTCACGAATCCTGACACATATGCCCGCCAAGTGGTCCAATCGCAACCGAGCGAGATCTTCCCATCCAGAGCACCCGCTAGGAACTCCATGTGAGTCCCAAGGATCTTCGGTCTCCGCTTCGATGCGGAAGATGCCGAATCGACCCCCCAAGCGAAGGTTCCGCAGAGAACAGTGAAGTATGCTAGCGCATATCCTCCTAGCATGGCCACCACCCCGTCCGACCCTTCCTCCTTCCCAGACCGGTGGACGGATATAAACCATGAAGGTAGTGTTTCTTTTATGAGCGACTGAACCAGGCAGTGCCTGCCAGATGACCATACAAGAGAAGCCGCCAGAGAAGACGCTAGCTTCATCTGAGTCATCGCTGCAGTGAGCGAAACCTGCCCATATCTTTTCCTGTTCTTAGTGTCAGCCTTCAGCTTCTCCACCCTCTCCCAGGAAAGGCCACTACATGCTATTTCTCTAACCGACTGCATCAAAATGGAGATGATCTCCCCTGTGACGAACATAATGTCCCTGATGGAACGGTAGACGCGTAAGTAGAGAATTCCTGGGGCAACCGGAGATATACCACCATAGAAGTGGGACCCGAATCCATGACCAAGAAGACCTCCAACACCCCCATTGCTTGTCATGGAAGTGGTATTAAGCCCAAGTGTTGCGGTGAAGCAGCTTTTCAGGAGCTGAACCACAGCATCGGTGTTCTGGAGGAAGACCGTGCGAGATGCAGAAAAGATGAGGAAATCGCTCCAGCGCTTTGCCTTCTGAGTCCAGAGGGATGCCACGATAGGCATGCAAGGCCATGGGCAACCTGCTGCTAGGGACTCCAGGGCTGGCCCTGCCAAATTAAGGAAACGCTCCGATGCCTTGTCGATTTTATAGGTTATGGTGAGGCTCACAAATGCAGCCAGGGGCAAAGGAAGAGTGTCTGGAGAGCTTCCCCCTGCAAGATCAACGCTCAGGTAAAAATCAATTGTTATGAAGCGTCAAACCATAAATCTCATGACAAAATATTTCTAAAAAATTAGCTGTTTCTACTATCAGATGTACCCCAGCAATTATGAATAAGCCACTATTCCATTTTTTTTTAAAGTATGGCGGTAGTCTTTGTGCGATGACAAATTACCTGCAGCAATCCTCGGTATGTCAACTCCAGTAGTAGCCAAAATCCGCCTAATTTGTCCCTCTACGTTAGCTAGATTTGCAGCAGGGCTTGGCCAATCCGTTCCATTCATAAACACTGGTTTCCAAAAACTACGAGTAACTTCTGCTGAGAAGTAGCTCACAATGGTAGCCAAAGATGCAGGAAGAAAATCAGCCAAATTTTTAAGCCCTGCACATCAAAAGACAAAATTTTCTTTTTATCACTCTAGAAGACATACAAATAACTGAAACTTCAAGACTATTTTGTCTCTCTTTTTCTCGGACGAAATCACCAACAATACCTGTAGCCAATTCCCTGGGAGAAAGACGTCCATGAGCGCAAGCTGTTAAAGCTGCATCCACCACAAAAGGCACAGCTTCAAGGATGTCCCATGCAGGCAGTTTTGGTCTCATGGAGGCATCCTCATTTCGGGGTCCTGATGAACTACTACTCACAGAATTAACTGTAGTTAAAGATTGGCTTCCTTCTTTGAGTTTGCGGAAGATCATAGTTAGAAGCTCATCGACAACTTCACAAACAGGTGTGCCGACTAGACCAGAAAGGGTTGAAGCTATACACGCCTGATGCTGCCGGTACCAGACTTTCAATTTTGGGAAAGCATCCATAAACACGGGTTTCGGAGATGATGAAGATGCAACTTCTGATAGTCTGCTTTTGATCCTATCCTTGTGCACATTTCCGGTAGGGACTAGATGGGAATTTCTCACCAAAAGGAGGTACTCAGGGGTTAGTTGGGACCGAACTGTGGGTACATCTCCGACTCCATGTTCAAGAGGAGGACGATTAAACCTCCATAGCTTTAGAAGAAGAGCGAATGCATTTGAGAACACGGCATGCGCAGAGATTTCTTCTCCGGTGGGGAGAGCCCAAGGACAATTGGGCACAAATGAGCCGAAGACCTCGCAAATGGGCATCAAGGAACATGCCAGTTGAGGTACCTGACAAAATGTTACGGTGCAAAAACTCTTAAGTAGACTTATAAATTTTTCCACTAGCCGTAGAAATGAGCAGACAATCGACCACTTCAAGGTGTAATCACTCCTTAAGAAGATACAATCAAGGTAATCAGCTTCTTGCTTCACTTATATGGATGGAGGGCATCGAGTCAATTAACCAAAACTTACCAAACCATGCAAGGAGAAAATCTGAACACAATCAACGGATCCTATTCCAACGATAAGCACATTCAGCATTGGAGCATATTTTATCAAATGATTGCCATGGCCTTCATAATCAGCTGGTACTGGAGGAGAAAGCAGTCTAGTAATGAAACACACAGTGTGCTCCTGCACAGATTGTATAATGATATGGTGTGCTTAGTAAAGCAGAACAAATGAGATAACAATATAATATAAAAAAGGAAAAAATTAGATTCTATTTTACTAATATTGGTACTGAAGAGATGCGTCTTTTTATATCTGCACACCTGTATATTCCAACCTCGAAGTAAGGATGCACCACAAAGAATGGTAGCAGCTGATATCTTCTCTTCATCGCATCCTTTGAGAGCAATCTCATACACTTTCTCGAGCTCTGCTAAACTTCCATTAAAACCATGAGCTAAATTCAGTGCTATGAATAAACAAGAATGGACAGAAGAGTAGACAGCACTAAAAGTATGAAAGGCACTAGTAAATCACGTAATGAAGCCCATATGTTGGACTATCCATTAGCAAGGGATATTCCATTGGCTCATGCAAATAATATCAGAACAGCTGTCTTATCATAAACTAGTTGGCTGGAACCACGTCTTGAGAAATATATGGTTGACCAAAGTGACTCGATGACAATACATTAGTCTAACCACTTCTTAATCAGAAGACACATCAAACCAATGAGAAGCCCATTTTTACTTTCGATGTCATGGCCAGAGACCAACCTTAGAAAAGATCGATTGTAATCAGGCCAAAGTGAAGAAAAATTTGTTCATCAAGATCAACAGGAAAAGAGTCAGGGCAATATCAGCAGATATTATCTTCAGAGGATGTGCACATGTACCTCGATGCTGGACTTGAAACCAAAGCACCTATCAGTGCAGGAGTCAGCGGAGCCCCCTTCATGAATGTAGACCAGCTTGGCAGTTGAGCAGGAATGCTATGAGGCATTGGGCTGATGTGGCCATTGACATAGCCTGGCCAGAAATATGCTGATGTATCTAGCAAATTTCTGGCTATACAAGCCTCAACTATCAGGTGACGCATGTTTCCAGCTGCATATAAGCACACATCACTCAGATGAGCATGTACCACTAATTTAAATTGGCACTGACAAATGACAGAATAGAACTCTCCATAATAAGACACGGAAAATAAATATAAGCACGTGTCAAAATGCACACGATAACGTCCACAAACTGACAAAGGTATCGACCAAAATCAAAGGTAATGCCAGACTACAGTACAACTTTGCTTCGCTGCAGAAATAGTTTATAACTGCCTCAAGTAAATCTTCTCCTGCTGACCGTTATACTGGCCCAATGCATGTCTATGAGTTAAAGATCACTCAACCGCACCACAAAACAGTGTATATCAAGAACTTCTTCAAGCATTAGGCTTCCCCCTTCTTCAGCTGTCTATCTACACTACAGCCATACAAATTGTCAAAACCCAATCCAAGAAGTTGGCACATGGCTGAACATCACTTGAGTCTCCATATGATAGTATTTTCTCTCTTTTGGTATGTATTCCATAAAGAGTCGACAAGAATCTTTTAACCTTTGTTTTCTTTTCCAGCATGCACAAAACAAGTACCCTACCAATAACACCAGCCTAAACTATCAAAAAGGAAAATCTGGAAAAACTATCCTTGTGATGACCATAACCTAAGAAAAGCTTTTAGTTCTTGGCATACAATATTGAGCAGCATATCAAAAGGTAAAGATACTGAACAATGAACTACGTACAGCAGTTTAATGGCATGTCTTTGACACTTGTGCACTCAAAATAAGCACTCCCCACATTAATCCCTGAAAGAAACAGCATTGCCTTTGCGGCAGCCTGATTAGCCGCAGAAACAACAGAGTGAGGTGGAGTCAGCAGGCCTTGATAATCACCCAGTATCCTTAGGCTTGAGACCAGGTCATTGCAGCGATCTCCAGGACACTTTTTCTCCTTCCAGTGATCATTGCCGGCACATTCTTTATCATCAGATGCTAGGCTTTCATCCTCAATAAGATCAGCAATCACTAGAGGTATGATAGAGAATAACATTGACAAGCGGGTATCTAAATGAGGCATGGGGCCCTCTATAGGATTCCTCTCCTGTTAAATAATGAAGAATAAGTTCAAAACAATGGGAACATATAACCACATTAAAAGCCCACCAACATACAGGATAAACAACATTTTAGGTCTATTTGATATTTGTCTTAATTTTCTTGCTACTCTATATGCTCGACTGAGAGATGATAGTTTAAACTTTAACCCTGTTTTGTGACAGTATTTTAGAGAGATCAGACAACTGAAACACAGTGTTGAACCTTGCAGTTTCAGCAAATGGATTTAGATTAATGATAAACTCTTAGATTGGCAGCTAAAGTTTAGCCTCACTTCAGTTTCTCATTATATTAGGGATCCTGATCATTTCAGGAAAGAACTCTGCCAGAAAAATACAAGTTGAAGAAAATTTAAGCACTGTCTTCCAAGCTTAGAGAGAAAATAAGGTGGGGCTGGATGGCTTCGGAAAGTGGCATATTTGGCACTGGAAAATCTACAAGCAGCATTGATAGAGATAAAAGTTGAAACCACTCGATACCAAGAGGACAGAGAAGCTAACCCTTTGAACAAGGCGAAGAGCTGCAATCCAGAGACCCAAAAAGGTGTCATGCCAGGTAGTTCCATTTATTGCTTGAAGAGATTTTGTCAAACCTGCATAAACCCTATACTTTTATTGCCATTAACATCTCTTAAGTACTCTGATGTTACTAGGTGCAGCTGAAACTGTGTTCCAGTAGTAAAGAAAAATTTCGGTCATTACCAGTGATTATTTCAATTGCACTTGTTGGATTAACATCATATCCATCCATGGCATCTTCCAAAGCCACATCAAGAGGGAGCCACAGGTCAGAACAATTGGCGGAAGAAGCACGGGAGCCAAATGCCATAATAGCATGGAACTTCTGATGTGAACTTGTCTTGCATTCTTGAGAAAAGACTACACAAGCTTCTGAAGTCAACAGCTGAAGTGCCTCAGGAGTTAGGCTTTTTGAATTTCTTAGTGCTGCTGAGCCTGTAACGAGCAACTGTAATCTCTGAATGAAAGATTCCCAGTGCACAGGCCTGAAATCAGTTTAGCAAATTATCTTCAGTCAAGGCATGTCATGCTATCGTGACCAAGAAATTATACGACTGATCATGAACCAATTTACAGATGAGACATGACAGTCAAATCTTCTATAGGTACTACATTTCTAAAACGTGAGAAAAGTCATATTTCACGCCATGTTAAATTTCCTGAGATGACCATGGGAAATACGGACAGGATGTGGCTCATGCCATGTTATAAGTAGTACCAACACAGATAGCGATTACCAAATGAACAATAACTTTGAAACCGAGTAGCAGCATTCAAGCCTCCATTCAGGAGGTGGCTCAGAAAAAGGAGCTCCATATGGATTGAAAGCTTCCAAGATGTATATCGACAGGACAAAACTCAATGGAGAAGCAATGCAAAAAATCATACAGATTATATATATAAGAAAAGCTAAAAGAGGCACATACAAGTTCTGGCGTGCCAAGTAAAGAATTCTGGAGGTTACTTTGTCTTGCAGAAACTGTCCAATTATTTCAATTGCCATTGTAGTATTTGCATTCTGTAATATTCCATGACTTTCAGTGGACTTCTCATCAAAACTACCGTAACTGTCTATATCCATTTCTTGAGACTTGATGCTCCATCTGGAATTCGCTTCTGGAGTGAGTTCCAACAATCCTTCATCATCTAAAGACGCATCAAGTAACTGCCACACAATAGAAAAGATGAACTCAACCACAAGAATCCCAGCTTCACTTTCTGGCAAACCAAATATCTTGGAAAGCTGCATAGCAGCATCAATTGATTCCATAACCCTGCAAATGGGAAAGAGTTTCCATTCATAACAAGACAATCACCAGAAACTTAAACTATCCGCAATGCATGTGGGTAATAGCATGCAGTAAATTGTTAAGTTCAATAGTAGATTTTAGCTCTTGTAGGAACATAAAACTTTTTCGTCTGGTGAAAGGCCAAGATGAATAATAACTGATTTCGTCCGGCATCATAAAACTTTGAAACGGACCACAAGCATCGGCTAGCATCCAAGTCAAGAGGTTTCAATGATCATGATTTTCTGAGTCATCTGAATAAACAAGAAGCTTGTGACATTGCAGGTGCAAGAATGAAATATGTAATGAAAAGAAGTTTATTATACAACATAGATTTGCAAGCAAGAAGATTGCAACCTATATGATGTTTCAAAAGACTAAGACACAAGATAAGCTCCTCACTTTTGATGGTTTGACCCATCTATATGGGATTTAAGGTTAAAAGCGTGTCTCTTGAGCAGTTCCATGTAAAGCCTGTATGGAGCTGGTCTAGACTGCCTACATGGAATGACCCTGCATAGAAGACAATAAAGTAGGCCGTTTGATTATCAAAAGAAAAAAAATGCACTGATACGAAACTGCAAAGATTTCTAGCACTTCATTTTTGTAGAGAAACTGCCACCATAATCACCTCCCGAAAAGAACAGAACTCAGTTGAATGGTGTCTTCTCGGTCTAATTGGTTGCCATGCAACATATGGAACCCCTCCTCTATCCAAAACCAATTCAATATAGGACAGAGGAGGGATCCAACCATACTTTGCACCGCCACCGATAGACTTTACCAGCCAATATGTGAAAATGAATTCCGTACGCCCACTCGTTTTCCACTTTCTCAAGAACCGGAAATAAAATGTAAGAAATATCAATTAACCCACCGATATGAGAAGAACACGAAAATTTCTTTAAAAAAAAAAAAACCTTCATCCTTTACTGAGTCCGAACCATAATTAGACCAAAATTATGTGGGAGAAATCAAAATGTGCATCTTGAAATCATTCTACCAAACAGATTGCAGAAAAGAAAGAGGTCAATGGAAACCATTTCGGGGGGAATTTTCAATGAAAAAGAATACTAAAAAAAATCAAATGCATGCTCCATCCCAACAGGGTTTAAAAAATCAGTATTTTCAATGGTTAGATGTTAATGGGATGATAAACCTTGGTGAAAGCAGAACCCTTTAAGATCGGACAACACCCGCTTTTCTTCTTTCGACTCTTCGCCGCAAGATTTCGAAAATTACAACCAACAGAATCCCGAAAGGAGAGATACTCAGCAATGCCAAAAGGCCTCACTAAAGATCCTCAAAAGCATCAACTTTAATCAGATTCAACAGTAAAGAAGGAATGAATCAAATATCCACTTTTCCCAGACCAAAAAAAGAACAGAGATGAAAGAAAAACAACAAGAAAAGAACACCTTCAGACTTCGTTGACTTCGAACCCATCTCAACGAATTTACCACATTACTCGACATTAACCAACGCTCCGAAAAACGATGCAAAAACCATCTCCAACATCGAAGAAAGAAAGTAAGAGGAGAAACAAACCAAACGAACCAAAAAAAGGAACAAAAACAAAGAACAAGAAACGCCAACCTGGTAGAGAGCAGAGCAATCACGAGCAGAGGAGGCACAATCCCGACCACCAGGGCCTTCTCCAGGAACTTCCACGCGATCGGGACGTTGTTGTCCCAGCAAATGTGAGAAACCAGCGCGTGCGCCAGCTCGGTCGAAGGCAAGCTGGCGCCGGCCGAGTTCAAGCTCGAGCACATCTGCATCGCCCACCGCAGGGGATCGCTGCCCTTCTCCTGAGCCACCCTGGTCATGTCGAGGATCCCGCCGTGGACGGAGGCCGCCATGGGGCCGGATCCAGATCGTCGGAACTTCAAAATTCTTCTCCGATACCAGGTGGGTGAGCCAACCTGGCGGCGGTGGAGGTGGTGGTGGAGGTGGAGGTGCTGCTTCTTGGCTCTAGTTCTTGGAGGCTGGTCGTTTTTCGTTTTCTAGTTGAGAATGTTATTTATTTATCTCTTTTATTTACTATATTATTTTTTTTTGTAAGGTGTTGGACAGGAATTGGCTCCACATGGACAACGTCCAACAGAGTAGAGGGCCAGGAGTGGGATTAAAAAAATTCACATATATTAATCTTCGGATCATATTAAAAATAAATAATTAACAGCCGGCACATCCGACGTTGACACTATAATAATCGCTACGTAAGCCCGAAACAAATGAACCTTCCTTAAAAAACACGTTGATTGATCGTGAAATCTCTTTTTTAAAGTAAAAGAATGGGGAAAAATAACATGTTCAAATTTCGCTTGTGAAAAGACTTCTTTGCATTTAAATTCGAAAAATGGGGAAAATGAAAGTAAGGTGTATTGATTTAGGAATTATTTAGTCATGTATGGACAAGAGAGGGGGGCGTATGGACTGAGTTCCCATTCCGCATCCATCGAAGCATAGATAATTCCATGCCATGATAAGTTAATGTATATAGTATATTAAAAAATCACCAACCAACCATCGATTATTAGACCATTGAAATTGTCAAAACTAACATGGTTTAGTATGCAGAATAAACTGAAAATCCAAATATTCATTTTTTATTTATATATATTTGTTTAGTTTAGCTTAATTTAATATGGAGAGGGGGAAATCATGCGATTCAAGATGGATTCCGAAGGCAGGCATCACTCAGATGGCACCCAAGGCCATGGCCCCCACCAGCAATCACTAATCTTAAATCCAGTAGGTTGGCTACTTCACTAAATTGAATTAATTATTAAAATTATTATTATAAATTAGATATTTAGATTGAGTTTCCCCCAAGTCTACTCCTGAATTTCCCAATTTTTTAAATTAATTCCCCAATTTTTACTGGATAGAACCTTTCGTTTTTCCATTTTTTTGTGGAGTGGGCGCAGAAAACCTTAGTGGTTAGGGGTAGGTAGAGATGATGACAGGTTGCGATGTCTCAATCACGGTTGGTCCAACTCCAAGCCGGATGACATAGGCACGCCATCACTTCGGGCAACGAAACAAAAAATATATATATTTAAATTGAAATAAATATACAAATATATATATATATATATATATTTTATATATATTAAATAGAGAGAGAAGTCTCTCTGTCGTCACCAACCCCTTCAATGCAGCTTTTTTTCTTGTTTTTATACCCTTTTGCAGTTCTTCTGGGTTCTTGAAGTTGGGTGATAGTCAGTGGTAGGTGAGCACTAGTGAGATTGACGGGCTCTTTGTGGTATGGTCATCGGTTCACCCCCAACTTGATCAGTTCGATTGGATGGGAATACCAAACATACAATAGGACCCACACCATCTCAATTTCCCAAATTTCATTATATATATATATATTCAACAACCTCTCATTCTCTCACATGAAGCAGAAATTTATATTTAAAGAAATGTCCTATGAACTTTGCATGGAAAGAACAAAGAAATAATCGAATTAGGTCCGGGTCTTCCTCATCTTATCAAACTTAACATGATTATGTATGCTTTTCTCCATGACTAAATAGGGTTTTTAGCCTAGACGGCAAGGGAATTTGTGCTCCTCCTTTTGACCGGTCGAGGTACGGAAAAGCTGGCCCAAACACCGCCGAATAACACTCTAGATACACATACTTTAAATGTAGATATCGCATGTGCATGTGGCTGCGTAGAAAACAAGGGTTATTATCTTAGCCGAATTAGTTACTAAGTCAAAGAATATTTCTTTACCGGCCCTCCCACCAATTTCCAACAAGAAAGCTAGCTACCATTGTTAGAACGATCCAATCCCCATGGTTTTGCTAATTCGCCCTCTTTTCTTCTATAATATTATTTGTAGTCCCCTTGTTTTTGGCTAAAAAGCAAAGTACTCAGTGTCATTGGTAGGTTGCTGAAAGATAGAAGAATTAGACATGATAAGGAGGAGTTAGGTAAAAGGGTTCATTCACCTTTTGGTAAACCTGACATCTGATCTTTAATTCCTACATAGGCCGGCAGAGGGGGAATCAATTGCCAAAGAAAAATTTAAAATCGAAAGAGTGTTTTGCACAAAGTGGCACGCAATCAATTAGAATTGACTCCTTGCTCAAAAAAAAAAATTACAATTGACTCATTGTGAATAGTGAAGAGTCAACAGCTGGAGCACGAATTTGGGGGCGTCCCGCATGCCTCAATTCCATGCCCCAAAATGCCCCGAAATCAACATACTTTAGTTTGGATTATAAGGGTGACTAAAGTGCAATTCAATTGTGCTCTAAGCATTTCCATTTTAAAAAGGATACTTAGATAATTTGTAAATGGCCTATCAACGGATGTGGCAGGTTATGTCCTAATTCAAAGATCGAGGGTGCATGAACATGGAATTGTTTACATTTTAGGGATCGAAGTTTGTCTTGCTCGTATTTTGCAATCTGCTATCTTAGGTCTAACAACATAGCATCATTTTTTTTTTTTTGGTAATCCAGGGAACCCCGTTCGCCGCTTCGCAGCGGAGTAAATCCTAGGGACAGGTAGAGTCACCACCACCCTTGCCTGCCGGGTAAGTCGTGGGTTCCTTTCTAGTAAGGCAGACGACGTAGGGAGTCGAACACTAAACCTCTCGTGAAAGGAACTAATGCCCAACCAACTACGCCGCCACCACGGGTGGTTAGCATCGATCTATTTAAGTCCCTCACTTGGGAGAAAATATTCAGTGGTTCGTGATTGCCATGTCAACAGCTGACGTGGCGTGCGTTAATGTATTATTAACCAATTAAAAATTGACATGTGTCATTAAAAAGTAAATTAAAAATCCCTTAATCCACCTAGATTTCTCTTTTCCTCTTCTTCCATCTACATGCACGAGCCCAACCTCCGCCCCTCCTTCCGCCATCGCCACCGGCGGAGTTGGAGTTGCCGGCGCCGCATCAAACCAGTTTGGCCGTCTCCTCCGCCCATGCCTCAGTTCCAAATCCAGTTGGACGACGGAGAGGGTGGACGCAGAGATTATATCCAGATCTGGTGTGCTGCAAAGCTCCTTTGCACCTCCAGATCTAGTTTGCTACTCTAGATCTGGTTTGCTGCTCCAGATCTTGGCTCGTCCATGGCTGCCGGTGAAGAGCTCAACAACTTTGCCACAGACCGAGAAGCCGTCCATGGCCGACCGCTCCTCTGCATCTCCAGATCTGGTTTGCTGCAATGGTCCTCTACATCTGCAGATCTGGTTTGCTGCTCAAAAGCTTCGAGCTCTAGTCTTGGCTCATCCATGGCTGCCAGCAATGAGCTCAACTTTACTGCAGATCGAGAAGCCATCCATGGCTGATCGCTCCTCTGCATCATTAGATTTAGTTTGTTGCAACGCTCCTCTACATCTCCAAATTTGGTTTGCTGCTCAACAGCTTTGAGCTCGAGTCTTGGCTCATCCATGGCTGCCGACGATGAGCTCAATAGCTTTGCCGCAGACCATGGCGGCCACAGTGGGGCAATGGTTGAGGGACGGTGGCGGCGGTAGCAGCGGCTTGGGCAGTGGAGATGGCTGAGCCCAGGCGAAGCGGAGGTCAAAGATGGAGGGGAAAAGAGAAAAAAAAAAATATTGATTTTTTAGATTTTCATGTCAGCATCCACGTATCAAAATCTAATTGGGTATTAGTAAATAAGTGTACGCCAATTCAGCTGTTGACGTGGCGCTTGTGAACCACTGAATATTGTCTCCTCACTTGGGGATTGAGGAAAATGAACAAACATAAAAGGAATGTTTGAAACTTGATAAGCAACGTATATCCACGTAATTAAGTCAAACAGTGGCTTTTGTCTTACTTTTAGCGGCTTTCCTAAATTAACCATATATGAAATATTAAAAGGACAAAAAAAAGCTATAAATTACATTTGTAATAACTTTCCACTTTCATCCAGGTCCTTACGTAACCACCCATTTGCTCCTACTCTCATAATAAATGACAAGAAAGTAAAGTGCAAAGCACCATCTCCTTAACCAATTGACGGACCCCACAATCTTTGGCAATTACATAGAATTCTCTTGACGTGATCTCTGCTTCTTATCATCATTCTCTTATTATTTTTGAACGATAGAATTCACTGGACACCCTAATATATCAAATTACAAATACAACTCATGTTAAGTTACAAAATTCAAATTAAAATAGGTATAATAATTACTAAGCACACGTATGAAGCGTATAAACAATCACCAATTTCACGCACGTACGTGACATATATTAAAGGTGAGCGGTTTCAAGTTCCATATGAGTTCGCATAAATTTGGAACTTACCCGTTGGAACATATTTCTCATTTTCTAAAACTTAGAACTTATCCTGCATACTTTGAAACTTAAAAATCTATATTGTCACAGGTTTCAAGGTCTATTTAGGTTTCACATTTATTATTAATTGAACAATTGGAGTGAATTATCATACTTAATAACCAAAACTTGCTGCTACAATTCACTGATCATAATCCTATTTAGACACACTGAAAGGGAACATTAACAAAGTCAAAATCTTAGTCATAAAATGGAAATTTGGATTAGTGGTTTAAGATTATACACTCATCGTTAAATATCATGGAATACTGCAGGATTACTTGAATACATAGATCAAGAAAAACACAAAAACTTATATTTTAGATTCCAGATTCTAGATTCTAGATTCTAACCTACACATCGAGACGGAGTCTCCAATTTTAAAAACATGAAATCACCTCTGCATTTCTTGGAACCTGGAATTGGACAGGCATCCCCCGATTCGATTCTCAGATTCTAATTTATACCCTGGAACCATTTTCCCCCTAGCACGTATTAAGTAAAAAAGAAGAGAAAAACACTTGCATCTTGGTTAATTCGTTATTTCGATACATGGATGCGCAAGTTTTATGCTTTTCTCACATGAAGGTTGAACTTCATTAAAAGATTACATTATCATCCCCTGGTTTAGGTGCTTATAATTGCCCTATTGGTGAATTAGCCGATGCTTTTCTCCCCTTCGTCCAGCCATGATACCTCAAAGAGTGTTTTGCACAGAATGGCACGCAATCAATTAAGAGTTGACTCCTAGGGAATATTCAACAGTCGACGGCTGGACACGAATTTGGGGCGTCCCGCATGCCTCAATTCCATGCCCCAAAATGCCACCAAATCAACATATTTTAGTGTGGATTATAAGGAACATATTTTAGTGTGGATTATAAGGGGGACTGAAGTGCTTTTTAATTGTACTCTAAGCATTGCCATTTTCAAAAACAGTACTCAGGTCATTTGTAAATGCCCGGTTGACCGATGTGGCAGGCTACGCCCTAATTCAAAGATTGAAGGTATATGAACATGAGATTGTTTACATCCTATGGAGAGGAGTTTGTCTGGCTCATACTCTGTAATTCGTTATCTTAGGTCTAACAACATAGCATCAATCTATCCAAGTCCCTTACTTGGGGATTGAGGAAAGTGAACAAACATAGAAGGAATGTTGAAACTTGACAATGCAAAGTACAATCAATTTGACAAAAAAAAGAGAAGAAGGTATAATCATTTGAATATCCACGTAATTAAGTCAAATAGTGGCTTTTGTCTCAATTTTACTGGTTTTCCTAAATTATCCATATATGAAATATTAAATAGTAAAAAAAAAAGATATAAATTACATTTTTGATAATATCCCACCTTCATTTGGTTCCTCACGTTACTATCCATTCGCACCTACTCTTATATGTACTGACAAGAAAGTTACGTTGTACCAAAAGGCACCATCTCTTTAACCCACTGGCTGCCCCTTTGACAGTCACATGGAATTCTCTTCATATGATCGCTGCTTCTTATCATCATTCTCTTATTATTTTTAACGACGAAATTCACTCTATGAATGAAATTTTATCAACTTACAAATATCACTCATGTATATTACAAAATTCAAATTAAAATAAGCATAATGATTATTAAGCACGCGTGTGCACGGTGCGTACAAACAATCACCCAATCCCACGCACATACGTAGCTCCTTTAGGCCAAAGAGGAGAGAAGCACTTGCATCTTGGTTGAGTTGTTGTTCCGATACACGGACGCGTAAGGTCTATGCTTTTGTCGTTATGAAGGTTGAACTTCCTTAAAAGATTGCATTATCATCTCCTGGTTTAGGTACTTATTATTGCCCTATTGGCGAATTAGCTGATGCTTTTCTCCCCCTCGTCGGGATATAATATGCGCATGTTAACGTCATGACAGGGACAACTGATTTGTCTCCAATCCGGCGACTTCCATGTCGCTGAACTTGGACGTGAACTTTGGCACCCGTACAACGGTTGTTGGAATAGCCTTATGACAAGAACCTGGATTGGTCCGAATTGATTGATTTGGCTTCTCTAGGAGCCAGCCCTTGAATTGAAGTCTATCAACCCCAGGCGTAGACTTATATTAGTCGATCCAAGCTGACATTGAAGTGTCCCGTTCATCAATTGCATTAGCATGTCAGGACTCCAACAGCCGGCGATTAGCTGGATTCCTAAGAAAGATCCAGCAGCATATTGTGACTGGTTGATAATGGCCCAACGAACTTCCAAACAAAAGCAAAGCATATGATGGGTCATTTGTCTCTTGGGGATTGGACATTGCTGAATTTTTTTTTTTCTAAGATCTTTATGTTGGAGATTTCGAAGTTGTTAATTTTCAGAATATTTGTTTAGCATTTCTTAATTCATCTTTTCAAATAAGCTAAAAGTCATTTTGAGACCTTTGTATTTCCAAACTATTTTTTGAGATCCAAGTTTAGCGCACGTCGAATGAGCCATATCTAAAGACCTTGATCCTTGTGCCAAGAACCAATGAGAGTGGGGTATTGGCTGTGGACTAGGATGCTTATGTCGATGATCCGGGGTCAATTTCCCACATCCATGTATTGGAATCTCCAGGCTCCCGAGATTTTATATGAGGTACTAAGTAGGACCCAAGGGCTCGCCTTGCTTTGTTGTCCAGTGGCTTGCGTTGGGGTCTCAGATTCACTGACACGTTTAGTAACGCTTCTGTTCCCGAAAACAATTTCTGATCAGAAATTATTCTTTTTTATTCTGTTTCCGGAAACAATTTCTAAGCATTTTAAGTTGTTTGGAATCGTCCAAAATTTCATTCCCTAATAGAATTGTTTTGATCCGCGCTTTCAAAATTTCTATTCCAAATAATTTTCTTTTAATTTTTAAATATTTTTATTACTTTTTCCTTTTTTTCTTTTTTTTTTCCCTTTCTTTCTCCTATTCTTCTTCTTCAAGTAGCTGATCGCCAGCAAGCCGACCGGCGACTGGCTAGATGAGGGTCGAGAACCTCACTGGAGCGTAATCGGCCCTCGACGAGGTCGACCCTCATCGGCCGAGCCTCACCGGCAATTGGGCGAGGCTCGGCCAAGCCTCGCCCTGACCGGTTGTTGACAACTCGTGGCGGTGGGCGGTGAATGGCAAATGGCGGCGGATGGCAACCGTGGCGGTGGCAGTAGATGAAGAAGAAGAAAAGGGAAGAAGAACAAGAAAAAATAAAATAAAAAGAGAAGTTGTTTCTAGAATTATTCCTGAGAACAAGAATCAATTTTTTTTTTATTCTTGATTTTGTTCCAAATCTACCTTCGGGAATAAAAAAATAGAAATTTGTTCCCGAAAATAAAAATTTTACCAAACACGATTCTATTTCAAAACTGCTCCCGGGAACAAAGGAATAGAAATTTTTACTATTTGACCGGTTACCAAACATGGCCTAAGCAAGCACCCAAGGTCATGGGTATGGGCAATTGGTTCCTAAGTCCAACCACAAGGTTCTATGTTTGGTAGCCAAAGTCTCATTTCTTCGTGGGTTCAACGGTTTGAGTTTTGAGTTAAGATGTTGAAGGCTTGGTTCAACCCTAGGTGCCAGGGACGGCGCCCGTTGTTCCCAAGTTGATGACATGGGATGCATGTTTTTGAATATTATGATTTTTATTTATTCTCTTGTCTTCCTTTATTTTAGAAATTATTTTAGAATACTGGATGATTTGTTTCAATAGTTATCATTCACATATTTAAGATATCGTGGGATAGAATTTCTTATTAGTTTACATATTTCCTATTATAAAATTAGAATTTCCTAAGTGTTTTAGATATAAATATGCATTATGTTTTCTTGTAATTTAGCTTATTTATTGATGAATCAAGGGAAAATTTCAAATGAGGGCATATGGTGCTCTCAATTTCTCAAATAAGAGCTCGAAGTGGACGTTATTTTAAATAAGGGCTAGAAAAAACATGAATTGACCAAATTCTCTCAAATAAGGACTTTGGCCGGCTGTTGACTATTCTGCCATTGGAGAAGGGGTATTTTAGTTGAAAATATTTTATATTTTTCATTTTTCATTTTTCTCCTTTCCTTCTTGCCAT
Organism: Eucalyptus tenuipes; assembly: GCA_014182365.1. Classification (NCBI taxonomy): domain Eukaryota; kingdom Viridiplantae; phylum Streptophyta; class Magnoliopsida; order Myrtales; family Myrtaceae; genus Eucalyptus; species Eucalyptus tenuipes. The sequence goes on from CM024544.1 coordinate 32,669,626, forward strand.
GCCTCAAGTGAGGGTTGCCTTTGTTGGCGTTGGGTGAGGGTGAAGATTGCCCTTGCTATCCCAAGTGAGGCGACCCTTGCCCAATGTCGGGGAGGAGGAGCCGTTGCCTGATTCCAGCAACTTGATGGAAGAGGGGGAAAAAAGAAAAAAGAAAAAAGAAAAGAACAAAAAAAAGGTCAAAAAGGGAATTTTTTAAAGAAGAAAATGCCTTTCGATCAGCAAGGTTAGCCTCTTCTTTGAGACTGATATGGCTACTTTAGGTGTTTATACGAAACAATTCCACTTTAGGTATTTATTTGATAAAATTATAGCACTTCAAGCTCTTATTTAAAATAAAGTCTACTTTAGGCCATTAAATGAGAAAAAAAGAGCACTTCAAGCCCTTATTTGGAATTTTTTTCATGAATTAATGAAAAAATAGTGAGGTTTTTTAGTGAGGTTTTCTTCGTAGCATTTCGTGCATGTGCATTGATATGCGTATCATGAGTGTTTACTTGTGTTAAGGAATTCCCATATATGCTATCACTCATTTAGGTTACGTTGGGCTATCGGAGGTGTTGTCTAGGCATCACGTGTCTAGCAGTAGTGCTTGTTCAACACTCGTTGCTCCATAGCTTGCATATATACTGATTCGATTTGGATCATCATTGGGTTTTTATTTCTTAACCATACCAATTTGCTTCTTAAATTCACCAATTTACCGAAAGGTCGAAAAAAGAAAATCCATGCCTAATAATTAGGGAAATAAAAGTTTAATATCATCTCTGGTAGGAGCTGGATTTGTAGTGCCGCTAGTGAGCAATTTCACCCAAAAGAACATGTTTAATTGAGAAACCTTGAACCGGCACAAACAAGGAAAGGATTATCCACAAAGGGCAAGACAGAAAAGGTGAAATATAGACTCCACCTTGAAAAAAACCCAATTATAGATTCACCATCATAGCATCCAGCCAAAAGATGGAAAAGGAAGGAACTCCATCGATTGCGACAACCACTATCGGAAACTAGATAAGCTTTGCACAACTTGTGCACTCCACAGAATGATTGCGCCCATCACAAGTTACGGGGCGCCCCAATGTCAACATCTTTAGGGCCAGAACGGCTTGATTGATAAGAAATCATCTTGATTATCATCAAGACAACGTTAACCTAAGAAATCGAGTATGATTGGGTTTTGGAAAAAAAAGGATATATTCACGTCGATAATGACATTTTACGCGCGCGAGTAACATTTTCAATGGTGGGATTGGTGTAAGTCTACGCATCTAGAAATGATTGTTGCTATGGCGAGTTTTTATCGTGATGTCGATAAAGTTTAATGCGTTTTTATAAAGTGTCAAATAATTTTTTTTTAAAAAAGTAAAGGATTAATCATTATCTGATGCCTAGGGGGCCAGGCCAAACACAGAGAATGAGGAGACATAGCCATGGACTAAGTTGGTGCCTTGATTTGACGGATTTTTTCGTACTACACACATCAACCGTTCACGTGCTCCAAAGGCGGGGCTTCTCATGCTCCGAGTCATGAAATACCCACAAGAATTTATTTGCTTTGTCACTATATTATTTATCACCTATGTATGTGTTTATGCATCAACTTAGGTGAAAATCATCATATATAAACTGAACCACTATGACTCAAATCATTCCATACATACATACATATACATATATGTGTAAATGTAAAGTATGTTTGTTTCGTGATTTTTGTTCTATTAAGTTAATGTAACATGTACAAAAGGCGTCCGACGAGTTTGAGATTTTACAAAACACAGGCTAGATTGTTCCGTCTAGTCAATTTCAAAAGAGTTGGAATATTGGAAACTTTACGAATATTTTTTTTCTTTCGAAAAACAGAACACCATTTGTCCGTTCACCGAGAGGAGACATTACCAAATTTTGTGGACATGCTTTTGCTTTGTCCGAGACCCGGCACATGTCCAGCAGCCCAGATTGTGATGGGTCCAGCCTGGACAGGCCCATGGGGTGGCTGATGGGCCTTGTCAGACACTATTCAGTTGCTCTCCTAAGCTACATCAACGATCAACGACAAAATTCAATGTCACAGGACAATTTTCTGTCCGGCACGATGCAAATAACGAGGTCTGAGAATTATATAATTACTTTTGAGACGCGAGGTTCTCATTTATCTAAATCAATCATAGCATGGCAAGTGATACAAACTTCCTTATCTTCTTTCAAGATCAATGATAGTATTTTTCTACTTGATGATTCATTTGGATGGATTGAAATATCATGCTTTGAGAGCACATAAAAATTTCTTAGTAAATTGATATTTCATTCCTTCTCCCGTATGCATTCTAATATAGAAATACGAATGCCGCTACCCAATATGCTTTCCAGCTAATGATTGGAGCGTTGATTTTGTTGTAAATGCCAAATCATCATCAATATCAACTAGGTTGGCTTAATAAAGATCAGTCTAAGTTTGCTATACTTAAGCTCTTTGTGACGTGCCCAAAACGAGCTCCAAATTGTATGAAGACCTTCGACACGAGCCTGTAATGTGAAGAGACTGCCGACGTGATCTCGAGTTTTGTATATTTGTAATCTTAACGCATTAATTTTGTGGACCTCCTTGGTCTCATTCCCAAGCCATGTTTATCGTCCAAGTTTGTCCTAACTATCGACCTGGACTAGCTAAGTGCGCATCGGTTCACCTCACTCCGTCGTAAATGGAAATGCCCTCCCTGTTCATATAAAAAAAAATTCACGTGACAAGCTCGAGCACTGCAAAATTTGATCTTTGGAAATGGTCTTGGCTTGTTTTCGCGTCTTGCTTATTGCAAGTTTCGATCTTGGGAAACGGTCTCTGGATTTTGTAGATGACTTGCTGGGCTCTGTCAAATGGACACTCTCGACAAATTGATTGGTGGATTGAGATAAGGCGGTCTTCACTCTTCACAGGAGAAATATCTTCGGAGAATACCATCAGAACCTGTAGTCAAAGCCTCCGCTTTCCTTAGAATTCAGTGTCCGAGTGAGTGACGCATGCCATGAGGCCGCTAACTTCCATCTTTTCAGAACTTCGATCTTTTTCCAATGTTCCGTTCGTAAATTGTCTCACTTTTTCACTCATTCCTCGCTCTTGGCGCGTCCAGCATTCGGCAGATTTTTTGGTGAAAGAACAGGAAAATGTTGAGCTCTCAGTGCTTTGAGAACCCACCGAACCTGAGCTCGACTTGTGGAGCAGGGCGTGTTGAAGAGCTCGCAGGCCTCAAGACTTACGTCACCGGCCCTTCTGATTCCAAGCGTGCTGTTCTTTTCATCCCTGATGCTTTTGGTAATGGCCTATTTATTTGGTTCTGATTTTCTGTGTTGTTTCTCTGATGGGTCTTTCTTTTTTGGTTGATTGTGTTACTTCTTCTTGGTTCTTGGTCGTTCTTGTGCTTTTTCGATTGATCCATGAAATTGCTGCTTGATGGATCCTTTGCTCATCTGTTTGTGCAGGGTATGAGGCTCCTAAGCTGAGGTATGGTGTGATTACTTGCATAGAATCTTTCTTATAGTGCCATTTTTTTAAAGTTTGCAAGTGAATGACTCTGTATTCTCCCTGTATCTGAAAGCTCTAACTTTCCGATCACCTTTCCCCTGTGATGCTGAAGAGCATTAGATAGCACATGAGGGCGAGGCCAATTCATTCTGGATGAGGGTGTTTGGTGTTTTTCTTTTCCGAGTTTACACATCATCTGTTGAAATGCATATTCGCTTGATTTTGCGGCATAGTTCAACTGACATTTGATGCACATTGCGTAACTCAACATAAATGACAGTTTTGTTTGTTCTAATAAATTCTGCTACTTATATGGCTCAGCTGTTTATGTGATGCGGTTTCATCTTGAGATAAAGATAGCCTTAGTTTCAACTCCGACATCGCATAAGCTGGGATCGCCCTGTTAAGGGTCATGGCATTCTATGCGTTCACAAGATTGAAAATGATTGAGTTACCTTTTCAAATTGTCATACTTATTTGCGGACTGCTTTTGTTGTAAAGGAAACTTGCAGATAAGGTTGCATCAGCGGGATTCTTCGTGATGGTACCTGATTTCTATTACGGAGATCCTGTTATTGATGTCAATGATCCTAATTTTAATGTAGAAGCTTGGCTAAAAAATCATAGCCCGGTGAGTTTTCCACTCCTTCAGGTCGTGAAAGTATTATATCACATTTAGAAGTTTAGAGGAAACAAGGGATCTCCAAATTGCAAACTTGACTTCTACACTCATATCACATGCAGTAAGTTGCATAAATAGCTAGATCTTGTTGGAGAGTGCTGGTCATTTCAAATATTTTCGACACCCATCTAGGTCTGTATTTTACCAAATTCCAGACGTGAAACATGATGCAGTATCAGTAGAATGAGAGCACCATGAATTTTCATGTCACCAGTTTTTTAGTTGTCTTTTCGTAAACTTTCACCTCATTTACTTCTTTAGGATAAAGGGTATGAAGATGCCAAGCCAGTGATTGCCGCTCTTAAAAGTAAAGGTGTGTCTGCCATTGGGGTTGCAGGATTTTGTTGGGGAGGTAAAATTTTCTGAATTCACTTTCACAGTTCTGAGGAGGTTATTGGGTTAAATAGGGAAAATTTGTTCTCCAAAACATCATAGAAAAATTAGTTCTGTTCACTTACAGAAAAGTTCTTTCAAAGTTTGTTAAAAAGAGCTTGCCTATCCTTTTCAGGAATGGTGCTAGTGAAATTAGCAGGCACCGAAGACATTCAAGCAGCAGTTATTCTGCACCCTGGTCGTATCACCGAAGATGAAATCAGAGGTAAAGCTATGCCAGTGAACATGGAATTTCTTCTTATTTTCATTTCAACCATAGCAACATAATTTCTTCATGAGGGTATTAGGTTGGGTACTTGGCATGGGAGGCTTTGTGGACTAATATGATGCGCTTACATATAAGTTTATGACTTCTGAGAGTCTGCAAATGCAGCCAAAAGTGATGAAGAAACCTGCTATGCGTCTGGTCAATTACAAGAAAATCGATCACACAACATTTGTCTGTTTGAGAAGAGTTCCTTAAACTGGAAGCCGCAAAAAATCTTATTTTTGTCTATTCTTTGTTCAGCTGTCAAGATTCCAACTGCTATATTGGGAGCGGAGAATGACCACATTTTCCCTGCAGACGAACTGAAAAAGTTAGGGGAGATCATGTCGTCTAAAACCGAAGTAAGCGACTTGGGATATTTTGTGCATTTGTTGCAAGAAAAAATGTTGGACAATCCTACTGTTTTCCCACATTCCCGTCAGTGAGCTCGCAAAGCACTTCTCTCTTGTTATTTCTATGCATCACCAATTCAAAGATCCTGGTTTTGCAGTTCGAGAGTTATGTCAAAATATTCCCTGGTGTTAGACATGGATGGAGTGTGAGGTATAATGACGATGACGAGTCCGCCATCAAGAGTGCCAAAGAGGCCCAAGAGGATATGTTGAACTGGTTCTTGAAGCATGTCAAGTGAAAAGTAAGGCATTGAAGCAGAATATAGTGAGGAAGCAGCAGATGACTGCGTTGTTGAGTTATGAACAATTTCAGGACTAGTCATCTGTTTTGGACTAGTCATCTATAATGATCTGTTGCGACTTTAATGAATAAGACATCGGTTTCGTAGATCATCGAACTTTGTAGATTGAGAGTGAAGTATGTCATGTAGAGTTGTATCGTGCCATCTGGATTGAATTCTCTGTTCAAATTGATTGGATGTGTTCTCTATCATCTAGATGAGGACCTCAAGGGGAATATCAGATAGTATATTCGTTTATTCAAAGGAAAGTATTTCTGCGGAGGAGAGGAAGTTCAGTTTTCTAAATCCAAAAATGGAGTCCATGGGCTTTTTTTTCCCCTGCTTGGTTTAGATAAATTTTCTTATGCGGAATGATTCGGTCTGATTCAATCGATAGAATCATGTTGAAATATCTGACGACAAATAACCTGATGCTCAAAACTACATCAAAGATTGAATTCAACATCACAAGACAATTTTATGCCTCATGTAATGGAGATAACTAGTTTGGAAAATCTCATAGTTACCATTGAGACGTGATGTACTTATATATCCAAATCAATCATAGGGTGGCAAGTGTTATGAACATTTTTTATTTTCTTTATTCGCAAAAAATGATAGTGCTTTTTCATGGGCAATCGATTTAAGTGGACCAAAGTGTCATGCTTCGAAAGCACCTAAAACTTTCTCCATTAACTGAGATTTCATTTTGTTTTTTGTCCACGTTCCGTGCTAGAAACATGAATCCCACAACCTAATATGCTTTCGAGCCAATGTTTAGGGTGTTGATCTTGTTTTGGATGTCGATAATGATCCCCATGGACCATGTCATTTTAATAACGAGGTGTCTAGTTTTGCTATACTCGAGCACTTTGTGGGGTGCCTCAAATGAACTCGAAATCATGCAAACACCTTTGTTATAAGTCTATAATGCCGAGAGACCATCCACACGACCCCAAATTTCAGATTTTTGTTATCTTACTACATGTATTTTGTGGACCTACTTGGTCTCATCCCATATGCTTGGGTTCTATCATGTTCAATAGAATGTCACCATATCCAAGTTTGTCATAGCCGTCGACCTAGACTAGGTAAGCACACATCAATTCGCTTCAATCGGTCGTGAGTGAATTATGAACTGGGATAAATGCGAGTAATTCTCAAGTGATGCACTGGAGAAAATCTTTGGAAATACCATCAAACCTCACCTTTTGTCACTTCTAAGTAGTTATTGAATGATCGGGAACGCCTACCCACTGAGTCAAGTCAATGTCGCCCCTTCCATCTTCAATGTCTGGACGTGAGGAAAGTTATCATTGCCCGAGTGACGCATGTAATGACGCCTTGAGTCCCTCCATCTTTTCCTTATAAAATAGTCGTTCTTATACCATGTTGCCTTTCACAACTTGTCCCGTTCTTGCACTGATTCCTCACTCCTTGTGCGTCCCACGTTCACCAGATTTCTGAGGAACAAAGGAAAATGTCGAGCTCTCAGTGTTTTGAGAACCCGCCAAACCTGAGCTCCACTTGCGGAGCAGGACACGTTGAAGAGCTTGCAGGTCTCAAGACTTACGTCACCGGCCCTTCCGATTCCAAGCGTGCTGTTCTTCTCATCGCCGATGTTTTCGGTACTGGCCCATTTCTTTAATTTTGATTTTGTGGTGTTTCTCTCAGTTGGGTCTTTTTTTTGGTCAAATTATGTAAATCTTCTTGGTTCTTTGTCGTTCTTGTGCTTTTCGATTGGTCCATGATATTGCTGCTTGATTGATGATCTTTGCTCATCTGTTTGTGCAGGGTATGAGGCTCCTAAGCTGAGGTATGGAATCTTTCTCAAGTTGTTCTATGTATATGTTGTTCTGTAGTGCCATCTTTTGAAGTTTCTTAGTGAATAAACTCAGTATTCTCCAGATAGCATACATTTGAAAGCTTTGCTTTTCCGTTCACCTTTCACCTGTGATGACGAAGAGCATTACATGGCACATAGGGCGAGGCCAATTCATTCTGGATGAGTGTGTTTGGCGTTCTTCTGTTCCAAGTTAAAATATCATTTTTTGAATTGTATCTACACGCAGGACTTCATGGCATAGTTCAGCTGACATTTGATATACATCGCTTGATTCAATATGAATCACAGTTTTCTTTGTTCTAATGATTTCTGCTACTAATATGGCTCAGCTGGTTATGTAATTCGGTTTCATCTTGAGATAGAGTTATCCTTAGTTGCAACACCAAAATCACATAAGCTGGGTTTGCCTTCTTGACAGTCCCGGGATGATTCTATGTTTTAACAAGATTGAGAATGATAAGAGTTACCTTTTCAAATGGTCATACTTATTTGCAGAATGCTTTCGTTGTGTAGGAAACTCGCAGATAAAATTGCATCCGCGGGATTCTTGGTGGTTGTTCCTGATTTCTTTTACGGAGATCCCATTATTGATTTCACTAGTCCTACTTTCAATAGAGAAGCTTGGTTTAAGAATCATAGCACGGTGAGTTTTTCACTCCTTCAGGCTGTGAAAGTGTGACAGCACATTTAGAAGTTCAGAGAAAACAAGGGGCTTTCTACTGTGCAAACTTGATTTGTAGACTCGTATCACACACAGTAAGTTGCATTGGCATTTAGACCTGTTTGGAGATTGCTGGTCATTTCAAAGATTTTTGACGCCCATCAAGATCTTTATTAGACCAAATTCCAAATGCAAAACATGAAACAGCATAAGTAGAATAAAAGCCTCATGAATTTTGATGTTACCGACTTTTAGGCAGTCTTTTTATAAACGTTTACTTCATTTGCTTCTTTAGGATAAAGGGTGTGAAGATGCCAAGCCAGTGATTGCTGCTCTTAAGAGCAAAGGAGTGTCTGCCATTGGGGCTGCAGGATTTTGTTGGGGAGGTAAAATTTTCTGAATTCACTTTCCCAGTTCTGAGGGGGTTGTGGGGTTAAGAAATGGAATATTTGTTCTACATTCACCGTTGAGAAACTAGTTTTGTTGACTTGCAGAAAAGTTCTTTCAAGTTGTTAAAAAGAGCTTGCCTATTCTTTTCAGGAATGGTGCTGGTGAATTTAGCAGGCACTGAAGACATTCAAGCAGCAGTTATTCTGCACCCCGGTCCTATAACCGAAGATGAAATCAAAGGTAAAGCTATGCCAGTAAACATGGACTTGCTATTTTCTTTTCAGCCGCAGCGATATAATTTCTTCATGAGGGTATTAGACTTGGTACTTGGCACGGGAGCCTTTATCGCCTATTATGAAATGCTCATGAACGATTAAATTTATGAATTCTGATGGGAGTCTGCAATGCAGCCAAGAGTGACAGAAGAAACTTGCTATAACATGTCCGGTCAATTACAAGAAATCGATGGCACAACTTTTGTCTGCTTGAGAAGTGTCCCTTAAACTGGAAGCCTTATAAGACCTTATTTTCTTCTGTTCTTTGTTCAGCTGTCAAGATTCCAACTGCTATATTGGGAGCTGAGATCGACCATCATTCCCCGCCGGAGAAATTGAAAAAGTTCGGGGAGATCATGTCGGCTAAAACTGAAGTAAGCTTCTTAGGATGCTTTGCGTTGGTTGCAAACCAATTGTCGGAAAATGCAATCGTTTTTCCACGTTCCGTCATTTCGCTTGCAAAGCACTTTCCCTTCCTGGTTATTTATACACATCGCTAATTCAAAGACCCCGGTTTTGCAGTTTGAGAGCTATGTTAAGATATTCCCTGGTGTTAGTCATGGATGGAGTGTGAGGTATGACGACGACAATGAATTGGTGGTCAAGAGTGCCGAAGAGGCCCAAGAGGACACTTTGAATTGGTTCTTGAAGCATGTCAAGTGAAGAGAACAGAAGGCATTGAAGCAGAGCATTCTGACGGAAGCAGTAGACGACTGTATTGTGTGAGACGAACAGTTTGAGGACTAGTCATCTAGTGTAATATCTGGCGAGGGAACAATGTACTGTGCTGTTGAAACTTGGAGAAATAAAGACATTGGTTTCATCGCTAAAACTTGGAAGATTGAAAACGAAATATATCGCGTAGAGTTGTATTGTGGCGATTTGGGTGCATTTTCTATTCGAATCGATCAGAGGTGGTCACCGTCCACTGGATGAGGACCACACAATGGAATATGAAACAGCATATTCGTTTCCCAATCCCCTTTTTGAAGGACATGTTATTTGCATGGTTACCACCATGTCATCAGCTAAAGTGGCTAATATCTAAGATAATCTCTAGACCACTTGATTTTGAATGCATCCATTATATTATAACTTGACAAGTATGCGAGCAATTAAGATTTCATTAAAAGATACAAGACCTCAAAATCACAGGTCCCAAGAATAAAAAAAAAATAGATGAAAGTAAGGATATGGAGAAGAATAGTATCCAAAATATATGAGAAACCAACTATTCGAATTTATGACAAAAGCGAAGCACTTGTTATTGATCAAGTCTATATGATAGTAGGTCAAGATTTTTCGAAACTAAACCGGATAGACATGGCAAAATTCGTCCTTCATGTATATGGTATATATTTTCGCAACGTGCATTTGTATACTGACCAAATAATTTCAGCTTTTGGCCAGATGGTGTTTTTTCGTGAGAGGACGCATGTCTCTATCGCGCTAAATATATGATGGTTTCGTCTTTGTTCGTTTCTCGTCTTTTTCTCACCGGCCCTCTTCCTTGTTTGACGTCAGCAGTGACGTTAATACGAACCACGAGACCTTTGATGACTAATCCGAACCATAAGATTACACGTGAAAGGTGTCTGCAAGAGTAAGCCTATGGTTTTCAGAAGGCAATCAAAGCACGACTCCACTTAGCGACCAGAGGATCACCGTATCATCTCTCGTCTCTTGGCTCTGTTCTTACCTCGGAAAGAATAAAGAAACGAAGAAAAGACCATGAACAGTAAACAATGACAGAAAAGACAAGAAAAAATCAAAATATCTATAAAATTTCTCAAAACGATGTCGTTTTGAGTGGAGTTGTACACGTCAATATCACTAACCTTGCCACGTAAACGACAGGCATTGATTTGCACTTGACAGGCATTGATTTGCACCTCTACATCAGAATTTCTTGACATAAATTAGTTGAATAGATTGTATTACAATATTGTTGAAAGGTTCATGACTACAGTAGCCGAATTGGACAATTTACTACGAAATTGGAACTTGTACAATTTGTTCACGGCTTTTGGGTAGTTTTTCCCATCTTAAGTAAGTCGTTATTCTGATACATGGACGCATAAGCTCTATGCTTTTCTTATTACGAACGTTGAATTTCATTTGAAGGTTACATAATTGTCTTTAGGTATTTATTTTTTGTCCTATGGTGAATTAGGTGATGCTTTTTTTGCCTCGTCGGGGTATGATAGGCAGATGTTAACATCATGACGGAGACAACTGCTTTGTCTCCAATCCGACAACTTCCATATTGCTGCACCTGGACATGAATTTAGTATCTGTACCACAATTGTTGAAATAACCTAATGAAAAAACCTAAAATTGGTCCGAATTGGTTGATTTGGGTCATCTAGGAACCGGCCTTTGAATTAAAGTCTATCAAACCCAGGCATAAAACTATATTAGTTGATCCAGGCTGAAATTGGATTAGTCCACTTATCAATTGCATTAGCATGTCAGGACTCAACAGCCGGCAATTATCTGGATTTGTAAGAAAGATCCATGCATAGTATACGGTAACTGGTTAGTAATGGCTGAACAAACTTCAAACAAAAGCAAAGCAGGTGATGAGCCTTTCTCACTTGGAAATTGGACATTGCTGAAAAATGCTTTCAAAGATCTTTCTATTGGAGTTTTCGAAGTTCTCCATATCCACAAAATTGTTTAACTTTTACCAGTTCAGTATTTTTAAATGAGATAAAAAAATAAAAAAAAAATCGTTTTGAGATGTTTACTTTCAAAAGTTTCTAAAACAACTTTCTAAAGGAAAAGACTCAAGTTTAGCGCACATCAGACGATCCCTTCCTCGAGACTGGAGAAGTGGGTTCCTCGGAAGGGAGCAGGTTTCCCAAGTTCAAGCCCTGGAATATACGCAGTCCCGAGGCTAGGCATGAGGCATTGGAAGTAGGGGACCGAGGTCCCATCTTGCTTTGTTGCGTAGTGGCGAGCGTTGGGGTCCCTGGTTCAACCCACCAACGTCCCGAGTCCAGCTACTGAAGTCTCAGGACTAAGCATTGTGGTCTCGAACTTGACCCACAAGCACCCAAGATATCGGGTCCGAGCACTTGGTTCCTAAGTCCGATCCCAAGGTCCTATGTTTGGCAGCTGAAGTCCCTCATCTCTGTAGATGAGGCGATCGGGTTCTCGAATTTAGATGATAAGGTCTTGATTTAGCCCTAGGTCAAGGGAATGGGAATTGAGGTCCCAAGTTCAAGGGTCAATAACACAGGTGTGTATTTTAAATATTATAACTTTTTACTAATTTCCTTGATATTTAAGATATGGTAGGATAAAAATTTCTTTGTAATTGACCTATTTCCTATTTTAAAATTAGAATTTCATTAGTTCTTCAAATATGTTAAGTTTTCTTGTTATATAAAATATTGAGAGTTTTCCTCTGTTGCATTCGTGCGTGTGCACCATGGTTCGTAGTGCGAGTGTTTATTTGTGTTGGCAAGTTGCCACTTGTGCAATCACTCTTTTATGTTACATTAAACGGGTCCGGCATTTGAGCACTGATGTCTCAAATTCGACCTTAAGATGCAAAGCGCGGGGCATCGGGTTCGAAGAGTAGGTTATTAGGATCTTGAGTTCTTTCCTCGATAGCTTGAGTCCTGGATATGGGAATGGTCTTGGTGGTTGTGGAAGTCAAATCAGATTCTAGAAAATGTTCCTTTCAAGCGGCGGAAATTTATTTCCAAAATCTAAGTGAAGATTTCCAATGGATAAAAAAAGTTCTATATTAACTCATGTTTCTAACCAACGTCAAAAGGCAAAAGATGAAGCAGGTATTTTACCAGCAAATTTCTGGCAAGACAAATGGCTCAAACGTAATTCATTGTGCAGAAGCTTCCCGAGACAAAGGGATTACTTGATTTTTTATGGTCCGTTCTCAAAGCAGATCCGTTCCAGACTTTTTACAAAGATCAATCGATCAAGCGTATTGGGAAAGTGAGCTTCAATGAGCTTTAGAGTTTTGACCATTGAAAAGGGGAATTTTTCTGTATCAATCATCTTGAAGTTGGCATAGGGTGTTTCTATCAATTACTCAAATCTCTTTTGGCCGTTGTTGCAGCAAGCGTTATTTGACTTGATTGGTCAAATCAGGCAGAATCCAATCACACTTAATCGCCCCACCTTCGCGTTCTTTTGGACTTACCCGTGGAAGCACATATTTCTATGTCTCCAGCAATTATCTAGTGCATATGGGACGGGGGGGATTGACACATCTAATAGGGATGGGATTAGTTGGGCACGCAAAAAGTCCTAGAAATCCATTGCTACAACAAAAGAATTTGAGGAATTTTAAAAAAGTGACTTTTCCTTTGTCTAGCTTGAAGAGAGATTTTTCTATGCCTCGTGACATTTCTATTCATCCAAATCAATCACCACATGTTAATTATTGTAAATTGCCTTATTTTCTTTCAAAATGATAAAAAAAAAAAACTGCATAGACGATGACTAGATTGGCAAGCCAGATCATCATTAAATTTCTCCCTCGATAGGTGCATTGATTGTTGATCCTGAACTAAACTTAAGAGCTTACACTTCTTTCCGCACACAAAGTTTCGATCTCTTATGAACTTGATAACTAATGGGCATTGAACTATAAAGTTCTTTCCTAAGTAACACGGACACGCGACACGGACACGCAACACGACACGACACGTCATTTCTCAAAATAGAGAATTCCGACACGTTGGGATACATTTTATATTAACTGAATATTTTTATTTTTAATTAATTTGATTCAAATTCATAAAAAAAATAATTAATTAAAAAAGAGCCTACAATGAATTTACACTAATAATATTAATAAATCAATTCATTGAAAATTCGAAAAACATATTAATAGTTAATGTGTATCCATATTTGGAAACATGTTTTTAACTTTAACAAAAGTTATTGATGAAACTAATTATTAATAAGAAATTAGAATCAATTTATTTAAATAAATCCATGATCTTCTACAAATGACCAAAATTTATCATTATTCAAAATTCAGTACTTTTATTTTTCAATCTCATTTATTTATTTTTCCGTTTAAGAAAAAAGTCCCCGCACCCCCACTCCCTTCTTTCCCTCGTCCATTTCCCCCACCCCCAAATTTGTTATACTTTTATTTCCCTCCCTCACCACTTGACAGTGACAGATAGGCTGTCATTCCCCTCCCCTCAAAATTAAAAGTCACGCCATCATATCCCCTTTTTTTTTTATTATTATTTTCGAGTTTTCTTATCAAAAACCTAGACAAGTTAAACGGGTGGGTTGGGTCGGGTTTGGGTTGGGTCATAAATGGTCCGACCCAAATCGACCCATTTAACCTGTTTATGACTCATTTATTGTAGTGCAAAATTTTTTACTCATACCCGACCCGACCTTTACCCAACCCATACGCAACCCATTTAACGAAACCTAAAAAAGATTATCTATAAATATATATATATATATATATATATATATTAAAAGTGGTATTGCTAACATGGTTTTATACAACACAAATTTAATGGACAATTTTTATAATTTAAAAAAAATTATTTAAAAAAATCGAATTTTAATTATTTTTATTTATAAAAAATAAATTTTTAATTATTTAATTATTTTTATTTTTTAAGAATATAAATTTTTTTTTCTTCCTCTTCTTTGGCCAGCCGCCGGCCACGACGACGTCGTTGATCGGCCACGGGCGAGTTGGCTCACCAACGCCGGCAAGTTCGAGTCTCGCCCGATTGGCAAGGCTCGGGCCTCACCGGATGTTGGCGAGGCCTCCGCCTCATTAGATTCGGTGAGCTCGAGTCTCGCTAGATTCGGCGAGGCCTCCAGCTCGCCGATCGGCGAGGCTCAAGCCTTGCCGGACATCGGTGAGGCCTCCGCCTCGCCAGATCCGGCGAGCTCAAGCTTGCCCAATGCCGGCTAGCTCGAGGCTCACCTGGCCGGTCACCGGCCATCGCCGTGCCAGCCACAGGAAGAAGGAAGAAGAAAGAAAAAAAAAAGGAAAGAAAAAAGAAAAAGAAAAAGAAAAAGAAATTAAATTAAATTAAATTAAAAAGGCGGAGGCCTCGCCGATCCGGCGAGCTCGAGCTCACCTAACGCCGGCAAGTTCGAGCTCGCCTGACGCCGGCGAGTTCAAGTCTCACCCGATCGGTGAGGCTCGAGCCTTGCCGGACGTTAGCAAGGCCTCCGCCTCCCCAGATCCGGCGAGCTCGAGGCTTGCTCGGGCCGGTCACCGGCCATTGCCGTGTCGGCCACCGGAAGAAGGAAGAAGAAAGAAAAAAAAAAAGGAAAGAAAAAGGAAAAAATAAAAAATAAAAGAAAAATAATTATAATTTCGATTTTTATAAAAAAAAATATTTTTGTAAAGTTAAAGAGGGAATAGAGAGATTGTGTGGTTTGGGTTGAAAATGGGTTCTAAATTTAACCCATTTAAGACTCACTTAATACCTATTTAATACCCACTTAATACCCACATATCTTAAGTCTTTAATTGTTAAGCCAATTTAATTAGTTCATTAAAAAAACAATTGACCCATATATGACCAATTTATGATTTAAATTGGTCATATATGGGTCTAAGACCCATTTTGCTACCTCTACAAAAACCTAGCCAGCCCTCCTTTTCCTCCTCCTCCTCGCTGCTCGCCGCACGACCCCATTCCTCTCCTCTTCCTCTTGATCATTCTCCTCCTCCTTGCCGCACGACCGCCTTCCTCTCCTCTTTTGTCTCTCGCTGTCTCTCGCCATCGCTTGCAGCCTCGTCTCTGCTCCCTCGCCCTCGCCTCCACCCTCCATCTTCCGGACACGCGTGTCAAAACGTGTTTGACCGTGTGTCTGACCGTGTCCGAGCATGTCAACGTGTCCGACATCCGACACGGAAGCATGGGCAATGTGTCCGTGCTTCATAGAGGTGTTGAATATTATAGTCACCAACAACAACAGCCACATCAAAAGAAGTCTCTATGGAAAGGTTAGGTCTTTGTTCCAAATTCTATTCCTGATTAGTGATGCGACATCTTCATTGGGTCTTGAAGTGTCTATTTAATTCTCTTTGCTCCATAGCTAGCATATACTACTAATTCAATTTGGATCAACCCGGTTCTTTAAATTCTCCAATTTATTGAAAAGAAAATAAAATCTTAGTAAGAGAAAGATTTCTATTGGCATTTACAAGCAATTTCACCCAAAAAAAAATGTTTAATTGGAACCTTGGGCTAATACAAACAAGGAAAGGACAACACCAGAGTGCAAAACGGAAAGATGAAATATAGATGCCCCTTGGAGATACCCTAATTATAAATTCACAATCACAACATTAGGCAAGATAAAAATTTACTAAATTGATTGTGACAACCTCTATAGAGAATAGATAAAAATGCCCAAATTGTGCACACGACAAAATGATTGCCCCCATAACTAGTCATGGACGGCCCAATGTGAACTTACCTCATTGATCACCAGCATCATTGATTGAAAATTCAGCATGTTGGGATATAACATCACTTGACCATCTTCATCTCAAATAGTTTCACTTAAGCACAATCAATTAAGAAGTGCCTAAGAGAGAAAGACGACATGGTCAATTATCCAAATCGATCATAACTTGGTAAGTGCTATTAACTTGGATGGATTGAAACATATATTTTGAAAGCATCTAAATCTTTTTCAGTTGATTAAGTTTTCCTTTTCCTCTATGGAGTCTCTAGTAACACAAACACCTCTGCCTAATTTGCTTTCCAGCTGATAGTGGGGGTGTTCATCTCGCCCTTAGTGTCGATAATCATCACCATCAATCATGTTGTCTTGGTAAGGACGAGTCTAGGCTTTGCTAAACACGAGCCCTTTGTGCGAGGAGACCGTCGACATGACCATCTGCAAAGACCATTTCCTTTTTGCTTATCCCAAGTTTCGAACTTTAGAAAGCAGGTCTCCAGTCTTTTGCACACGAGTTGCTGGGCTCTGCACATGGGCTTCTCTTGCAGTGTTCGGACAGGCGAAAAGACATATGCCCAAAAACCGACGGCGATCCTAAGGTTGCCCCCGACACGTTGTCGTTCACACAGTGGTCTTCACTCCTCGTCGGAGAGAATCTTTGAGGATACTGCCAAAACCTTTTGTCACTTCTTGACAATTCTTGATTGCAAACGCCTTCGAGTCGAGCGAAGTCAACGCCGCAACTTTCTCTTCCGACCTGGAACAAATTTCATTGTCTGAGTGACGTAAGTAATGACGCCCGCAAGACTCCAATCTTTTCCTCAATAAAATTCGTTCTTTTCCCATGTTGCCTTTCACAAATCGTCACATTCTTCCACTGATTCCTCACTCCTAGTGCGTCCCGCATTTGCCGGATTTCTGGGGAAGAGAGGAAGATGTCGAGTTCTCAGTGTTTTGAGAACCCACCGGACCTGAGCTCGACTTGCGGAGCGGGGCGTGTTGAAGAGCTTGCAGGGTTCAAGAGTTACGTCACTGGCCCTTCCGATTCCAAGCGTGCTGTTATTCTCATCGCCGACGTTTTTGGTACTGAACCCATTTCTTGGATTCTGATTTTGTGTTGCTTCTCTTAGTTGGGTATTTTCTTTTGGTATTTATGTACTGCTTCTTGGTTCTTTGTCGTTCTTGTGCTTTTCGATTGGTCCATTGAATGGCTGCTTGATTGATCGTTTGCTCATCTGCTCGTGCAGGGTATGAGGCTCCTAAGCTAAGGTATGGTGTGATTACTTGCATAGAATCTTTCTTGGGTTGCTCTATGTATATGATGTTTTTTAGTGCCATCTATTGAAGTGAATAACTCTATGTTGTCCTTAGAGCAGGAGAATTGTCCAAAAAATTCTAAACCTATTGTACTTTTACCAATTCAGTTATAAACCTTTTAACTTTCTGGGGTGAGTCTAAACCTTTTCATTTTTTTTGCCGATTCATCCATCCAAATTTTGACCGGAAATTGTTGACGTGGACGCCGGCGGCGCCGACGTGGGCAATTTTTAATAATATTTTAATATTTTATTAAAATTTTAATAATATTTTAAACATTTTTTTGAATTTTTAATATTTTTTCTGTTTTTTCCTTTTTTCTCTCTTTTTTTTTGTTTTTGGCTTTCTTGGCCTTTTCCGGTGTCCGGCCACCGGCCACCGGCCACAGCCAAATGCCGGGCCTCGCCCGCCACAGGGCGAGGCTTGGCCTGGCGAGGAGGAACCCCGGGCGAGGGGGAGCCCTCGCCCGCGCGGCCTGGCCGACGGTCACACTGGCAAGGCCAGCCCTTGCCCAGCCTGGGCGGCCTCACCGGGCATCGGCCGAGCGACAAGGACACCGGGCGAGGCGGCCTCGCCGATCCGGCGAGGGGAGCCCTTGCCCGGGCGAGCGTTGGCCCTCGCCCTCGGCCGATTTGGGCGAGGCCGATGCTCGCTTGGGTGAGGGCGAGCCTTGGCGAGGGCTCCCTCGCCCCCGGATCCGGCGAGGCCGGCCCTCTCCCAGCCCGGTGGCCTCGCCTAGCGTCGCCGTCGCTCGGCCGACGCCCGACGAGGCCGCCCGGCTCGGGTGAGGGTCGGCCTCGCCTAGGCGACCGTCGCCGGCTGCGCCCGGGCGAGGGCTCCCCTCGCCGGGGCTCCTCCTCGCTCGGCCGGCCTAGCCTATGGCGGGCGAGGCGCCCCGGCTGGCCGTGGGCCGATGACCGGCCATCGCCCATTGCCGGTGGTCGGCC
The DNA here is from genome assembly GCA_014182365.1 of Eucalyptus tenuipes. Classification (NCBI taxonomy): domain Eukaryota; kingdom Viridiplantae; phylum Streptophyta; class Magnoliopsida; order Myrtales; family Myrtaceae; genus Eucalyptus; species Eucalyptus tenuipes. Next base: position 32,688,035 of record CM024544.1, read on the forward strand.
ACCGGAAAAGGCCAAGAAAGCCAAAAAAAAAAAAAAAAGAGAAAAATGGAAAAAAGAAGAAATAAATATTAAAAATTCAAAAAAAATATTATAAAAAAATTTAAAAATACTAAAATATTATTAAAAATTATCCACGTCAGCGCTTGCGATAGTCTTACGTGGCACCACCGGCGTCCACGTCAACATTTTCCAGCCAAAATTGGCCGGATGGACTGAATCGGCAAGAAATGAAAAGGTTTAGGACTCAATTGACAAAGTTAAAAGGTTTATGACTGAATTGGCAAAAGTGCAATAAGTTTAGTACTTTTTGGACAATTCTCCCCCTTAGAGCAAACATTTGAAAGCTCTTGCCTCTTTTGTTCACCTTTCACCTGTGATGCTCTGACAAGCATTACACAACACATGAGGGTGAGGTCAATTCATTTGGGATGAGCGTGTTCGGTGTTTTTCCGTCTCAGAGTTAAAACATCATCAATTGAAGTGCATATACTCGTGACTTTGTGGCACATTCCACTGACATGTGGTAGACATTGCTTGATTCAACATAAGTTACAATTTCTTGTTCTAGTAAAATTCGCTACGGCCCGGCTGTTCATATGATGCGGTTTCATCTTGAGATAGAGTGAGCTTCATAATTCAACACTAACATTGTATAAGCGGGGATCGCCTTGTTAGCAGTCATGGCATTCTATGTGTTCACAAGATTGAAAATGATAAGAGTTACCTTATCAACTTGTCATACTTATTTGTGTGCTGCTTTCATTGTAAAGAAAACTCGCAGATAAGGTCGCATCTGCCGGATTCTTGGTGGCTGTACCTGATTTCTTGTATGGAGATCCCATAGATCTCAGTAATCCTAATTTTGATAGAGAAGCTTGGAAGAAAATTCATAGCACGGTGAGTTTTTCACTCCTTCAGGCTGTGAAAGTATTGAAGTACATTTAGAATTCAGTGGAAACAAGGGCTTTCCTATGTGCAAACTTGATTTCTTGACTCATATCACATGCAGTAACTTGCATTAGTAGCTAGACCTGGTTGGAGTTTGCTGGTCATTGGAAAAGTTTTGGGCGCCCATCTGGATCTGTATTTTACCAAATTCTAAATGTGATAAATGAGACAGCATCAATAGAATGAAAGCCTCATGAATTTTCATGCCACCAGTTTTTTAACTGTCTTTTTGTGAACCGTTACCTTATTTGCTTCTTTAGGATAAAGGGTATGAAGATGTGAAGCCAGTGATTTCTGCACTTAGGAGTAAAGGCGTGTCCGCCATTGGGGCTGCAGGATTTTGTTGGGGAGGTGAAATTTTCTGAATTCACTTTCACAGTTTTGAGGAGGTTATAAGGTTTAGCAATGGGAAGTTTGTTCTACATTCACCATTGAAAAACTCGTTCTGTCCACTTGAAAAAAAGTTCTTTCAAGTCTTCAAAAAGAGCTTGCCTATACTTTTCAGGAAAGGTACTAGTGAAATTAGCGGGCACTGAAGACATTCAAGCAGCAGTTATTCTGCACCCTGGTCATATGACTGAAGATGAAATCCAAGGTAAAGCTATGCCAGTAAATACTTGCCATTTTCTTTTCAGCCCCAGCAATATAATTTCTTCATGAGGGTGTTAGACTTGGTGCTGGGTACGGGAGGCTTTTTGGGCTAATTTTCTTTTCAACCACAGCAATATGCTTATGAATGATTAAGTTTGTGAATTCTGGAGAGAATCTGCAAATGCAGCCAAGAGGAATGGGGAAACCTGCTACGAGAACTCTGGTCAAATAGAAGAAATCGATAGCGCATTGTCTGACTTGAGAAGTGTTCCTTCAACTGAATCCGATTTGTCTGTTCTTTGTTCAGCTGTCAAGATTCCGACTGCCATATTGGGAGCCGAGATTGACCATGCTTCCCCGCCTGAAGAACTGAAAAAGTTTGGGGAGATCATGTCGGCTAAAACTGAAGTAAGTGTCTCAGGCTGTTCTGTGCATTTGTTGCAAACGAATTGTCAGACAGTGCAATCGTTATTCCACATTCCTGTCAGTTTGCTCTCAAAGCACTTCTCTCCAGTTATTTCTACACATCACTAATTCAGAGACCTCGGTTTTGCAGTTTGAGAGTTACGTGAAAATATTCCCTAGTGTTAGTCATGGATGGAGCGTGAGGTATGACGACAGCAACGAATTTGCTGTCAAGAGCGCCGAAGAGGCCCAAGAGGACATGTTGAATTGGTTTTTGAAGCATGTCAAGTGAAGAGAAGGCATTTTAGAAGAATATAGTGACGGAAGCAGTAGATGCCTGCATTGTGTGAGGGATGAACAAGTTGAGGACTGGTCATCTGTTTCGGACTAGTAATCTACTGTAATATTCGGCAAGGAAACGGCATACTGTATTGCTTTGCCGTTACGTAGAGAAATAAGATAAGCAGTTTCATCCCTCAAACTTTGAAGATTGAAAATAATAATATGTCTGCATTTCTTGTTCAAATTGACTGGAGGTGTTCGCTGTCAACTAGACGAGGACCACAAGGGGAATATAGAATAGCATATTCTTTCTTCATTTTCCATTTTCCTTTTTCATTTTAGAAGGATACGGAATTCCACAATGGTATCAGCAAAAGTGGGCGATATATAGATTTTACAGGACCGCTCCAACTCAAATTCATGCGTCAAATTTTGAATAGAAACTCTATTAAAGATACACAATCTCAACATTATATTAGTCGAGAAGGAAAAAGAGATGGAAGTAAGCACATGGAGAACGAATTAATCATTCAAATTTGTTACACAAAAACCTATTCGTCTTGTATATTTCCAGGAGTAATCACTTTATGAGTAGGTTGGTTCCAACTAAAACCAAAACCAAAACCCTATTATGAGACTTTTGGTTCCAAAAGATTTGAACCAAGAACCAAACTGGTTGTAGTTCTAAAACCGCCTATTCTTGATTGGCCAATTCCATTTAGGATGCGTTTGACAACCGGCCAAACAGTGAAAATTTTTATTCTTTTGTTCCATTGAGTAAATTTGGAACAGAAATTCGTTTGGTAAAATTTGATTTCAAGAAACATATTTATATTTTTTTGTTCTCGGAAGTAGATTTGGAACATAATTGAGAAGTAAAAAAAAGTTGATTTTTTGTTCCCGGGAATAATTTCAAAATCAAGCCAACTTAATTTTTCTTTTTCTGTTCTTTCTTCTTGTTCTTGTTCTTGTTCTTCTTCTTCTCTCTCTCTCTTCTTCTTCAATCATTGCCATCGTTGCTGCTGCCGTCCACCACCACCGGTCGCCGGTGACTGGTTGGATGAGGTTCGGCGAGCTTGCCCAGCCACCAGCAGGCCTTGCCTAAGCCTCCCCCAGCCACCGGTGAGCCTCGCCTAGCCAGGCGAAGCTTGCCCAGCCACTGACGAGGCTCCCTAGCCGAGTGAGGCCAACCTCGCGGTGGCCCGGCGAGGTTTAGCTCCGTTGGCAGCTGGGCGAGCTCGGCCTTACCAGATCTAGGCAAGGCTGCTCACCCAACCAAGGCTCAACCGATGAGGCGTGGCCTCGCCGAGGGTTGGAGATGCTCCAGCGAGGTCGCCGGTCATCCCAAGGCCGGCGACCGGCAAACCTTGAAGAAGAAGAAAAGAAAGAAAAAAAGAAAAAAAGTAATAAAAATATTAAAAAATTAAAAGAAAATAATTTGGATTAAAAATTTTCAGAATGGTACCAAACGCAATTTTATTTCGAAAATAAAAATTTTGGACGATTACCAAACAACTTAAAATGCTTAAGAATTGTATTCGAGAATAGAATAAAAAATAATCATTTCTGATCAGAAATTGTTTTCAGGAACAGAAATGTTGCCAAACGCGCCTTGCCTCACAATAACTGATTCTCCATTCTACTTCAAAACCGGTCCACTATTATATTATGAATAAAACCAAACAGCATTCTACTGTAAAAACATATGTTCGCCGGATAGTACAACTAATTTTTCCAGTTCTGTTCATTTCATGCCAGCCAAAGAGATACGAATATACCAACTTTTTGAGGATCAAAATGAAGAAATGGTGCAACCGATATAGGGCCCTAGGATAACATATCCTAATATGGACATGGACATCGTGAGGTGACATCAATCCGAACCACAATATTTTTTAATGACCAATCCGAACCATAAGAACACCCGTGAAAGGAGTTTACAAAAATATTTTCTCAGACATTGCTATATTACATCATGGATGAGTCAATGATTCTCAGAAGGCAATCTTGGCGAGCTACGTTGTGACATTGCCTCCTGCAGATTCTTGTCGTCCAAATTCTAAACCTGCATTCTCTCTCTCTCTCTCTCTCACTCGTCTCATTGGCTCTGTCCTTACCTCAGAAGCAGTCAACGATTACATAACAGAGGCAAGATCCCAGAGAATGTCAGGACCTCAATGCTGCGAGAACCCTCCGACTCTGAACCCAGCCAGCGGCCAAGGCCATGTTGAGGAGCTGGGTGGCCTCAAAAGCTACGTCTCTGGTTCCTCCGACTCCAACCTCGCCATCGTCCTCGTCTCTGATGTGTTTGGTACTTGCCCAGCACTCCCTTTTATCGATAAAGTTTGTATTTTGGGTTTATAGTCGGTGGTTCTGGCTCTACATGTGATCTGGCTCAGTGATTAAGTTGCAAATTTCTCATAATCTCTTGGTCAAACCTTGCAGTTCAGAGTTTTTCTTGTAATATAATGAAAACTATACGACTCAAGCTTGTGAAGTCAGAGGCTGTGTTTATGGAGTAGGCGGTTTCTTCGAAGTTCATTGATGGTTGATTCATGATGGCATGTGAGTTATCAATTGGAGGTTACTGAATAGGAGCATGAAGAAGGAAAACCTCTTTATATGGTTTCATTTCTGCCGTTTAATCTGTTTTTCCTCCTCTCAAAGCTAATCACATGATTTGGTTGGTCGGGTTGATTGTGCAGGATATGAAGCTCCGAACTTGAGGTATGGACGATTCCCCTATAACTCTTTCTTGCTACTTGCTAGTTGATTTTTTTTTTTTTTTGTTATTATTATTGTCAGACCATCTCCGTGGGTGTGTTAGTGGAAGAGGTTGTGCAGGAATCAAGATTTTCCTTCTCTTCTTTGTATTTTCTTTTAATTTGTCCTTTTTATCTCTTTTCCAAATGCCTCACAGTTGACGTGGTTATCACTTTCCTCTAGCTTTATGCTTTAAAATCAACATGAAATTGCTAAGGTCTAGATAAGGTGATGATGTGCATATTTTCCCTTAAAACTAGAGACAAGAGGAACTACCTCAATGGCAGCTCATTCAATATTGCGGTTAGGTTGTTCTCTTATGACGAAAATACTCAAGGTCTGTGACTCTGCCCGCTTTAGGTCTTGAAAATCTCAATAGTGTTATGTATGGGGGCTTTTAGAGAAGCTCAGGTCTTTAAAATGTCCAACTGGGGTTGAGTCTTCTGAATCTGACTTAAGTGTCTCAAGTGCATGAGCATGGAGATCTCTACCTAAAAAGCAGTACTTGCCCTGCAGCTAGATGTCTTTTTCCTTAGTATTATCGAACTGCTAATGGTCAAGGACCTTCTAATCTTTCTGTTATGATGAAAGCATACTGTATGTAATCCCTTGGAATTTCCATATGGTGATAGATCTCTGCGACATCTATACTCAAAATGATTTAACTTCAGGTTTGGCTGTCCCTTTAGTTAATTACCATATAGCTCCTTTCATTTTCCAAACAGATTGTTAAGCAGTCTTTGTGTAGTCTTCACCGACTCTTCATTGTAAACCATGAATCCTTCTGGGGAATAAAGTTAATGTTTGAGAGTTACCAGCTCCAGTCAAGATCTCAGAAGCTGAATAAGTTTTCTGCAACTCATAATTCACGGCATAAATTTTTTGTTAAAATCCTCTATAATCTTCTCTTATTTTCCTCTGTAGAGCATATACTTTTGCCATACAGGTTTGTAAGCGCTGTAAGTTATAAATGTGTGTGTGTATGTGTCGGGTTTGGTCATCTTTTGATCACCTCTTTCGTAACTTAATAATCAGCTGTTCATTCTTATTGATAGGAAGCTTGCGGACAAGGTCGCTGCTGCTGGGTTTTATGTGGTTGTTCCTGATTTTTTGGTGGGGATCCTTTTGTACGTGAAAATGCCGAAAGGCCCATTATGGAATGGCTAAAGGATCATGGAACTGTGGGTTCTAGATCTTTATTTGATAAACACTTGCTAGTTTTTTCCTTAGAAATTGCACTAGCAATATTCATAAGTTGGTCCAGAATTGCCCATCTCATTATGCTCACTGTTTTCCTGTTATCGATTGGTCGCTTAAGCTACAACTCACATTATGTGTACATCGGTAATTGTGATTGCTGATGCCAAAAGAATCTTTTTGCAGGATAAGGGATATGAAGATGCAAAGCGAATAGTTGAAGCTGTGAAAGGTAAAGGTGCATCTGCAATTGGGGCTGCTGGCTTTTGTTGGGGAGGTGAGTAGCTTTGTTCTGAATGATTCTTTAAAAGATCTCTTTTCATGTCTTGGATATGATTTACAAGCTCGTAATATCGTGCAATGCTCTTGGGATCTTTGTTTCTTCAGCTAAGGTTGTGGTTGAGCTGGCAAAGACGGGGGCCATCGAAGCTTCTGTGTTATTACATCCGTCATTCGTCTCTGTGGATGACATCAAGGGTATGTTCATCTTTGTTTTTGGTAATTTATTAGCCTCTTGGTTTGCATATTTTCAATGCCAGGAATCTCTTAAAGTGGCTGCAGGAACCTACCTGTGCACATTTTCATTGTTATACATTTGAATATGCTACATATGGCTTGCATAACAAAGAAAAAGTTTCTCCTGATGGCTTGGAAAGTTGGAACATATACTTCGTATGACTATACAGATATGACAATTTTCTCTGCTCTTTATAACCTCTGTGAAATAAATATTTACGCAGCCCACTAGACACTAAAGATGTGATGTTTTATTTACCTCGACGCCTTTCGAGGACAACTATTGCAAGATTTGATGAGCCTACGTTAACAAGGCATCGCGATAATTTGTCAGCTTCGTCAGTTTTGCCCCTTAAGAGTTATATGCAATTTTGCAGGAGTTAAGGCTCCAATAGCCATATTAGGAGCTGAGATAGACCGTATGTCACCACCGGAACTCCTGAAGCAATTTGAAGAGATTCTAGCTGCCAAATCTGAGGTGAGATTGAGATAATTCACCTATGGTTGTCGAGTTCATGCACTTGTATTTACTTCCCAATTGGGAGGTTCGATTTCTGGGAGCCACGCAGAGAGTTTGCTTTGCCACATGGTAGTAGAGATCTTTTATGAATATAAGACCGTTTCACAGGTTGATGCACAAGTGAAGATACTTCCGAAAGTTTCCCATGGGTGGACCGTCAGGTACGATGTCGCTGATGAAGAAGCGGTGAAGTGTGCCGAGGTGGCGCATTCAGATATGCTAGAGTGGTTTGCAAAGTTTGTGAAGTGAGGGAAGTCTCTGGTATCCGTTGAACGCCTAATCTCTTGCATGTGACTACTTGTGTAGTAAAGTGGATTCTGTTTACTTTCTACATTGTGTGATCGCCGAGAAAATGGAGAAAGCTAGTGGGGATTTGGTTTTCTGTTTCCGCATCTCAACTCAAGTTTTGCCACAGAGATTAGACGCAATAGAATCTCTCCCGATCAGCGCTTGTATTAGATTCATGATGATTTGGTAATGCTTGAGGAGGACTTAGGATGAACAAATACCGAGTTTTTTTCCCGTTCTGCTTTTCACATAGTTCTGCTTCCATGTGAAAAGAGGATGAATTCATGCTCAACTCAATACTAAAGTCAAGGGAGAAGTACAGCTTAAGTGCCAAAACTTGGCACGGAGGGATACTTAAGTGTAAAAAATTAGGAAAGTAACACTTAAGTATCAAAATCGGAGCAAAATAGATCATTAAGTACCACTCCGGCGAAAATCCAGCCAAAATGCTAACGTGACGATTTTCCAGCGAAATAAGTGCAAAACGGCGTCGTTTCGATCTCTTATGAACTTGATAATTAATGGGCATTGAACTATAAAGTTCTTTCTAATTGAGAGGTGTTGAATATAATAGTCACCACCGACAACAGGCACATCAAAAGAAATCTCTATGGAAATGTTAGGTCATTGTTCCAAATTCTAATCCTGATTAATGATGTGACATCTTCATTGGGTCTTGAAGTGTCTGTTTAATTCTCTTTGCTCCATAGCTAGCATATACATATTCAATTTGGATCAACCCGATTTTTTAATTTCGTAATCATACTGATTTGCTTCTTTAAATTCTCCAATTTATTGAAAATAAAATAAAATCTTAGTAGGAGAAGGATTTTATTGACATTTACAAGCAATTTCACCCAAAAAAAAATGTTTAATTGGAACCTTGGGCTGATACAAACAAGGAAGGGACAACACCAGAGTGCAAAACGGAAAGATGAAATATAGACGCCCCTTGAAGATACCCTAATTATAAATTCACAATCATAACATTAGGCAAGATAAAAATTTACCAAATTCATTGTGACAACCTCTATAGGGAATAGATAAAAATGCCCAAATTGTGCACACGACAAAATGATTGCCCCCATCACTAGTCATGGACGGTCCAATGTGAACTTACTTCATTGATCACCAACATCATTGATTGAAAATTCAGCATGTTAGGGATATAACATCGCTTGACCATCTTCATCTCAAACAATTTCACTTAAGCACAATCAACTAAGAAGTGCCTAATAGAGAAAGACGGCGTGGTCAATTATCCAAATCTATCGTAATTTGATTAGTGCTATCGATTTGGATGGATTGAAACGTATTGTTTTGAAAGCACCTAAAATTTTTTTAGTTGATTAACGTTTCCTTTTCCTGGATGGATTCTCTAGAAACACAAACACCTCTGCCTAATTTGCTTTCCAGCTGATAGTGGGGGTTTTCATCTCGCCCTTAGTATCGATAATCATCACCGTCAGGCATGTTGTCTTGGTAGGGACGAGTCTAGGCCTGCTAAACTCGACCTGTTTGTGCGAAGAGACCGTCGACATGACCAAGACCATTTCCTTTTTGCTTATCCCAAGTTTCGAACTTGAGAAATCAGGTCTCCGGTCTTTTGCACACGATTTGCCGGGTTCTGCAAATGTACTTCTCTTGCAGTGTTCGGGCAGGCGAAAAGAAAGATGCCCAAAAACCGACGGCGATCCTAAGGCTTCCCCCGACACGTTGTCGTTCACATAGTGGTCTTCACTCCTCGTCAAAGAGAATCTATGAGGATACTGCCAAAACCTTTTGTCACTTCTTGATAATTCTTGATTGCAAAGGCCATCGAGTCGAGCGAAGTCAACACCGCAACTTTCTCTTCCGACCTGGAACGAATTCCATTGTCCGAGTGACGTAAGTAATGACGCCCGCAAGACTCCAATCTTTTCCTCAATAAAATTCGTTCTTTTCCCATGTTGCCTTTCGCAGGTCTTCACATTCTTCCACTGATTCCTCACTCCTAGTGCGTCCCGCATTTGCCGGATTTCTGGGGAAGAGAGGAAGATGTCGAGTTCTCAGTGTTTTGAGAACCCACCGGATCTGAGCTCGACTTGCGGAGCGGGGCTTGTTGAAGAGCTTGCAGGGCTCAAGACTTACGTCACTGGCCCTTCCGATTCCAAGCGTGCTGTTATTCTCATCGCCGACGTTTTTGGTATTGAACCCATTTCTTGGATTCTGAGATCGTATTCCTTCTCTTAGTTGGATCTTTTCTTTTGGTCAATTACGTAATTCTTCTCGGTTCTTTGTCGTTCTTGTGCTTTTCGATCGGTCCATTGAATGGCTGCTTGATTGATCGTTTGCTCATCTGTGCAGGGTATGAGGCTCCTAAGCTGAGGTATGGTGTGGTTACTTGCATAGAATCTTTCTTGGGTTGTTCTATGTATATGTTGTTTTTTAGTGCCATCTTTTGAAGTGAATAACTCTGTCTTGTAGAGCATACATTTGAAAGCTCTTGACTTTTTGTTCACCTTTCACCTGTGATGCTCTGACAAGCATTACACAGCACATGAGGGTGAGGTCAATTCATTTGGTATGAGTGTGTTTGGTGTTTTTCCGTCTCTGAGTTAAAACATCATCAATTGAAGTGCATATACTCGTGACTTTGTGGTACATTCCACTGACGTGGTAGACATTTCTTGATTCAACATAAGTTACAATTTCTTGTTCTAGTAAAATTCGCTATGGCCCGGCTGTTCATATGATGCGGTTTCATCTTGAGATAGAGTGAGCTTCAGTTTCAACACTAACGTTGTATAAGCTAGGATCACCTTGTTAGCAGTCATGGCATTCTATGTGTTCACAAGATTGAAAATGATAGAGTTACCTTATCAAATTGTCATACTTACTTGCGTGCTGCTTTCATTGTAAAGAAAACTTGCAGATAAGGTCGCAACTGCCGGATTCTTGGTGGTTGTACCTGATTTCTTGTATGGAGATCCATATCCCGTGGATTTCAGTAATCCTAATTTTGATAGAGAAGCTTGGAAGAAAATTCATAGCACGGTGAGTTTTTCACTCCTTCAGGCTGTGAAAGTATTGAAGTACATTTAGAATTCAGTGGAAACAAGGGCTTTCCTATGTGCAAACTTGATTTCTTGACTCATATCACATGCAGTAACTTGCATTAGTAGCTAGACCTGGTTGGAGTTTGCTGGTCATTGGAAAAGTTTTGGGCGCCCATCTGGATCTGTATTTTACCAAATTCCAAATGTGATAAATGAGACAGCATCAATAGAATGAAAACCTCATTAATTTTCATGTCACCAGGTTTTTAACTGTCTTTTTGTGAACCGTTACCTTATTTGCTTCTTTAGGATAAAGGGTATGAAGATGTGAAGCCAGTGATTTCTGCACTTAGGAGTAAAGGCGTGTCCGCCATTGGGGCTGCAGGATTTTGTTGGGGAGGTGAAATTTTCTGAATTCACTTTCACAGTTTTGAGGAGGTTATAAGGTTTATCAATGGGAAGTTTGTTCTACATTCACCATTGAAAAACTTGTTCTGTCCACTTGAAAAAAAAGTTCTTTCAAGTCTTCAAAAAGAGCTTGCCTATACTTTTCAGGAAAGGTACTAGTGAAATTAGCGGGCACTGAAGACATTCAAGCAGCAGTTATTCTGCACCCTGGTCATATGACTGAAGATGAAATCCAAGGTAAAGCTATGCCAATAAACACTTGCCATTTTCTTTTCAGCCCCAGCAATATAATTTCTTCATGAGGGTGTTAGACTTGGTGCTGGGTACGGGAGGCTTTTTGGGCTAATTTTCTTTTCAACCACAGCAATATGCTTATGAATGATTAAGTTTGTGAATTCTGGAGAGAATCTGCAAATGCAGCCAAGAGGAATGAGGAAACCTGCTATGAGAACTCTGGTCTAATAGAAGAAATCGATAGCGCATTGTCTGACTTGAGAAGTGTTCCTTCAACTGAATCCGATTTGTCTGTTCTTTGTTCAGCTGTCAAGATTCCGACTGCCATATTGGGAGCCGAGATTGACCATGCTTCCCCGCCTGAAGAACTGAAAAAGTTTGGGGAGATCATGTCGGCTAAAACTGAAGTAAGTGTCTTAGGCTGTTTTGTGCATTTGTTGCAAACGAATTGTCAGACAGTGCAATCGTTATTCCACATTCCTGTCAGTTTGCTCTCAAAGCACTTCTCTCCAGTTATTTCTACACATCACTAATTCAGAGAACTCGGTTTTGCAGTTTGAGAGTTACGTGAAAATATTCCCTAGTGTTAGTCATGGATGGAGTGTGAGGTATGACGACAACAACGAATTTGCTGTCAAGAGCGCCGAAGAGGCCAAAGAGGACACGTTGAATTGGTTTTTGAAGCATGTCAAGTGAAAAGAAGGCATTTTAGAAGAATATAGTGACGGAAGCAGTAGATGCCTGCATTGTGTGAGAGATGAACAAGTTGAGGACTGGTCATCTGTTTAGGACTAGTAATCTACTGTAATATTCGGCGAGGAAACGGCATACTGTATTTGCTTTGCCGTTATGTAGAGAAATAAGATAAGCAGTTTCGTCCCTCAAACTTTGAAGATTGAAAATAATAATATGCCGTGTCGAGTTGTATCGTGCTGATTTGGATGCATTTCTTGTTCAAATTGACTGGGAGGCGTTCGCTGTCAACTAGACGAGGACCACAAGGGGAATATAGAATAGCATACTCTTTCTTCATTTTCCATTTTCCTTTTTCATTTTAGAAGGATACGGAGTTCCACAATGGTATCAGCAAAAGTGTGCGATATATAGATTTTACAGGACTGCTCCAACTCAAATTCATGCGTCAAATTTTGAATAGAAACTCTATTAAAGATACACGATCTCAACATTATATAGTCGAGAAGGAAAAAGAGATGGAAGTAAGCACATGGCGAACGAATCAATCATTCAAATTTGTTACACAAAAACCTATTCGTCTTGTATATTTCTAGGAGTAATCATTTTCTGAGTAGGTTGGTTCCAACTAAAACCAAAAACCTATTATGAGACTTTTGGTTCCAAAAGATTTGAACCAAGAACGAAACTGGTTGTAGTTCTAAAACCGCCTGTTCTTGATTGGCCAATTCCATTTAGGACGCGTTTGACAACCAGCCAAACAGTGAAAAGTTTTATTCTTTTGTTCCATGGAGTAAATTTGGAACAGAAATTCGTTTGGTAAAATTTTATTTCTGGAAACAAATTTATATTTTTTTTTTCTCAGAGTAGATTTGGAACAGAATTGAGAAGTAAAAAAAAGTTGATTTTTTGTTCCCAGGAATAATTTCAAAATCAAGCCAACTTAATTTTTTTTTCTCTTCTTCCTTCTTGTTCTTCTTCTCTCTCTCTTCTTCAACAACCATTGCCACCATCGCCGCCGCTGTCCACCGCCACCGGTCACCGGTGACTGGTTGGGTGAGGTTCGGCGAGCTTGCCTAGCCACCGGCGGGCCTCGCCCGAGCCTTCCCCAGCCACCGGCTAGGTGAGGCTTCACCAGCCACTGACGAGGCTCCGCTGGCCGAGCGAGGCCGACCTCACGGTGGCCTGGTGAGGTTGAGCTTTGTCGACAGCTGGGCGAGCTCGGCCTTACCAGATCTGGGCAAGGCTGATCACCCAACCAAGGCTCAACTGACGAGGCGTGGCCTCGCCAAGGGTTGGAGATGCTCTAGCGAGGTCGCCGATCATCCCAAGGCCAACGACCGGCAAACCTAGAAGAAGAAGAAAAGAAAGAAAGAAAAAAAAAAGAAAAGAAGAAAAAAGTAATAAAATTATTAAAAAATGAAAAGAAAATAATTTGGATTAAAAATTTTCAGAATGGTATCAAACGCAATTCTATTTCGAAAATAAAAAATTTGGACAGTTACCAAACAACTTAAAATGCTTAAGAATTATTCTCGAGAATAGAATAAAAAATAATTATTTCTGATCAAAAATTATTTTCGGGAACAGAAATGTTACTAAACGGGCCTTGCTTCACAATAACTGATTCTCCATTCTACTTGAAAACCGGTCCACTTTTATATTATGAATAAAACCAAACAGCATTTTACTGTAAAAACATATGTTGGCCGGATAGTACAACTAATTTTTCCAGTTCTGTTCATTTCATGCTAGCCAAAGAGATACGTATATACCAGCTTTTTGAGGATCAAAATGAAGAAATGGTGCAACCGATATAGGGCCCTAGGATAACATATCCTAATATGGACATAGACATCGTGAGGTGACATCAATCCGAACCACAATATTTTTTAATGACCAATCCGAACCATAAGATCACCTGTGAAAGGAGTTTACAAAAATATTTTCTCAGACATTGCGATATTACATCATGGATGAGTCAATGATTCTCAGAAGGCAATCTTGGCGAGCTACGTTGTGACATTGCCTCCTGCAGATTCTTGTCGTCCAAATTCTAAGCCTGCATTCTCTCTCTCTCTCTCTCTCTCACTCGTCTCATTGGCTCGGTCCTTACCTCAGAAGCAGTCAACGATTACATAACAGAGGCAAGATCCCGGAGAATGTCAGGACCTCAATGCTGCGAGAACCCTCCGACTCTGAACCCAGCCAGCGGCCAAGGCCATTTTGAGGAGTTGGGTGGCCTCAAAAGCTACGTCTCTGGTTCCTCCGACTCCAACCTCGCCATCGTCCTCATCTCTGATGTGTTTGGTACTTGTCCAGCACTTCTTTTATCGATAAAGTTTGTATTTTGGGTTCATAGTCGGTGGTTCTGGCTCTACATGTGATCTGGGTCAGTGATTAAGTTGCAAATTTGTCACAATCTATTGGTCAAACCTTGAAGTTCAGAGTTTTTCTTGTAATATAATGAAAACTATACGACTCAAGCTTGTGAAGTCAGAGGCTGTGTTTATGGAGTAGGCGGTTTCTTCGAAGTTCATTGATGGTTGATTCATGATGGAATGTGAGTTATCAATTGGAGGTTACTGAATAGGAGCATGAAGAAGTAAAACCTCTTTATATGGTTTCATTTCTGCCGTTTAATCTGTTTTTCCTCCTCTCAAAGCTAATCACATGATTTGGTTGGTCGGGTTGATTGTGCAGGATATGAAGCTCCAAACGTGAGGTATGGACGATTCCCCTATAAATCTTTCATGCTACTTGCTAGTTGATTTTTATTTTTATTTTATTATTGTCAGACCATCTCCGTGGGTGTGTTAGTGGAAGAGGTTGTGCAGGAATCAAGACTTTCCTTCTCTTCTTTGTATTTTCTTTTAATTTTTCCTTTTTATCTCTTTTCTAAATGCCTCACAGTTAACGTGGTTATTACTTTCCTCTAGCTTTATGCTTTAAAATAAACATGAAATTGCTATGGTCTAGATGAGGTGATGATGTGCGTATTTTCCCTTAAAACTAGAGACAAGAGGAACTACTTCAATGGCAGCTCATTCAATATTGCGGTTAGGTTGTTCTCTTATGACGAAAATACTTGAGGTCTGTGACTCTGCCCGCTTTAGGTCTTGAAAATCTCAATAGTGTTATGTATGGTGGCTTTTAGAGAAGCTCAGGTCTTTAAAATGTCCAACTGGGGTCGAGTCTTCTAAATCTGACTTAAGTGTCTCAAGTGCATGAGCATGGAGATCTCTACCTAAAAAGCAGGACTTGCCCTGATATGTCTTTTCCTTAGTATTATCGAACTGCTGATGGTCAAGGACCTTCTAATCTTTCTGTTCTGATGAAAGCGTACTGTATGTAATCCCTTGGAATTTCCATATGGTGATAGATCTCTGCGACATCTTTACTCAATGATTTAACTTCAGGTTTGGCTGTCCCTTTAGTTAATTAGCATATAGCTCCTTTCATTTTGCAAACAGATTGTTAAGCAGTCTTTTTGTAGTCTTCACCGACTCTTCATTGTAAACCATGAATCCTTCTGGGGAATAAAGTTAATGTTTGAGAGTTAGCAGCTCCAGTCAAGATCTCAGAAGCTGAATAAATTTTCTGCAACTCATAATTCAAGGCATAATTTTTTTGTTAAAATCCTCTATAATCTTCTCTTATTTTCCTCTGTAGAGCATATACTTTTGCCATACAGGTTTGTAGATGTGTGTGTGTATGTGTCGGGTTTGGTCATCTTTTGATCACCTCTTTCCTAACTTAATAATCAGCTGTTCATTCTTATTGATAGGAAGCTTGCCGACAAGGTTGCTGCTGCTGGGTTTTATGTGGTTGTTCCTGATTTTTTTGGTGGGGATCCTTTTGTACGTGAAAATGCCGAAAGGCCCATTATGGAATGGCTAAAGGATCATGGAACTGTGGGTTCTCGATCTTTAATTGATAAACACTTGCTAGTTTTTTCCTTAGAAATTGCACTAGCAATATTCATAAGTTGGTCCAGAATTGCCCATCTCATTATGCTCACTGTTTCCCGTTATCGATTGGTCACTTAAGCTACAACTCACATTATGTGTACATCGGTAATTGTGATTGCTGATGCCAAAAGAATCTTTTTGCAGGATAAGGGATATGAAGATGCAAAGCGAATAGTTGAAGCTGTGAAAGGTAAAGGTGCATCTGCAATTGGGGCTGCTGGCTTTTGTTGGGGAGGCGAGTAGCTTTGTTCTGAATGATTCTTTAAAAGATCTCTTTTCATGTCTTGGATATGATTTACAAGCTCGTCATGTCGTGCAATGCTCTTGGGATCTTTGTTTCTTCAGCTAAGGTTGTGGTTGAGCTGGCAAAGACAGGGGCCATCGAAGCTTCTGTGTTATTACATCCGTCATTCGTCTCTGTGGATGACATCAAGGGTATGTTCATCTTTGTTTTTGGTAATTTATTAGCCTCTTGGTTTGCATATTTTCAATGCCAGGAATCTCTTAAAGTGGCTGCAGGAACCTACCTGTGCACATTTTCATTGTTATACACTTGAATATACTACATATGGCTTGCATAACAAAGAAAAAGTTTCTCCCGATGGCTTGGAAAGTTGGAACATATTCTCCTGATGGCGTCGAAAGTTGGAACATACACATCGTATGACTATACAGATATGACAATTTTCTCTGCTCACTATAACCTCTGTGAAATAAATATTTACGCAACCCACTAGACACTAAAGATGTGTGATGTTTTATTTACCTCGACGCCTTTCGAGGACAACTATTGCAAGATTTGATGAGCCTACATTAACAAGGCATCACAATAATTTGTCAGCTTCGTCGGTTTTGGCCCTTAAGAGTTATATGCAATTTTGCAGGAGTTAAGGCTCCAATAGCCATATTAGGAGCTGAGATAGACCGTATGTCACCACCGGAACTCCTGAAGCAATTTGAAGAGATTCTAGCTGCCAAATCTGAGGTGAGATTGAGATAATTCACCTACGGTTCTCGAGTTCATGCACTTGTATTTACTTCCCAATTGGGAGGTTCGATTTCTGCGAGCCACGCAGAGAATTTGCTTTGCCACATGGTAGTAGAGATTTTTTATGAATATAAGACTGTTTCACAGGTTGATGCACAAGTGAAGATATTTCCGAAAGTTTCCCATGGGTGGACCGTCAGGTACGATGTCGCTGATGAAGAAGCGGTGAAGTGTGCCGAGGAGGCGCATTCAGATATGCTAGAGTGGTTTGCAAAGTTTGTGAAGTGAGGGAAGTCTCTGATATCCGTTGAACCCCTAATCTCTTGCATGTGACTACTTGTGTAATAAAGTGGATGCTGTTTACTTTCTACATTCTGTGATCGGCAAGAAAATGGAGAAAGCTAGTGGGGATTTTGATTTCTGTTTCTGCATCTCAACTCAAGTTCTGCCACAGAGATTAGACGAAATAGAATCTCTCCCGATCAGCGCTTGTATTAGATTCATGATGATTTGGTAATGCTTGAGGAGGACTTAGGATGAACATATACCGAGTTTTTTTTTTTCGTTCTGCTTCCATGTGAAAAGAGGATGAATTCACGCTCAACTCAATACTAAAATCAAGAACTCAATAATTACAATGCATTATGACCCTCAAGGCCTCTTCATTCATCATCTCACTTGAAAGCTTTTAAAACTTTTCTGAGGTGGGTACAAATTCAGTTTGGCTTGTCTTGTAGTCCATTTGCATAGCGACTGCACATTTAGAAGATTTATATCACTAAATTCAGAAAATTATCCGCCAAGGATTGTCATGTTAGCAGAGCAATGAGTTGGCAAAGAAAAGTCAGCATCTTGCACTAATCCTAAGTTCAACGCTTGGGACTTCTTATCCGCTAAGGAACACTCCCAAAAGAGGACCAAAGTAAAAGGACACGAAAGTTCTGTCACAAAAAGCAAAAGAAAACATGGTGATGAGTAGCCGCCTTTTAGGTAAGGATTAGGTGAATAATGCGTCGTTGTAATTATGTTTTTCTTCATTTTAATGGGATCACATAACAACTCTTTCATAGATTTTCGAATTTTCTGGGTATATAAGGGACAATAATTATAATGTAATAGCCACCTGACCGGACTTTGAACATAAAGCGGGAGACCATTTGGGTGTCCTCTAGCTTAAGACCAAGACATTTAGTAAAATGTTTCCAGCAAGATACAAAAGAGATGCTCAACCGTGCTTGCATGACATTGAAATAATCGTCGAGAAGCAAGCAAAGTTGCCATGGATATCCAAAAATGTGCCGTCATGTAAGAGATTACAATATCACTCCTTGCATGATCGTGCCGATATGGGACACATTACTGAATTATGAGGGACAAGTGTTTGGAATTTTCAAATGGTCGGTTCCTTGACCAACTGCTTTAATAAGGAGGCATGACCCAGTTGCTTAGAAGCAATGTGGAGATTTCCCAATTGGACCGACTGATTATGGCTTATGATATTACAGTCGGCCAATGACTCATGCACGGAGAGACCAGAAGGAAAAGGAGACTTTAAAGGTTCAATTTCATGAGGAATCTTCCTTTCATTGATGTTGAAGTCAATGCCTCCCAAGGAGCCAGATCATTCATTAAAATGTCAAAACCTTAGGCCACATATTCCTCTGACAGAGTCAACATTGATCTCAACTTGTCTTCTCTTTTGCACAAGTTTTGTTAAGCACAAGCCAAAGCTCGTCTATGCGGAAAGAGAGTGAAAGATCTTCATCGGGCAGTCAAGAAAGCTTATCTAGGAATTTCGTCCGAACGCAAGAGCTTCCCGGAAAGTCAGCAATAGAAGCAGCTTCACCTTACCTTTTGTTCTGCTAGATCCACTTATTCTCCCCACCTTTTATACAGGCATAGCTGCTGACTCCCATCCCAATCCAGGCTATTCATGAACAGAAATTTTGGAAATTGATTTCAGGTTCCATCGAAATACCAGATAGAAGTTTTCCTCAGCTGATTTGATGTGCACAGAAGCGTCTGTTCTTGAGCTTCTCCAGACTGCAAAATGACTGTCAAGAACAGCGCTGAAGGTCAAAGCAGTGTTCATCTGGATATTCCTCAGTTTCAGAAGAAATCTGAAATAATCATTTCACCCACCACAATCTTTGAGCCACAAACTAATGCTGATGGGAGAGATGGAAGCAGCGGAAACTCTGTTTTCCCCACATCACCAGCTGTTCCAGCCCCTGAGAAAAAGCTGACTCTCTTTGCTCTCCGCCTTGCGATTCTCGAAAAAGCCGCCACTGGCCTTGGAGCCCTTGGTTTCATCTGGGCGACGGTTGTTCTCCTGGGGGGCTTTGCCATTACCTTGGAGAACACTGATTTCTGGTTCATCACCATCATTTTATTAATTGAAGGAGCTCGAATATTCAGCAGGAGTCATGAGCTGGAATGGCAACACCAGTGCACTTGGTCAATAGCTGATGTTGGAATTAGCAGCTTCCGGAAAGCTCAGATCGAGCTCTAGAGCTCTAGTTGAATCCGTGAAGGATATGTTGACTCCCACAAGCTCCGGAACGAGGAAGCAAAGTCAACACAGCAGGGAAATTTCAGAAACTACAGATGCAAAAGATGTCAGAGAGCAGAAATTGCAAAGGAAGCCAACCCGGATATGGACTTCTTCCGAAGTCCCTATTCTACCTTATGGAGGGTGGTTTTTCATTTCGAGAAATATCAGCAAGATTCTCTATTGGCTTCAGCTCTTATCTGCGATAGCCTGTGTCGTGCTCTCATTGATGAAGCTCATCGAGCACAATTATGGTGAGGTAGCTAAAGGAGACACAGACAAGAGAAACCGGAAAGCTGCTCTGATTATCTTTTATGCCTTGGCTTTGGCAGAAGCTCTGGTCTTCCTGACAGAGAAACTTTACTGGGAGTGGAAGGTAGTCATCCGTAAGCTTCTCGAAGGGGTGAACAAGGAATGCGATCTGGGGGCCTCAGGTATGATCTCAACTCAGAGATTTTTCTATGACTCCTACTCGAGATGTATTAATGGGAGCATTTTTGATGGTCTGGGAATGGATATGGTCACTTTTGCAATGGATCTCTTATCTTCAAACTCGCTGGATGAGCAGCTCATTGGAGCCAGGATTCTTCACCAGTTCTCTATGAAAGAACGGTTTTCAAATGACACTCTTCAGAAGATCGGAACAACTCTGCCAGTTATAGAGAGACTGGTAGAGATCTTAAACTGGAAAGACCCTCAAGAGGAAGAAATCAGGCTATCAGCCGCAGAAATAGTTTCCAAGTTAGCTGGGAAAAAGCAAAACTCTCTTCGGGTCGCTGGAGTACCCGGGGCAATGGAATCGATATCATCTCTTCTGCAGGCAAACAGAAGCCCCAGTTCTACAGCACACGAAATTGGTGAAAAGAAAATCATCTTCGACCATGAAGCCTATGGATACTGGACTTTCAATAGTTTGGGGCTACTCATTCTGAAGAAACTAGCCTGTGATCACGATAACTGCGGAAAAATTGGAAACACAAGGGGCCTTCTTTCCAAAATCGTAGATTTTACTCATGCTGATGAAAGAATGTTGAAGGACTCATCCGTCACCACATCACAGGTTTTGACTGTTAAAAGATCCCTACAGGTTATTAAGATGCTGGCAAGCACAACGGGTACTACAGGGAAAAATCTCCGGAGAGAGATCTCGGAGATAGTCTTCACCATAAGCAACATAAGAGATATTCTACGATATGGAGAGAAAAAACCAGAACTTCAGAAACTAGGGATTGAGATCCTTACCAGTTTAGCACAGGACAACGATGCAACAGAACGAATAGGAGGGACCGGTGGAGTTCTGAAAGAACTTTTAAAGATTTTCTTCCAAGAAGGAGTGCCAGAAGATCAAAGGGATGTGAGGATTGTGGCAGGAGAAGCCCTGGCAATGCTGGCTTTCGAGAGCAAGAGCAACTGTCATTGCATCTTGAAGTTAAATGCAGTGGAGAGGCTCCTAGAAGCATTGGAGATAGAACTTCTTCGTGTTAATGCTGGAAGAATTTTGAGGAATCTGTGCACTTATAGTGGGCCAGAGTCCTTCAACCAGCTAAAGGGAGTAACAGCAGCGGCACCAATGGTAAGTGCATTATTTTGCAAAAATTGAACCTGAGCCGGCATCTCAATAACTGCAAAGGACAGTTATATACAAGTTTAAGTTGTCCTAGATAGAATGATATTAATTGTTCCTACCTAACCACATTTCTCAACTCAGGTTCTCAAGGCAATCCTGTCAGGAGAAGGCAAACTACAAGAGGTGATGGTCGGGTTAGCGGCACATGCTTTCAAATTCATGACAGCAGAAGAATCAACTGCCGTCTTTAAGAGGGCAGGGTTTGGAGAAGCCGAAGTAGCTTGTGCTTTGGTTGAGATCCTAAGGAGCCACCGGAATCCAAATATAAAGGTGCCGAGAATGAGAAGGTTTGTTATCGAGCTGGCAATCTGGATGATGAGAGACAAATTGAGGAATGTGCAGATCTTCAGGGATCTGGGCATGGAGGAGGAGCTTGAAGGAGTCTTGGATACAACATCAGAGCTAGAGAGCTTCAATATTTTCTCTGGCACCATTGGACTAAGCAGGCACAGCACGACCATTCACTCACTTGTTGAGACGGCACTTATGCTGCTGAAGAACGGGTTTGATCAACCAACGGGTTAATGAGCAAATGATGATACCAAATTAACCTACAAAAGGAAACACGAAGGTGTGCTAGACAACATATTTCATTCTCTGATCCCAGAAGCAACGGGATAAGGGTAATTGCTTCTTTAGCAACTCAACCTGCTGAAAGTTATCACCTTTTATCACCTTCTTTATTTGTTTCGCTTGGAATTTGTGCGATTTGCGACCCACCACATGTACTACTACGAAAACATATCCAAAATGTGTGCATACAACCCCGCATTCTTTTGTTTTCCGATTTAAAACCCGAACATTCAACCATCCAAGAGCTGCATACACCGTGATCTTGAGCTCGCTCCTTCTGCAATTAAAAAGACCAGATTTTTCCTTCCAAATCTTGTTCTACTTAGCTGCGAATCGAAGACTTAAGGACGATGTAATCTTAGGCAATCAGTACATATTTTTCAAATGACTACACTACAACAAGAATCTCAAAGGGCACTTCACCATGCAACTGAAGAAAGAACACACTGCATACCTTGTGCCGACTTCGGAAGGAAATCTCATAATGAACCCACAAGTTGTCTGCATCATTCGCTTCTCTGAAACCCCATTAAACAGGACAAGATAAGAACCCATGAAAAAAAAAAAAAAAAAAAAAAAAAGCGAACTTGCGGTTGAACAATTCACTCTGCAAAACAAAAGGGCAATGAATTAAGCTCATAAGCTCCGACAACCCAGACACTTTTGTGATTGAATTTCGCGAGAACCTCGTGACCCGCCAACGTTAGGGAGTTTCGGAGCTGACGTGAGTGAAAATGGAGCATCTTGACGACGAGCGAGCTCAGTCGGCGTGAATTTCGTGAGCGACAAATGGTTTTGGAGGGGAAAGCAGGGAAACGAAAGGAACGAAATTGGAGAAAGACTATTTAACCCTTAAACAAGAAATTAACAATGAAATATTTACTCTAAAGTATTCAGTAGGAAGAGCATATCAGATGGCCAGGAATCGTCCGAATTGGTCAGTTTAGTCCGGTTACCGAGACATCGGTATAGTTTCTGGTTCCATAAAAATGAAACTAGTGATTTTTAATCCAGTTCTTGGTTTTGGACCGACTATTTTTTTTTTTTAATTATTTTTTAATTTTTAAAAAGAGCAATAAATCCTAAAATTGAAATAATTCTAGTACTTCTTTTTAAAAAAATTAATTTTTTTTGTTAAGTGGCCAATTATATTGGATCGGACCAAGACCAGTCTTGGTCCTAGGACCATCAAATCCGGTCCTTGATCCCAAAAAATGGGAACAAGTCCTCCCAGTCCGATTCCCAATTTCTAAGTAAAACCGAACTGGATCGGGAATCGATTACCCTTAATATTCAGGCCAAAAATACACTTTTGTCTCCTTTACAAACTTTCTAGATCACTCGTCCAATCTTTCGCTCCTATTTTTTTTTTTCCCCAAATGACCACACACTTCTTTTTTTCCCTTCTCTATTAAATTTTCGAAATCGTCTTAATTATTCATGTTCTTTCTATGCATAATTACTTCATTATGCGCGCGCTAGAGCTAGCTGCGACACGCGCTATGACCCTAATTGAATGTTACGGGGTATTGGAGTCAATAAAAATTGCGACATTTTCCTTTCCAGGTAACTGGGTCCTGGGTATTTTAAATTTTTGCCAGTACATGCCAATAATTTCTCATCACGCAAAAGCCATCTGACTGATGACTGGACCGTCAACACAAAGCAGGAGACCATCAGGGGTGTCCTCTAGCTCCAGACGATAACTTCAGCAAGGCTCTGAATGCTAAATGCCGAACTGCGCTTTACAAGACGTTGAAAGAACCAACGAGGAGCCAGCGACGTGTCGTGGAAATCCGAAAACGGGCGTCAGGTAAGAGATTATGATATTATTACAACTCGCATGATCATGCGGATACGGAACATATTTACTAGCTTTAGACGTAACGAACTGCTTGACCAAGGAGGCAACACCCGGTTGCCCCCAAGTAAAATGTGGCCATCTCTAGAAGTCAGGAACCAGATCATTTCATTATAAATGCTAGTACCTTAAGCATGTACTCCTCAACCAGAGTCGATAACGTCTCGACTCGTCTTCGCTGTCGCACAAGTTTTGTGCAGCACAAAAGCAGTTGCCAAGTCGCCAAGCTTATTTGGCTTCTTCGTCGGGCAATCAAGAAAGCTCGTTGGTTGAATTTTTAGAAGTAAATGAGCAAGAGACTTCCAGGAAAGTTGGCAATAGAAGCTGCTTAACCTTTCTTTTGCTAGATCCACTAATTTCCTTCCCCCCTGCCGCCCTTATAGAGCCATAGCTGCTGTTTCTCATCCCGATCCAGGAAATTCATAAACAGAAATTTTGCAAATCATATACAGGTTCCATCGAACCGCTAGATAGAAGCTTTTCCTCAGCTGCTTTGATGTGCAGGGGAAGCGCCTGTTCCTGAGCCACTCCAGACTGCGAAATGAAGTTCAAGAATTCCGCTGAAGGTCAAAGAAGCATTCATCTGGATATTCCTTCGCTTCAGATGAAAAATGATGCCACCATTTCACCCGCGACAATCTTTGAGCCGCAAACTAGTGCTGGTAGGAGAGACGGAAGCAGCGGAAACTGCGTTCCCCCCAAACTGCCGGCTGTTCCAGCCCCGGAGAAAAAGCTGACTCTGTTTGCTCTCCGCCTTGCGGTTCTCGAAAAAGCAGCCACTGGCCTGGGAACCCTTGGTTTCATCTGGGCCACGGTTGTACTCCTAGGGGGCTTTGCAGTTGCCCTAGACTATACCGACTTCTGGTTCATCACCATCATTTTATTAATTGAAGGAGCTCGAATATTCAGCAGGAGTCATGAGCTGGTATGGCAACACCAATCCACTTGGTCAATAGCTGATGCCGGAATGAGCAGCTTCCGAAAGCTCAGATCGAGCTCTAGAGCTCTAGTTGTATCCGTGAAGGATATGTTGAGTCCCGTAAGCTCTCGTACGAGTAAGCCAACTCAACACAGCAGGGAAATTTCCGAAACTACAGAGGCAACGAACGCTAGAGTGCAGAAATTGCAAAGGAGGCCGACCCGGATTTGGACTTCTTCTGAAGTTCCTATTGTACCTTATGCAGGGTGGGTTTTCATTTCTAGAAACGTCAGCAAGATTCTCTATTGGCTCCAGCTCTTATCTGCGATAGCCTGCGTTGTGCTCTCATTGGTGAAGCTCATCGAGCACAACTATGGCGCAGTATCTAAAGAAGAGATGGACAAGAGAAACCGGAAAGCTGCTCTGACTATCTTTTATGCCTTGGCTTTGGCAGAAGCTCTAGTCGTCCTGACAGAGAAACTTTACTGGGAGTGGAAGGTTGTCATCTGTAAGCTTCTCGAAGGGGTGAACGAGGATTGCGATCTGGGGGCCTCAGGTATGATCTCAACTCAGAGATTTTTCTATGACTCCTACTCGAGATGTATTAATGGGAGCATTTTTGATGGCCTGGGAATGGATATGGTCACTTTTGCAATGGATCTGTTATCTTCAAACTCGCTGGATGAGCAGCTCATTGGAGCCAGGATTCTTCACCAGTTCTCTATGAAAGAACGGTTTTCAAATGACACGCTTCAGAAGATCGGAACAACTCTGCCAGTTATAGAGAGACTGGTGGAGATCTTAAACTGGAAAGACCCACGAGAGGAAGAAATCAGGCTAGCAGCTGCAGAAATAGTTTCGAAATTAGCCGGGAAAAAGCAAAACTCCCTTCGGGTCACTGGAATACCCGGGGCTGTGGAATCGATATCAT
This sequence comes from Eucalyptus tenuipes, assembly GCA_014182365.1. Lineage (NCBI taxonomy): Eukaryota > Viridiplantae > Streptophyta > Magnoliopsida > Myrtales > Myrtaceae > Eucalyptus > Eucalyptus tenuipes. The sequence continues at coordinate 32,713,339 of CM024544.1, forward strand.
CTCTTCTCCAGACAAACAGAAGCCCCAGTTCTGCAGCAGACGAAATTGGCGAAAAGAAAATCATCTTTGACCAGGAAGACTACGGATACTGGACTTTCAATAATTTGGGACTTCTCATTCTGAAGAAACTGGCCCGTGATCATGATAACTGTGGAAAAATTGGAAACACAAGGGGCCTTCTACCTAAAATCATAGATTTCACTCATGCTGATGAAAGAATGTTGAGGGACTCAAGTGTCACCACATCGCAGGTTTTGAATGTTAAGAGGTCCTTACAGCTTACGAAGAGGCTGGCAAGCACAACGGGCACCACAGGGAAAATCCTCCGGAGAGAGATCTCTGAAATAGTCTTCACTATAAGCAACATAAGAGATATTCTACGGTGTGGAGAGAAGCAACCGGAACTGCAGAAACTAGGGATTGAGATCCTTACCAGTTTGGCACAAGAAGTCGATGTATCAGAGCGAATAGGAGAGACCGGTGGAGTTCTGAAAGAAATGTTAAAGATTTTCTTCCAAGGAGGAGTAGTGGAAGATCAAAGGGATGTAAGGATGGTGGCCGGAGAAGCCCTGGCAATGCTGGCATTCGAAAGCAAGAGCAACTGTCATCGAATTTTGAAGTTGAATGTTGTGGAGAGCCTCGTACAAGCATTGGAGGTTCCGCTTCTTCATGTTAGTGCTGGAAGAATTTTGAGGAATCTGTGCACTTACAGCGGATCAGAGTCCTTCAACCAGCTAAAGGGAGTAACAGCAGCGGCACCGACAGTAAGTGCATTCTTTTGCTAAAACTGAACCTGAGCCGGCATCTCGATAACCGGAAAGGGCAGTTATGTACATGTTTAAGATGTTTAGAAAGAATGAAAGTAATTGTTCCTACCTAACCCTATTTCCTGAACTCAGGTTCTCAAAGCAATCGTGTCAGAAAAAGGCAAACTTCAAGAGGTGATGGTTGGGCTAGCGACGCATGCTTTCAGGCTCATGACAGCAGAAGAATTGACCGCCATCTTCAAGAGGGCGGAGTTTAGAGAAGCCAAATTAGCTTGCACTTTGGTCGAGATCCTGAGGAGCCACCGGAACCCACATATAAAGGTGCCAAGAATGAGAAGGTTTGCTATCGAGCTAGCAATCTGGATGATGAGAGAGAAACCAACAAATGTGCAGATCTTCCGGGATCTGGGCATGGAGGAGGAGCTTGAAGGAGTCTTGGATACGACATCAGAGCTAGAAAGCTTCAATATATTCTCCGGCACCATTGGACTAAGCAGGCACAGTTCATCCATTCACTCGCTTGTCAAGACCGCAATTATGCTGCTGAAGAACAGGTTTGATCAAACAATAGGTCTGGACTAAGTGATGATGCCTCCATGTTTCCAACAAATGGAAACATGAAGGTATGCTGGACTACACATTTCATTCTGTAATCCCAGAAATAAAGAAATAAAGGTAGTTGCTTCTGTAGGAACTCCTCCCGGCTTTCTGATGAGATTCTTCGGAAAGTTTCGGCTTCTTTATATGATTTGCACTTATGCGAATGTGAACACAAACCTGCAGGTTCTTTTATTTTTCCACGTGACTCCTGAACATTCAAGCGTCCAAGAATAGCATGTACCGTGAATCTGAGCTCCCTACTTCTGCTACTAAAAGATCAGATTTTCCCTTCCAAATCTTGTTCTACTTAGCAGCAAATCTAAGACTCGAGGATGACATAATCCAAGGCAATCGTTGCATATTTTTCACTACAAAAGAACAAAATCCCAAAGGCAATCACTACATCATGCAATTGATGTTAGAAGAAAGACAAGAAAGAACATATTGCTTACTCTGACTCAAGGAAATCTCACAATGGATCCATGAACAGGATGAGATAATAGCCAGAAAAACAGAACATGGGAACTTGCGGTTGAACACTTCACTCCATAAAACATTAGGCAATGAACTAAGCTCATAAACTATGAGAACCGAGACATTTGTGAGATTGAATTCGCAAGAAACTCGTTTCCTGCCAATGTTAGGGACTTTCGGAGCTGAGATGAGTGAGGTTTGAGCGCCTTGACGGTAAGCAAGCTCAGTCGCTGTGAATTGCAAAAATGAAGAAGAAACCATAAGAATATATTGTTGAAACAATGATTTTCGTGACAAAACCAACCTCCATGAAGCATAAAAGACAAGAAGGCAGGGGGCAGACAAAAGAAAGAGAAGATCATGCGGGCGTTGAAGCAGATTCGGCCACCGAAATAAAATAGTGTTGGCTTCGTCTGTCTTGAAGAAAAAATAGTCGGGGCCTTAATAAATTCCCCTTGCAGCTTGCACTTGTCTTCAAGTGCAGAAAGTCATAGGACAAATAAATGCAACAGATTTTTGTGTAACTTTAGCTATCAATACAGTGCTTGTGAAGCATTGTAAAAATGTTTCAGTTTTTGGGCACTAGCTCGTCGCCGGTCAGGCATGTCTAGGTTGCATTCTTCCCCGTGCCTAGGTCGAGCCACCCTAGCCATATGAGGTCCAACATGGGAGGCCAGCCGTATGCCATGTCGCCCATGACCACGATGATGGCAGGTGGTCGTGGGACGCGAACGGCCCACTCGGATGCTCAGCTTGGTACAAAAAGCTATGGCCGTGCAGGAAGCGAGACAGGAATCTACTTCCTCCTTGTTCTTATGGACTGAATATAGCAGCATTGGACATTACACGACATGATCGCATGAGGTTGGGCCAAAGACTAATAATCTGTAACATACCTCGGCATTGTAATTGGGATTGGCAATCTGCCACCCATCTTCTTGATCAAAGTGTATGGTGGAGGAGCGACTGTTTCGCTGATGAGAAATCCTTGATTATCTGGACTTCCGACTGGGGACAGGAGCCGAATCTCCCGGAGAAGATAATTGTTGTCATTCAACTTCTAATATGACAAAGTTAGCCGCGTTCAGATTCAAGAGAAATGGTGAGCAGCAGCCATTGTCGTAGCTTGTAGGGGGAGAAGTCTGCGTGCCCTTGTCGAACTCCCGTGCCATAAAGTCAAATGAGAACAGGAGAGTATTTTGAAAATTTTCCCTATGCCATTTCATAGGTGTATAGTAGATAAAAATAAAACAATTCAAACACCTCGAGATCTAAAACAAAACGAAAAAAAAAAAAAAAAAAAACTTAACATTAAATCTATCACGCGCAGTTGCTGTCGACGTCTTTCTGATTTGACTTTGATTTAAATTGAGATTGAATGCATGAATCAATACATCTAACGTCTAATCACAAAAAATAAAAACAATTCTTCCTACAAATCATCTTCTTTTATCTATCGAGATACGTGTCAAATTTTGTATAGAAGACTTTCCTAAAGATCCCAGGTCTCAAAACTACCATTTGAGGAGGAAAAAGAGATGGAAGTGAGGAAATGGACAAGACTCGTATGCAAAATATACCATAAAAGTATATTTCAAACCGGTAACACAACCATCGAAGAATGTTTGACAAAAGCGAAGTGTTGGAAAAACTCTCTCATGATATTTTGAAGATAACCAAACTATCCATTTCAATTATTATCCAATCATTGCAAAGATTGTTGATATCAGCAGAAGTTGATATGAGGAATGCTTTGTCACCATCAATGGTATTCGATGTATACAATGGACAAGCTGAATGAACCTTTCACAGAAGGTGAACAAGAACAATTGATAGATAGCAAATTGCAAGTCAATTTTTAGTAGAAAGCTCGGACAGACTCATCTTTCCCTATATCAGTTGGGTAGGAGATGTTCATTGTATTTTTTTATTATCAGGATAAGAAGACCTAGACATCTTTTCATTTGATTTGGAAATTAAACTAAAGGTTTATGGCTATGTTCAAGACTTGGAGTTCAGTGGAATCGAATCAAAGCTGTTCTCACCTATTTTGTTCAAGCCGCTAGAGGAACAAACAATTGACAAAGGCAACTAACTCTATATTGGGAAACCTCACTCTTATTAGGAAAATCATACTGTATGAATAGCCGGAATTCTAGCGATTGCATGTATCAACTCCTATGGCTATTTGATCTTCTTGAAGGTTCTCCAATGGCCAATTAAAAGACTATAAGAAGATCAAAGCAAGTTGAAGGATTAGGTGAAAATTGAGAAAGCTATAACTCTTATATTATCTCATTCATTCTTATTATTGTATCCTAATTCTGTTCACTTGTGAATCTTTCTATCATAATATCTTGTCGCAGTGTTGTAATATGTGATTTGAGAAACATACAAATGTAATAGCAATTTTTTTTAATGAAAATGAGATAAAATAGTGCTTGTCATATCATAACATCTTTTGAGATATAGTGTATTCCAAACTTGTTGGTAATTGTTAGTATAGGAGAATGTTAGTATAGGAGAGTGGACGTAACTTTGATATGAGCCAAATCACTTTAAATTTTGTTTTGAAATATATTCTATTTGGTTAGTTTTTCAACATCTGTTTGATAGAACCCTTTGCATATGATACTATCAAATTGTTCTTGCATCTATCAAGTTTAAACTTAAATTAAACTGCAAAAATTTGTCAAGCTTTTAAACCCATCTATTCACCCCTTTAGGTTGTATTATTAACCTCAACAGTTTGTTTGGTTTGGATTTGAGAAAATAAAAGGGAAATTCAAATCAATTTGATAATAAATCGAGATTTTTGAAAATCAAAATGAGATAGTCATCAAATAGTTTACTCATCAAACGAATTTAGGTTTGGACCAAATAATGTTTTTCATGAGAGGATGCATGTTTCAGTCGGGCTAAAAATAGGTGACAGACTTCCCCAAGCAAATTCCAATATAGACTACACATCTTCTTCATTTGTCATCTGTTTTTAATTCCACCCTTTTCCTTTTTTCCTGTCAGCATAAGAAATACTCTTTTGGGTCAAAATCTTCCCTTCATCTGCTTGCTTTCTCTGACGTCGCTCTGTTCTTACCTCAGAAGCACTCAGCGAGCAGCACACGACGGGCAAAATCACAGAGAATGTCAGGACCTCAATGCTGCGAGAACCCTCCAACTCTGACCCAGCCCGCGGACAAGGCCATGTCGAGGAGCTGGGTGGCGTCAAGAGCTACGTCTCTGGCTCATCTGACTCTGATCTACCCTGTACTTCCTTTTTATTGATCAAGTTTGCATTATGGGTTCATAGTCGGTGCTTCTGGTTCAATCTGCAACGTGGGTCAGTGATTTAAGTTGTGTTTTGTCATCATCTCTTGGTCAACCTTTAAGTCCCGTTTTTTTAGGTTGTAATCTGATGAAACTATCCGATTCTTGCTTTGACGCGAGTGGCTATGTTTACGGAGTAGGCTGTTTCTTGGAAGTTTATATTGAGAGTCGTTTCATGATGGCATGTGATTTAGCAATTGGAGGTTACTGAAATAGGAGCATAAAGAAGGAAAACCTATTTATATGGTTTCATTTCTACCATTTCATCTGTTTTTCCTCTTCTCAGAACTAACCATAATTTGGGTGGTTGTATTCATTGTGCAGGATGTGAAGCTCCAAGCTTGAGGTATAGACGATTCCCATATAATCCTTTCTTGCAACTTGCTTGTTTTTATTCTTCCCAGACCATCTCTGTGCGTCTCTGTTGGGGGCAGTGGAGGAGGTTATGCATGAATGAGACTTCCCTTCTTGTCTTTCTATTGTTCATTTAATTTTGCCTTTTTATCGCATTTTCAATTGCTTCACAGTTCATTATGTTATGACTTTCCTCTAGCTTTATGCATTAAAATTAACAGAAGATTGCTAAGGTCTACATAAGGTAATGATGTGTTTATTTCCCTTGAACACTAGAGAAGTCAAAGGAACCACTTCTTTGGCAGCTTATCCAATATTACAGTCAGGTTGTTCGCTTATGATGAAAATCCTTAAGGTCTGTGACTCTGGGTGCTCTTTCGAGATAGATCTTGAGATGCTCTAGAGTACTTTGGATAGTGGATATGAGAGAAGCTGTGGTATTCAGAATGTCCAATTGGGGCTGAGATTCTTCTATCTCGACTTGAGTGTCTCAAGAGTATGAGCATGGGGATCTCTGCCGAAAAAGCAGGCCCTTGTCATGCAATGTGATGTCTTTTCATTAGTATTATTGAACTGTTATTAGTCAAGGACCTTCCAATCTTCCATACTGATGAAAGCTTACTCTACGTAATGCTTAAGAATTCCCATATGGTGATCAATCTCGTCAAAATCTTGCTGACTTGGTGGCAGCTGCTGGTGTGGTTGTGCCTGATTTTTTTGTTGAGGATCCTTCTGTGCCTGAAAATGCCGAAAGGCCATGGAATAGCTAAGTATCATGGAACTGTGGGTCCTCGATCTTTAATTCATAGACACTTGCTGTTTTTTCCTTAGAAACTGCGCTAGTATTATTCATAAGTTGATCCAGAATTGCCTATCTCGGGATGCTCACTGTTTTCCCATTATTGATTAGTTGCTTAAGCTACGACTCATAATTATGCATCCATTAGTAATTGTGATTGCTGATGCCAAAAGAATTTTTTTGGCAGGATAAGTGTTATGAAGATGCAAAGTGAATAGTTGAAGCTGTAAAAGGTAAAGGTGTGTCTGCGATTAGGGCTGCTGGCTTTTGTTAGGGAGGTAAGCAACCTTGTTCTGTGGATTCTTTGAAAGGTCTCTTTTCATGTCTTAAAGGATGTGCTTTACAAGCTTGTAATATCTTGCAGTGCTCATGGGATCTTCATTTCTTCAGCTAAGGTGGTGGTTGAGCTGGCAAAGACAGGGGTCGTCTAAGCTGCTGCGTTACTACATCCGACATTAGTTTCTGTGGATGACATCGAGGGTATGGTCATCTTTATTGGTTTATTAGGCTCTTGGTTTGCGAATATTCAAAGCCAATAATTACTTGAAGTAGCTGTAGGAACCTACCTTTCTACATTTTCACTGTCATGCACACGAATATATTGCATATGGTTTGCATAAAGAAGAAAAAGCATCTCCTGATGGCTTGGAAAGTTGGAACGTTCACGTCGCGTGTAAGATATGACATTTTTCTCTGCTCCGTATAACGCTTGTGAAGACAATCCGTTTACTCTGTCCACAACACATTAACGGTGTGATGTTTTATTTACCTCAACACATTTCCATGGCAGCTATTGCAAGATTTGATGAACCTATGTTAACAACACATCGCTATAATATATCAGCTTCGTCAGTTTTGCACCTTAGAGTTACGTGCAATTTTTTGCAGAAGTATGGGCTCCAATAGCCATATTATTTTCTGAGATAGACTGTATGTCACCACTGAAACTCCTGAAGCAGTTTGAAGAGATTCTAACTGCCATATCTGAGGTGAGATTGGGATACTCGACCTTTCCTGATCCTGAGTCTATGTTTGCATGTTCTAAGGATGGATTGCTTTGGTCATATCTATTTTCCACAGTTTTTCATTTGGTTTCGTTATATTAATGGTGTCCATTCATGATCGCTTATCAGAATTTTTATGGAGAACAATTTCAGGCGTGATGGTTCTGATTTATTATTCGATTTTTACATTTGGCATATAACCTATGGTTCTTGAGTTCATGCATTTCTATTTACTTTCTAATTGGGAAGTTACATAAGTGAGCCACTCAGTGAGTTTGCTTTGCCTCATGGTAGTAGAGATTTTGTATGAATATGAGACCGTTTCGCAGGTTGATGCACGAGTAAAGATATTTCCAAAAGTTTCCCATGGGTGGACTGTCAAGTATGATGTTGCTGATGAAGCAGTGGTGAAGTTTGCTGAGGCGAATTGGGATATGCTAGAATGGTTTGCAAAGTTTGTCAATTGAGGGTAGTCTCTGGCATCAGTTGAAAACCTACTCTCTGGCATGTGACAACTTGTTGTGTAATAAAGTTGACGCTGTTTACTTTCTGCATTCTGCGATTGCCAAGAAAATGGAGAAGGCTAGTGGGGATTTTGTTCTGTTTCTGCATCTCAACTTGAGTTCTGCCATGAAGATTAGATGAAGTAGAATCTCTCCCGATCGATGCTTGTATTCTATTTATGATGACTTGGTAATGTGCTTAGGATGAACTTATACTGAGTTTTTTTTTTTTTTTTTTTTTTTTCGTTTGCTTCCATGTGAAGAGAGGATGAATTCACGCTTAACTCATTATTAAACAGCTGTATCTACAATGCATCATGACCCTCAAGGCCTCTTCATTCAGCATTCATACTCGAAAGCTTTCAAAACTTTAGATTTTTTAGGTGGGTGCAAATTCAGTTTTGCTTGTCTTGAGGTCCAGTTGCTTAGCAACCGCACATTTAAAAGATTTTCATCACTAGATTTAGAAAATTATCCGCCAAGGTTTGTGGTGTTAGCAGCTATGATGCACGGACACATTCTAAAAGCTTTCGTGTCGTGTCGGACACCCCAACATGTGTCTGACATGCTTCGACACGCGGTCAACGTGTGTTGGATTTTCCGACATGTGGTCAACTCTTCTGGACATATTCGGACACGCGTGTCCGGAATTGCAAGAGGCGTCGGTTTCCAGGGTAGGTTTGCAAGTGCGAAGGTCGTTGAAGAAGGCGATGGAGTGGAGGCGAGGGCTGTGAGCGATGGCAAGGCTGCGACTGCAAGGGAGGGCCAAAGGAAGAGCGACCCAGAGAGCCGCGACTGCGATGCCGCCATGGAGGGCTGGAGGCTGCGGCTGCGGCTGCAGTTGCGAAGGAGGGAGGGCCGGAGGCGAGCAAATTCCAAGAGAGAGAAAAGATCACGAAGAAGAGGTCGTGGGAGGAGGAGGAGGAGCGTCGCCTGCTAGGATTATCAAGTTTTTTAGTTTTAGACTTTTAACAAGAAAAGTAGAAAAAAGAAATTAAAAGTAGGGGTTTTGACTTGGCATGAAGGGGGTGGGTGGAGCCGTGGAGGAGTGTGATTTCAATTTTTACGGAAGGAGCTGACAAATTGTGGGGGAAAGGAATGCGGGACGGAGAGGGTGAAATAAATGGGTGGAGGGGCTTTTTTGGGTCAGAAAATAAAAGCATTGAATGGCGGCTCACCGGAACCGGCAGCCCGCAATTATCGAGGCTTTCCAACGTATTGAATGGTCAAAAAAATAAAATAAATGAGATTAAAAAATGATTTCGAAAAATAAAAATATTGAATGTCAAATAATAATAATAAATTTTGATTATTATAGAATATCATAAATTTATTTAAATAAGTTCATTCTAATCTCTCGTTAATTATTAGTTTCATCAATAATTTTTGTTAAAGTTAGCTTTTTATTTATTTATTTATAAATTTGAATCAAATTAATTAAAAATAAAAATATTCATTTAATATACAACGTGTCCCAGCGTGTTGAAATTTTCTATTTTTGAGAAATAACGTGTCGACGTATCGTGTCGCGTGTTCGTGTTGCGTGTCGATGCAACCTAGGTTAGCATAGCAATGAGTTGGCAAAGAAAAGTCAGCATCTTGCGCTAATTTTAAGTTCAACGCTTGGAACTTGCTAACCGCTGAGGGACTCTCCTAAAACAGGAAACATCAAAGAAAAAAAATACATAAGTTCTGTGTTTGACAATCACATCAAGCAAAAGAAAACACAGTGAAAAGATGCTGCCTTTAAGGTACAAAAGAAACGCCTCAGCCGCGCATTGTTGACTTTGAATTAATCGTCGGGGCGCAAGAAATTGTCAAGGATCAAGCAAGTCGCCGTGGAAATCCCAAACATGTGCCTCCACATAAGAGATTATAATATCACTCGCAGCTTGACCAAGCAAGTTGCCGTGGAAATCCCAAAATTGTGCCTCCACATAAGAGATTATTATAATATCACTCGCAGGATCATGCCGATAGGATACGACTTTAATACAGTTTGTCAATGACTCTCATGCATGGAGACGAGAAGAAAAGGGAAACTTTTAAGGGTTCAACTTCATGAGGAATCTTCCAGTCATCGATGTTCAAGTCAATGCCTCCAAGGAGCCGTGCACGGCAACATAGAACTCAGAGCCAGATCATTCATTACGACATCAGAACCTTAGGCACATGTCCGTCTGACCGAGTCAGCATTGTCTCAACTACTCCTCTCTTTTATACAAGGTCTATTAAAGAGAAGCCATAGCAAAGTCGTAACCAAGCAACAACGCGTTGCTTCAATTTGCAGAAAGAGATGAATCTTCCTTTCATTCATGGTGAAGTCAATGCCTCCCAAGGAGCTGGGCATGGCAATATAGAACTCGGAGCCAGATCATTGTTACAACATCAGAACCTCAGGCACAGGTTCCTCTGACAAAGTCAACATTGTCTCAACTTGTCCTCTCTTTAGTACAAGGTTTCCCCAAGACAAGCCAAAGCAAAGTCGTAACCAAGCAGCAACGCATCACTCCGGTATGTAGAAAGAGATAAATCTTCCTTCCATTGATATTGAAGTCAATGCCTCGCCATGGAGCTGTGCATGGTGATATAGAACTCAGAGCCAGATCATTCATTACGACATCAGAACCCTAGGTACATATTCGTCTGACAGAGTCAACATTGTCTCAATTTGCCCTCTCTTTTGTACAAGGTTTCTTCAAGGCAAGCCAAAGCAAAGTCGTAACCAAGCAGCAACGCGTCAGTTCGATATGCAGAAAGAGAGTACAAGATCTTCATCGGGCAAACAAGAAAGCTCCTCAATGGAACTCCAGAAGTAAACGAGCGGACGATGTAGGAATTGTCCAAGAGCAAGAAAACTCCCAGGAAAGTTGGCGATAGAAGCTGCTATAACCTTACCTTATCCTCTGCTAGATCCACTTATTCTCCCCACCTTTCATACAGGCATTTCTGCTCGCTCTTATCCCAATCCAGGCTATTCATGAGCAGAAATTTTAGAAATCGAATTCAGGTTCCATCGAACCGTTAGAAGTTCTCCTCAGCTGATTTGCTGTGCAAAGCAGTGTCTGTTTTTGAGCTTCTCCAGACTGCAAAATGAAGGTCGAGAACAGTACTGAAGGCCCAAGCAGCATTCATGTGGATATTCCTCAGCTTCAGAAGAAAAATGAAATCATCATTTCACCCACCACACCCTTTGAGCCGCGAAGTAGTGCTGGCACGAGAGATGGAAGCACTGGAAACTCCGTTTCCCCCCCATTACAGGCTGTTCCTGCCCCGGAGAAAAAGCTGACTCTGTTTGCTCTCCGCCTTGCGGTTCTTGAAAAAGCTGCCACTGGCCTGGGAGCCCTTGGTTTCATCTGGGCGACGGTTGTACTCCTGGGGGGCTTTGCCATTTCCTTAGACAAAAACAACTTCTGGTTCATCACCATCATTTTATTAAGTGAAGGAACTCGAATATTCAGCAGGAGTCATGAGCTGGAATGGCAACACCTGTCCACTTCGTCAATTGCTGATGCCGGAATTAGCAGCTTCCGAAAGCTCAGATCGAGCTCTAGAGCTCTAGCTGAATCCGTGAAGGATATGTTGAGTCCCGTAAGCTCTGGTACAAGGAAGCAAAGTCAACACAGCAGGGAAGTTTTCGAAACTACAGATGCGACAAATGTCAGAGAGCAGAAATTGCAAAGGAAGCCAAACCGGAAATGGACACCTTCAGAAGTTCCTATTCTTCCTTATGGAGGGTGGGTTTTCCTTTCGAGAAATATCAGCAAGATTTTCTATTTGCTTCAGCTCTTATCTGCAATAGCCTGTGTCGTGCTCTCATTGATGAAGCTCATCAAGCACAATTATGGTGAGGTAGATGGAAGAGAAAGTAGGAACCAGAAAACTTCTCTGATTATCTTTTATGCCTTGGCTTTGGCAGAAGCTCTGGTCTTCCTGACAGAGAAAGTTTACTGGCACTGGACGGTAGTCATCTGTAAGCTTCTTGAAGGGGTGAACGAGGAATGCAATCTGGAGGCTTCAGGTATGATCTCAACTCGGAGATTTTTCTATGACTCCTACTCGAGATGTATTAATGGGAGCATTTTTGATGGCCTGGGAATGGATATGGTGACTTTTGCAATGGATCTCATATGTTCAAACTCGCCGGATGAGCAGCTCATAGGAGCCAGGATTCTTCACCGATTTTCTTTCACAAAACCATTTTCAGATGACACGCTTCAGAAGATCGGTACAACTCCGCCAGTTATAGAGAGATTGGTGGAGATCTTGAACTGGGAAGACCCACAAGAGGAAGAAATCAGGCTATCAGCTGCAAAAATAATTTCCAAATTAGCCGGGAAAAAGCAAAACTCCCTTCGGGTCGTTGGAATAACTGGGGCAATGGAATCGATATCATCTCTTCTACAGACAAACAGAAGCCCCAGTTCTAAAGCAGACAAAATTGGCGAAAAGAAATTTTTTGACCATGAAGCCTATAAATACTTGACTTTCAATAGTTTGGGGCTACTCATTCTGAAGGAACTAGCCCGTGATCACGATAACTGCGGAAAAATTGGAAACACAAGGGGTCTTCTTTCCAAAATCATAGATTTCACTCATGCTGATGAAACAATATTGAAGGACTCAACTGTCACCACATTGCAGGTTTTGACTGTTGAGAGATCCCTAAAGGTTATTAAGATGCTGGCAAGCACAACGGGTACCACAGGGAGAAAACTCCGGAGAGATATCTCGGAGAGAGTCTTCACCATAAGCAACATAAGAGATATTCTACGATACGGAGAGAAACAACCGAAACTGCAGAAACGAGGGATTGAGATCCTTACCAGTTTGGCGCAGGATGACGATGCGACAGAGCGAATAGGAGGGACCGGTGGAGTTCTGAAAGAACTGTTAAAGATTTTCTTCCGAGAAGGAGTGCCAAAAGATCAAAAGGACGTGAGAATTGTGGCCGGAGAAGCCCTGGCAAAGCTGGCTTTCGGGAGCAAGAGCAACTGTCATCGAATCTTGAAGTTAAATGTAGTGGAGAGGCTCATAGAAGCATTGGAGATTCCGCTTCTTCATGTCAATGCTGGAAGAATTTTGAGGAATCTGTGCGCTTACAGTGGGCCAGAGTCCTTCAACCAGCTAAAGGGAGTAACAGCAGCGGCACCAACAGTAAGTGCATTATTTTGCAAAAACTGAACCTAAGCCGACATCTCCAAAACCGGAAAAAGCAGTTATGTGCAAGTTTAAGATATCCCAGAGAGAATTATATTAATTGTTCCTACCTAACCAAATTTCCTCAACTCAGGTGCTCAAGGCAATCTTGTCAGGAGAAGGCAAACTGCAAGAGGTGATGGTTGGGTTAGCGGCACATGCTTTCAAGTTCATGACAGCAGAAGAATCGACTGCCGTCTTCGAGAGGGCAGGGTTCAAAGAAACCGAATTAGCTTGCGCTTTGGTCGAGATCCTGAGGAGCTATAGGTATCCAGATATAAAGGTGCCAAGAATGAGAAGGTTTGCTATTGAGCTGGCAATCTGGATGATGAGAGACAAATTGAAGAATGTCCAGATCTTCAGGGATCTGGGCATGGAGGAGGAGCTTGAAGGAGTTTTGGACACGACATCAGAGCTAGAGAGCTTCTATATTTTCTCTGGCAGCATCGGACTTCGCAGACACAGCACGACCATTCACTCACTCGTTGAGACCGCACTTATGCTGCTGAAGGATAGGTTTGATCAACCGATAGGTCACTGAGCAAGCGAAGTTGCCAAATTATCCGACAAATGGGAAACATGAAGGTATGCTAGACTACACATTTCATTCTCTAATTCCTGAACCAAAGAAATGAAGGTAATTGGTTCTTGTTTGTTTGCACGGAATTTGTGCGATTTACAGCTCACCCCATGTACTACTTCCAAAACATATGCAAGATGTGCACATACACTTATAAGAAAATTGTTGACCACATGATGTTATTAATTAATGATTTAATAAATATTTAATGTTAAAATGTATTGGTTATGAGAAGTTCCGACTCTAATGAAAGGATACAATCTTCATTGAGAAGTTACTGTTCTTCCGAAGATATGCGACTCTCATTGGAAATTAAAAAGGCGCATTTATGGAAAGCACTTATTGATAGCATATATAAATAAGGATGCGTTTGGTAACATTTCCGAGAGCAAGTGTTTTTGTTTTTTCTTCCCTAGATTAGAAATAGAACAAAAACATGTTTGATAATTTTTTGGTTCTCAGAATAGATTTGTTTCTGCGAATAGATTGAAATAGAAACAATAAACAAAAATTGTTTCTTTGTTTCTGGGGACAACTCAAGAAACAAGCCTTTTGTCTTTTCTTTTCTTCTTTTTCTCTTTCTCTCTTCTTCCCCTTAGCTGGTCATCGGCCTCAACGATGGTTAGTGATTGGCCTGACAAGGCCCAACGACCTCACCGAAGCCTCGCTAGCCCCTGACAAGGTCGCCCTGAGCTCGTTGGCCACACGCAAGGCCCCCTTGAGCCTCATCTAGCCACTGGCAAGGCTTGACCTTGGCCGGCCATTGCAAGGTCGGCCTTACCCACCTAGGCGACGTCGAGCTCGCGGTGGTTAGGCGAGGTCACCTCGCCTAGCCAGTCCTCCATCTCGACTAGCTAGGGCGAGGTTCCCCGAGGCCGACGACCTTGCCACCCTCGTCTAGCCGGTGACTAGCTAAAGAAAGGAGAAGAAAAAGAAAAAAATAAAAGGAAAAAGAAAAGAAAGATGTAATAAAATTATTAATAAATTAAAAAAATTAAGTTAAAAAAATATTTGGATCATACCAAACACATTTTTGTTTCGAGAATATAAATTTTGCATAGTTTCTAAATGCCTTAAAATACTTAGAAACTGATCTGAGAACAGAAATAGAAAAAAAAATGTTTCTAAATAAAAACTGTTCCCGGGAATAGAAACATTATCATACGCACTCTAAGAATGTGGTTCTCTCTTCACCCAAACAGGAGAAACTTACGTTGTATTCTATTATCTATACATAACAAGTCAAAGAAAAGTGCGGATTAAATGAGAGAAATTAAATTTCTTTGTTCTTTGATTTTCTCACGACAAATATTTTCAAGGATATTGTTATGGATAAATGTATGTTTTCATTCCTCTCATTGTGAAATATCATGAAGATCAAAGATTCCTGTTTTGAATTTCTGCATAAAAGAATCACATTAATGCTTACAACACCCACACATTCTTTTATTTTACAATTTAACTCCTGAAAATGGAAGCATCCAAGAGTTCCACATACTATTCTGAGCTCACCACTTCCGCTACTAAAGGATAAGATTTTTCCATCCAAATCTCGCTCCACTTAGCAGCGAATCAAGGGTTAAGGACGATAGAGTCCGAGGCAATCATCACATAATTTTCAAATGACTACACAAGAACGAGAATTCCAAAAGGCAATTCATCGTGCTACCGAAGTTGATAAAAAGAAACAACTTATTGCTTACTTTGTGACGACGGAGGGAAATCTCACCATCGCTTCTCTGAACCACCCCTGAACAGAACGAGATAAGAACCAAAGAAAAAAAAAAGGGGAACTTGCAGTTGAACACTTCTCTCTATAAAACGCAAGGTAATGAACTAAGCTCACAAACTATGAAAAACGAGACGTTCTTGCGATTGAATTCGTTGGGAAACTTGCTACCCGTCAAGATCAGGGAGTTTCAGAGCCGAGATGAGTGAGGATTGAGTGTCTTGAGGGCGAGCGAGCTCAGTCGCTGCGAATTGTCAAAATGAAGAACAAATGGTGGAGGGAAAGGTGAGAAATTGAAAGAACGAAAATTAGTTAAAAACTGTTAACCCCAAACAAGAAATTGAAAAATAAATATTACTCAAAACAAAAAACGACACAAATGATCTCTATGGTCCTTAAATTTTTAATTTGTTCAATATGATATTGGACATTTGTACATGTTCTGGGACAATAGTGAACATTTTCCTATTGTTTAAAGACTAAATTGAATATGTACAAAAAGTTTAAGGATCATATTGAATAAATTAAAAGTTCAATGACTACATTGAATAAATTAAAAGTTCATAAATCATATTATACATCTAGCCACAGTTTAAAAACTATTTATGTCATTATCTCTACTCAGAACAATTTCAAGTTCGCACAAATTCACCATATATTCAAACAAAAAAAACACATTTTTGTCTTCTTTTTTTTTTTTTAAAGAAGTAGTTAAAATTACCCTTTGGTTCTTTCGTTCGTTTTCACCCTTTGTTTCTTTTGCTCGTCTTCATCCATTTTGGAACAACTGATCACTTTTTTTTTTTTTTCTAGCTATTAAATTTTCTGAATTATCCGAAGTTTCATGTCACCTACTATACATAATTATTCAATTTCTTTCTATGCGTAATTACTTTATTAAGCACACGCAAACGCCA
Source organism: Eucalyptus tenuipes (assembly GCA_014182365.1). Classification (NCBI taxonomy): domain Eukaryota; kingdom Viridiplantae; phylum Streptophyta; class Magnoliopsida; order Myrtales; family Myrtaceae; genus Eucalyptus; species Eucalyptus tenuipes. The sequence goes on from CM024544.1 coordinate 32,729,592, forward strand.
GCTGCATCGCGTGCCACAACCCTGATTGAATATTAAGGAATACAGGGCCAATAAAAGTTGCGCCTTCTTTCTTCATTTTGATGATGCCACGCATAACAATTTTTCTTCTCAAATAAATGGTTAATGGATCTCCGAAACAAGTGTCATGAATCTCCACATCTTGCATCAAAATTATAATCTAGTGTTAGTAGGGCAACTCTAATTGAGATCACTGTAGTTTAAAAACTGCTTTTTTTTTTCTCTCTCAAGATAGACTTGATCTCGTTATGCTATAGGAAGTGTCGTGAGAGACCACAATAAATGACCTCAATTACTCATAAGAGTTCTCGCTATTTTTGCAATTTTGACCCTGAAACACTGAGGCAGAAGATGAACTATAGACTAGGTTTATTGACCTATCTCCTACCAGCATAAGCTTTCCCTGGCCAAAAACGGAAAGAAATCACTATAATTTGAAGATAAGTGAATGTATACCATGCTATCTAAGGTAAGCCCACTTGACTATCGATGCCCCGACTCGTTCTGTCCTTCCAATCTAAAATGGCTTTGATCCTCATTCTGAGTTTCGCGCATAGAATTCAGTCTCTCTCCTGGGGCGTCATAATATGCTGAAGGTAGATCATTGGTTGTTTCCCTACTTGTTTGAGCTTTTGGAAGAACCATTTTCAAATTGCTTAGTGCTAAATGGACAATGAACTGCCTTCGGTATCTCCTTGAAAGCAAAGATGAAGGGTGCGTTTGGTTCAGCATTCCCAAGGGGTTTTCAGCTTTCAAAACCCCTTGAAGAAATGTTGGATTGTTTGACAACCATTTTGAAGTAGCTTTCAAATGAAAGTCAGTATTGGGAAGGCTGAAAGCCCAATGCTAGTAGGAACTAGCTTTGAGTTTTCAACATTTAACCAAATGCTGAAATTTATTTTTTTCTTCCAAAATTATCCTCACTCAGAGTATCATCGGTTTGCTCATACAGTAAATGCAGGGTGTAGATGTCACACACGTGGCTGTGCATAATACTGACCTCTCTGTGGCTGCCAGGTTGTTGGTAATGCAACTGTTTTATTGCCAGCTGCTAGCTAGTTCTCCAATGATCCAAAAAGGAATAAGAAAATTTTTAAGAGGAAACATACCATAAGACCTTAACAATCTCTAACGTTGACAGAGAAGACCTTGAGATATGGCAGAAGATTCATGGACACAGGTCCAAACACTCTGGAGCAAACCAATCTAGGTATCTTGAAGTGGGTTCTAGCAGCATACTCAAAAGCAGAAAACCAGATGCATAAAAACTTTTTTAACCTTACCAAGGAAATTGTGTGTGGTTTGAAAGAAAGTCCCAGCCAGTTCGTCTTCTCGTGGTTGCAAAACAATGTGCAAAAATGTTCATAGAATCGAAGTAGAATTGTCAACGTGGAGTTGTGATCTCCCCCAAACTTAATAGTATTCTTGTCGCCCTAAATCAAGAAAATCACCATTTAGTGTACCGAGTGACAAGGCTGTATTGGGCGCTGCAAACACAATCTTAAGCTAAGATATGACATCTTTTCAAATGCCAGAAAACTCAGAAGAAAATGATACATAACATTGTTTGCCATTCTTTTCTGTGGCGCATTGATCGTGTTACTAAGAAGGGCACAACTCTCCCCTTGCCTTGACTACCACTCCGATGAACATCTAATATAATTCCAAGTCCCTGGTGACATCAGCCAGTAAGTAGTTCTTTCTTGCATTCCTGACTTACTCTCCTTCAGGTAAAAATCCATTTGACGAATTTGGAAAGAGCTTGTAAGAGAAGGATTAAAGAACCTAGTAACAGCACCCACTGAACTACCCCACAGGCCAATCAAAGAGACTTTAATCGACCACAGCCTTCAGGTCGTCCTTCTGGAGGGGGCAAAAAGAAAGTGAGCTGGAAATTATGGAGAAGAATGATTTTAAAACAACCTGCATAGGGATAATAAGTTTCGTAGCACTGCAACTGAAGCTAACAATTTTTTTTTTTTTTTTTTTTTTTTGGTAAAGGTAAGTATATAGAAAGGGGAAAGCCAAAATACACAAATCCGGCGCCAAGAACTTTCACTCATAACGCAAACAAGCAAGATGAGTGGAAGGAAGCAAGAGTAAAAGAAACAGAAGGAACATAAAAGAAACAAACAAACAGAGCAAATAGCAACACAGCCGAGGCAAACGCCACATGGCAAAAAAGGCTAAAGAAACTAACAGCCCAAACTAAGTAAGCTGGCTAGAGCCTCCATAAAAAATAGAAGGGTCAAAACCCCACCCACGTTGAGGCCTCCTGTTCCTGGGAGTGTCCGGCATCTTGTTGAAAGTCAGCACTTTATCCTTGACAGCTTTGATAAGGTGTTCCTTCATAGTAGCGACCTCTAACGCTTCGCTCCGAAAGATGATGCTGTTTCTTTTCTTCCAATTTAAATGGCATAAGGCTCCAAAAGAAAAACAGGCAATGGAGTGGAAAAAATCCTTTCCAGAGAGAAATCTCAAGGCCCAACGAATGTTCTCCGCCCAAGGTCTATTGCGCCAAGGAAGATTACATCTCCCAGCCCAGAAATAAGCCAGAGTTGCAGGGACATGGCACTCAAAAAAGGGATGATCAATAGAGTCCGGATTGGTATTGCAGAAGGCACAAAATTCAACGTTAATTCTACCATGAGATAGGAGAAAAACTTGAGTAGGTAGGCGATTTCTAGTAATTAGCCAAAGGTTGAATTGAAATCTACGGGCCATGGCATTATTCCAGATAAACTAGGCCCAGGGTACTCTGTCCTTCTTGGTTCTTAGAACCTCCCTTGCCGATGCCACCGAGAAAGCACCAGAAGAAGAACCATGCCAAGTGAAATGGTCAGGGGCCCGAGAGAGGGACGGAAGGGAGAGATCCCAACCTTCAAGAAGAGTCTTGAACTCCTGACCCACCGGTGAAAGAAATTCCATGACCGCCGTCTGCAAAGAGAGGCCCGAACTAGCAATGAGAGATTCCGGCAAGAAAAGGTTTAGCCGGCCCTTTTGATGCCAATTGCCATACCACAGTGAGATCAACTGGCCATCCCCCACTTCCCAAGAAAAGGAAAGCCTAAAATCCCTTCTTAACTTAAGAATTTTTTTCCACGCCCAGGAGCAGACAGTGGGAGTGATAGAGACCCAAAAATTATTCCTCTTTAAAAAATTAGAGTGGATCCACCGATACTAAAGGGACTCTTTATCTGTGAACAAAATCCAGATGTACTTGAGGATGGCCGCTTTGTTACATTCCCGCAGCCTGTGTAAGCCTAAACCACCGTCATCCTTGGGAACACAGACATCCTCCCAAGCAACCTCAGCCCCACCTCGGCCAAGGGAAGAGCCCTTCCAAAGAAACTGCCTCAAAATGCGCTCTATATGGTCCAACACCAAATAGTGAAGAGTAAAGACACTGGCCCAAAAGGCTTGGATTGAATGAAGACCAGACATGATTAACTGGAGTCTTCCTGCAAAGGAGAGAAACCGGTGGGTCCATGAGTGGATCCTAGCCGTGATCCTGTCAATTAGAGAGATGCAATATGTTTTCCCAAGCCTTGAAGAAATGATCGGCACACCCAAGTACCTCATTGGCAGATTCCCTTCTTCGAAACCAAAAGCTAGGATAATGTGGAAGGAGGAGCCCCTGCAAGAAAAATCTCACTCTTGTTCTTATTCGGAAGTAGTCCGCTCCAAGAGCAGAAGATATGAAGACCTCTCTTGAGTAAAGTCACCGAGGTCCAATCTGCTTGCCACAAGAGAAAGACATCATCGGCAAAAAAGAGATGAGAAAGATTCACAACTTTACACCTCTAAAAATACTTGAAATCCTCCTGAGCTGTACGAGAAGTCAAAATCCCAAAGAAAACCTCCATCACAAGGGTAAAAAAATTTGTTAGCTTAGCTTCTGAAGCTAACAAATTTTAATAAAGACAAATACCGAAACTAGCAAGCCCAGTGGCAATAAAGGTTTCAACTTTGAGGAAAGTTATCAAAACAATCCTAAACCTATTACATACATATGCTAATTATTAGCAAGCCTAGTGGTTGCTTCATTCTACGACCTCTTCTATGCTAAAAAATTCTCCCAAGGCATAATTATGCCTAGTGCATGGGAACATTTCTATTCATTTGTTCTTTTGTTCTTTTGCTCCCGAAAAAAAATAGAAATCTATTTAATAACGTTAACTAATTTTTCTATTTCATGGAATAGAAAAGTAGTCGGGAAATAGATTTGGAATAAAAACAAGAAATTAAAAAAAAAATTAGCTTCTTATTCTCGAAAACAATTTCTAGAAATAAATCAATTTTTTCGTTTCTTTTTTTTTTTTTTTTTCTTTTTTCTTCTTGCTTGCCCCTTGCCACCCGCCGACAAGTAGCAGGCAGTGGCAACAACAAGCAAGAAGAAGAAAAGAAAAGAAAAGAAATTTTTAAAAATAAGAAGAAATTCTATGTTACAAAATTTTTTATGGATTGTATCAAACACATTCCTATTCTTTTTTAATTCTGAGAGTAAAAATTTTATATAGTTACCAAACATGTTATTTTTTTTTAGAAATTGGTTTAGGGAGTAAAAATAGAAAAAAACTATTTTTGAAAAAATTATATTTCAAAACAAAAATATTATCATTTGCACCGCTGGCGAATTCTGCCACAAGCCATGTCACGGTTTACCTCACATGAAAACTTACATATGTGTCAAGTCAAGAGTAAAAAGGGAGAAAGAACCCACAAAAGAATTCAAGGAATACTTTTTAACTAAGTCTTTAATAAACAAATGCCTGGAAGAAAACACAGAACAATAGTTACTCCAATTTACTAGTAGAAACTCACTTCGTTCCATCCCAAAAGTCTCATGTTCCTTCCCCATAAGGTCCTGACCCAGCGAAATCAAGGGTAAAAACAGTAATATTCGAAGGAAGCAAAAGTATGGCCGCTTCATCCGCGTCAATTTGACACCCGCTGCAGAAAAGGAGAATATAAAAGCACAGGCACCTGTGATTTACAGGAGACTGTTGAAACTTTCAAATTATGCTAAATTCATTCAGTATGTATTAAACAGACAATAAACTTGTTCCCATAGCAGAAAATCATGAATGGCTGTCATGCCCCGATCCTCGGGGACGCACCCATCCTTCTACTTGGTCGATTTTAGAATGCGATATTTCAGGACTATGTATCGCCATCCCTTTTATTTATATTGCACATGCGGAAGCAGTTATAAATCTCCAGACAACAAAAACAATGGGATAGAATAGCAGGCTATATTTTTCATATTGAAATTCACAACCACACTTTTATACGAACACCTCATAGTATTCTACAATACTATATACACAAGTCTTATCTAACATCTATTCACACACAGACAGGGTCTGACAAAACAGGATGGAATCTCAGTCCCCCTTCGGGTCGTACTCAAAATCTCTCTCTGGATCATCTTCTTCTTCAAAATCTTTCTCCTCCTTAGATTTCACATCAGTGTTCATCTTCTCAGATTTCTCCTCCTCGACTCCCCATCAGGGTCCTGAAATGGTTATACAATAACCATTGAGACTATGTCTCAGCAAGTTCTATCCCACTAAGACTCGATTAGGAAACTAATGCACCACATGTTTGCCTAATCACAACACGAATCAGAAGACTCATCTTAGCATCAGTTCCAACCTGCAAATCAGGATTATATAAAGATGCTTCACATATATGGCATCAAACAATCAAACAAACAGATCAAATCATTGATCAATCGATATAATCGATTACATGTCAATCGGACCCTTTCTAGGTCATATCCCATCCCTTGTCACATGTACTCTCTCGGGCGTCCTTTTCGCCAATACGATATAGGTAGTAGGCAGTCCACGTACGTTCTTTAAGGCGTCGTTTTCGCACAGTGATATCTTTCATCACCGAACCACGCCTGCCCCTAAGTCATAGATCATCGACAGTCTACATGTGTTCTTTAAGGCGTCTTTTTCGCACGGTGATATCCTTAATCACCGAACCACGCTTGTCACAAGTCATAGACAGTCTACGTGCGTTCTTAAGGGCGCCGTTTCGCACGATGATATCTTTAATCACCGAACCACGCTTGTCTATACTTCGTACCTAATCGATCTCGGCTAGTAGAATTTCCAGTTCACTCTCACGATTCTTTCCACTTTACAACTCACCAAAGTATCATAAAGGTTAAATAACCATACCCGGCCATTTACTAATCGAGCATTCAATTCCACTCAATTTCAATCAATTAAGGAACAATTCATTAAATTGCACAATCAATTCAATTAAGCACAATCTGGAGCTCAAATAAATAAACGGACTGCACCACGACAATCAGCACGAAATTTCAGTCGTCGGCCATCCCAGCCTTAATTTTCGAAAAATAAATAATTAATTAATTAATTTCGAAAATTAATTAATAATACAATAATTCCAATTTAGTTCAAAATAAAGCTCAATTAAATAAACGAACTGCACCACGATCATCAGCTTAAAATCTCGGTCACCGACCATCCCGACTGAATTTTCGAAAAATAAATAATTAATTAATTAATTTCGAAAATTAATATTTAATTACTAAAAATTCCACTTACGCCCGAAATGCCTAATGAAAGGCCGATAAGAGTTGGGAAAAATCCCGAGATACATTCAATAAATACTATAGTCAATTCTCTACCTAAGTACACTAACCACCTAACTAATATGCAATGCAATTAACTAATAATCACTAATCCATTCTAATCTAACCACCTAAACTTACTTAATTAACAATAATCAACCTTTAAGTATAATTATTCCACTAAGCAAGGATTAGTGAGATTACTCACCGGAATTTCACGAAAGTTGGATCAATCCGACGGGGACGACACGAGGGTCGATAAACCCCAAAGCGGACCTCGGGTTCGGGGCCCGGAACCGCTCCAAAAAGGCCCACGAACCTGCTGGAAACCCACTCGGTGGGTTGCTGATCTGGGCTGGCCGGAGCTGGTCCGGTGGCTGAGGCGGCGCAGTAAGGCCGGCGGAGGGCTAGCGGGCTCCGGTGAGGCCGAACGGTGGCCGGAGGCGGAGCTGGACGGCGTCTGTGGCGGCTGAACGTGGCTGGACAGAGGCGGTAGCTCGACTGGACGGGGCGGACGGCGTTCGAGCGGGCAAGCGGGAGACGAACGGCAGTAAGCGGTGATGTGCGGGTGGAGCAGGCGGCGGCCCGGCGTGGCTGCGACGGCGACGGCGACGGTAGTTCCGGTGCGATGAGGCTGCTGCTTCTGCGTTTGCTGTCTTCGAACGGCCGAAAGGGAGAGGAGAAAAAGAGTGTCGCGAGAGAGAGGGGGTGCCGAGAGAGAGATAGAGATAAGAGAGAGGTAGGGTTGAAAAGTCAAAAAGTAAAAGTGAGGAAGCAAAATGGAAGACAGCAAGGCATTCCGTGGAGGGGAATCGCACGAGGGAAAAGAGAGAGGGAGGGAGAGAGAGAGGTTTCGGCCAAAAAGAGGGGAGGGGAAAAAGAAAAGAAAAGGGTGTTTGGCCCATAAAGAAAAAAAGAAATGGGAATAAAATTAAAAGAAAGGAATTTCTTAGAATAGAAAATTCTCATCCCAATTCTTTTGAACTCAAATAATCCCAAAAGAAATTCCAAACTAGAGTTCTTGGTCCCCACTTGCATTTCTACATCCAATTTCCCTCTTGAATTTCTCTCAAATGACTCTCATAAAAATCAATTGATGTCTTACTTATCAAATTGATTATTTTCCTCATCCAAGAATCCCTCATGCTTCTCAATTTCATAATCGAATTAATCCCCGGCTTCAACTGAACAAAAATGGCCATGAACTAACTTTTTCCCCAAAAAGTCTCGGTTGTCAGAAAAATCTTCTAAGACTGAGTCGATACTCCTAGAATTTATTGTGACATAGCAGAAACTTCAATTTCTGAAGTCGGACTAGAATTCACAGTTAATTTCACTTGGCGAGTTTTTAGCATGACCTAGGCTACCGGGTAACTTTTAGATATTTTTAAGTAATATTGACCCGTGGCTGATTTTCTTCGAGCCACTATGAACCCACTCGACTCATTGGCGACTCTCGGTTGTCATGGAAATCCCCAGGATCCAAATACAGACACAGGGTACCAAAACAATAAGAAAACCAGTCTAGTGCCGGTTGACGAGAATTTTCTAATTTAGTGGTGTCACCCACGATTAGTCACACATCTCTCTGTCGATCCAGGTCTATCTCGATTTCAAATCGATTTTTAACGTGCCGTAATGGCCTCTAAATGGACACGGTCGAGAAACCGATTCTTGATCAAGTTCTCAAGTCTATTGCCTTAAAACTTCTTAATAATTTCCCCAGGTAGTCTAGTTATCTCAAGAATGATCAGTTCTGAGAATAGCCCTATAGGCGCGTCAATGAAATGCCCGATTCATTCAGTAGAAGATAGGGTTGAAAAATCTGGATGTCACAATGGCAAAGGCTTTCCTTGACCATCAACTATGGTACAAAATTACTGCATTCAAGGACTTCACCACGAATCTATGTGACCTGAAAAATATGTAGACCAATAGAGAAGAATTATGGAAAATATGAGCAAGAGTTGTGGTCTCGAGGTTCCTGTGATAAAGGATCGTGCTAGATTGATGAAGACCATCCAAGATCGGCTAGGTTTTGCCCTAGGATTTATGGAACATTCTCGGAGACGGATGAGACAGTAATTGATCCAAGTTCTAGAATTCTCTCAGCTTACATAGTTGGTAGGAAGATCGAATATGAATCAATGGTTCTCCCATCATTTTATTCATCCAAACATTCAAAAATAGAGATCCATTCTCTCCAGAGAGCTCTCTCTAGAATTCTCTCTCCACGATCCGTGTGAATAGATATTACAAGACAATCCATCACACAATCATGGAAATTACATCTTGATGCTTAAAAAAAAAATACAAAGGAGAAATTTTGTCCATTGAAGACACTATTGTACAACCAAAACCAACATTCTTCCATATATTACTGGTTGTTCCGAAAGGTCATAAGCCTCTTCATTGAACCAGAACCTATATGAGTCAAGGAGATATCAAACTTCAAGAATGACATAAATTCAATTACGTCTCATGAGTAAAATATATTGAGATCGACATCAATGCAAATCTTTATATTTTCACTGATTATAGATTCTATAAAGAAGATAGATGAAAATAAATGCGACATTTACTACAACACAATGTGCTTTAGTTTCTTCCACTTCTGCCGAGAAAGTAAACATCCAAATGGTACTTCAGACTAGGGGTGAGCATCGGTCTAGGGTCAACCTTGGACCAACCCTGGACCGGCCCAACCCTGCCGGTCTTGGTCCGGTTCCTAGGGAAATTGGGTCGGTCCTTGGTCCTGGGATTCCTGGACCAGCATTATATGGGTTGGTTATCGGTCCTGGGAGTTTATGGTCGGTCCAACCCGGACCAATGCTGATTCTATATATATATCTAATATATTATTTATAATTTTTTTATATAGACAAAACCCTAAAATAAACGACGTCAACAATATTAAATAGCTCATTGGTAAGGAGTTTAAGTAATTTTACACTATTTTTTAATAATTTAGATCTTTTAATGTCTTTTACGACATCAAAAGCTATAATTTACAAAGGAGAAATATGTTTTGTGAGGAGTCCTCACGGTGTTCAAAATGGCATAAATAACTATTCACGGCATCCTCCTCTAATACTTATTTTCTTTAGTCCTATTTGTCCTCTTAGTCTTTAATTTGCCAAAATCGAAAGAAATAACTTCTTTGCTCGCCACTTGACGCTCGTCTCACTCGCTTTGGGTCACTCTTGTCGCTCGCCATTCAATGCTCGCCAGGCTTGTTGCTTCTTGCTCGATGCTCGACGCTCGCCCTACTTGACACTCGTCACTCGCCTCTCTTAGCTGACCTTGCTCGTCATTGAATCCATAAAGTCAGTTCGGTCCTTGCTCGCCCTTTCAGGGAGTACAAAAAATGAAACGAAAAATTATTGATTGGTCCTGAGTTGACCCTAGAATCGGACTAAACTCATTGGGTCGGTCCGGTCCTCGATTGCCTTTTAGATAGTACAAAAAATGAAATAAATAAATTATCGGTTGATCTCGAGTTGATCCTAGAACCGGACCGAACCCACCGGATCGGTTCGGTCCTCGGTTCCAAGCTCAATAGGATCGGTCCTCGGTTCCAAGAATTGAGGACCAGTACTGTGTGGGCTGGTCCTAGGGTTAGAGCATGGGTCGGCCCAACTTGGACCATGCTCACCCCTACTTAAGACCATCCATAATATGGCTTGCCGGTCCTTTGCAACCATCGTTGTGGCTGTCATATGGATGATGGACATGTCCGAACCGGCGTGTGATGCAACCGAGGACTTTTTCAAAGCATTGCTCACATCAGAAATCTCTTTGCTCAAATCCATGGACAAAGTTTTAGATGCCGATAATATGCTTGTATCCAGACGGAGATGGATGTTTAACTTCTGATGTTGAACTACATACTCTAGCAAATGAAGAACAGGATGATTACTTTATTTTATATTTTTTTTTTGATAAAGGTAATAAAGGATGATTATTTTTATTGATAGTGGGATTTATCAGCTTCTGATAAAAGCAGCACTTGACATTGTAACATCTCTTGAGATAATTAGTGAATTCAAACCTTGTTGACTGTTAGTTTGGGAGAGAAAAAGTCAAATTACTATAAAATCCGCTTTTAATATCGTCCATCTCTTTCATATTTTAATATCTATTCAAAAAGACCAATTGCATCGAATTGTTCCGCATCTATCAAGTTTTAACTTACATTATACCACCAAAAAATTTTCTAGCTTTCAAATCAATTTATCCATCCCTCTAACTTGCATTGTTAGCCTCAACGTGTGTTTGGTTTGGATGTGGGAAAACAAAAGATAAAACCAAATCAATTCGATAATAGATGTAGATTTTTGAAAATCAAAATGAGATAGTCATCAAATGTTTTCCTTAACAAACAATTTAGCTTCGGACCAAATAATGTTTTTCATGAAAGGATGCATGTTTTTGTCGGACCATAAATAGGTGACGACTTCCCTGAACAAATTCTAAGATAGACTACCCATCTTGTTCATTTCTCATCGGTTTCTTACTCCCGCCCTTTTCCTTATTTTACGTCAGCATGAAAAATACTCTTTTGGATCAAAATCTTCCCACCATGTTCTTGCTGTCTCTGTCGTCTCATTGGTTCTGTTCTTACCTGGGAAGCACTCAGCGAGCATGTAACAGAGGCAAAATCACAGAGAATGTCCCGGCCTCAGTGCTGCGAGAACTCTCCAACCCTGACCCGGCAAGCGACAAGGCCATGTTGAGAAGCTGGGTGGAGTCAAGAGCTATGTCTCTGGTTCATCCGACTCTAATCTCACCATCGTCCTCGAGTCTGATGTGTTTGTTACTTGCCCTGTCCTTCCTTTTCATTGATGAAGTTTGCATTTTGGGTTCATAGTCAGTGCTTCTGGTTCAATCTGCGAGGTGTTGAAAGTTTGTTTGTAAAACAAACTGAATGCATTTCTATTTGTCCCACATAGAAACGATGGGAGGAAATGGGCTAATTTATAAGCATGAGGTTTCCTTTGTGTAATTAAAAGAAATATTGGGTGTGGGCTAGACCTCACCGTACCCGCATACGGGTGCGCGAATAATTGCGCAATTTAATTAGCACGAATCCCTTTGTTATTTTTATTATTGTCTTATTAACTTAAATCAATTCAAAGGTTGTTTTTGTTTATTGAGACTTTTCGGAAATTAATTAATTAATAAATAATAATTTCGAAATTTTATTTATTAAATAATAATTAATTTTTTATTCCGAATTTTGTTTGTGTCTTTTCAAGACAATCTTTGTAAAGGATACCCGTTCAGTTTGCAACCTTTCCCGAAGGGTTGCATTTGTTCGGTTTTTAACTTCTTACGAATGAACGCCTTTGTTCATTTTGGGCAATTTTCGAAAGGATATGTTTGTTCATTTTCGCAACTTTTCACGAAGAGTTGCCTATGTCTTCTTTTAAGACTGTTTTATATATACATGTCAAATCGAAGGAAAAACGAGTATCATTCTTCATCTTTTCGAGTCTTCTTTCTGAAAAACTACAGCCTTCATTTTAATTGTTTCCTAGAGAGACCTTGGAGAAATATTAGAATTGCTATCTAGTATTCTCATTTTGAGACTTTGTTGTATCTTGGAGGATATTTGCCGGTGACCATTAGCAACTTTGTGGGGCAAATAAATCCTTAAAAGAAAGTGATATCACGCCTCAAAGTCCGACTAGAGCACTCTAAAGATCCGTCTTCATTGTTCTACCCTATTCGAAACCATATTTTCCCAACACAAGGTGGGTCAGTGATTTTGTCATAATCTCTGGGTCAACCTTTAAGTCCCCCCCTTTTTTTTTTTTTTGGTTGTAATATGATGAAACTATCTCATTCCTGCTTTGGCGCGAGTGGCTATGTTTATGGAGTAGGCTGTTTCTTGGAAGTTTATATTGAGAGTTGGTTCATGATGGCATGTGATTTAGCAATTGGAGGTTACTGAAATAGGCGCATAAATAAGGAAAACCTATTTATATAGTTTCATTTCTACCATTTCATCTGTTTTTCCTCTTTTCAGAACTAACCATAATTTGGGTGGTTGTATTCATTGTGCAGGATGTGAAGCTTCAAGGTTGAGGTATAGACGATTCCCATATAATCCTTTCTTGCAACTTGCTTGTTTTTATTCTTCCCAGACCATCTCTGTGCGTCTCTGTTGGGGGCGGTGGAGGAGGTTATGCATGAGTGAGACTTCCCTTCTTTTCTTTCTATTGTTTATTTAATTTCGCCTTTTTATCGCATTTTCGATTGCTTCACAGTTCATTATATTATGACTTTCCTCTAGCTTTATGCATTAAAATTAACAGAAGATTGCTAAGGTCTACATAAGGTAATGATGTGTTTATTTCCCTTGAGCACTAGAGAATTCAAAGGAACCACTTCTTTGGCAGCTTATCCAATGTTACAGTCAGGTTGTTCACGTATGATGAAAATCCTTAAGGTCTGTGACTCTGGGCGCTCTTTCGAGATACATCTTGAGATGCTCTAGAGTATTTTATATAGTGGATATTACAGAAATTGCGGTATTCAGAATGTCCAATTGGGGGTGAGATTCTTCTATTTCAACTTGAGGGTCTCAAGAGTATGAGCATGGAGATCTCTGCCGACAAAACAGGCCCTTGTCATGCAATTTGACATGTCTTTTCATTAATTTTATTGAACTGTTATTAGTCAAGGACCCTCCAATCTTCCATACTGATGAAAGCTTACTGTACGTAATGCTTAAGAATTCCAATATGGTGATCAATCTCTTCAAAATCTTCACTCAAAATGATTTAAGAGTGTGTGTGTGTGTGTGTGGGGGGGGAGGGGATTTGCCCCTCTTTTGATTACCCCTTTTGTAACCTAATAAAGGGCTGTTTGTTTCTATTGTTTAGGGCTTGCTGACTTGGTTGCAGCTGCTGTTGTGGTTGTGCCTGATTTTTTTGGTGAGGATCCTTCTGTGCTTGAAAATGCTGAAAGGCCATGGAATGGCTAAGTATCATGGAACTGTGGGTTTTTGATCTTTAATTCATAGACACTTGCTGTTTTTTCCTTAGAAACTGCACTAGTATTATTCATAAGTTGATCCAGAATTGCCTATCTCGGGATGCTCACTGTTTTCCCATTGTTGATTAGTCGCTTAAGCTACAAGTCATAATTATGCATCCAGTAACTGTGATTGCTGATGCCAAAAGAATTTTTTTGGCAGGATAAGTGTTATGAAGATGCAAAGAAAATAGTTCAAGCTGTAAAAAGTAAAGGTGTGTCTGCGATTAGGGCCGCTGGCTTTTGTTAGGGAGGTAAGCAGCCTTGTTCCGTGGATTCTTTGAAAGTCTCTTTTCATGTCTTAAAGGATGTGCTTTACAAGCTTGTAATATCTTGCAATGCTCATGGAATCTTCATTTCTTCAGCTAAGGTGGTGGTTGAGCTGGCAAAGACAAGGGTCGTCAAAGCTGCTGTGTTATTACATTCGGCGTTAGTTTCTGTGGATGACATCGAGGGTATGGTCATCTTTATTGGTTTATTAGGCTCTTGGTTTGCAAATATTCAAAGCCAATAATTACTTGAAGTAGCTGTAGGAACCTACCTTTCCACATTTTCACTGTCATGCACACAAATATATTGCATATGGTTTGCATAAAGAAGAAAAAGCATCTCCTGATGGCTTGGAAAATTGGAACGTTCCTGTCGCATGTAAGATATGACATTTTTCTCTGCTCCTTATAATGCTTGTGAAGACAATCCGTTTACTTGGCCCACAACACATTAACGGTGTGATGTTTTTACCTCCACGCATTTCCATGGCAGCTATTGCAAGATTTGATGAACCTATGTTAACAACACATCACTATAATATATCAGCTTCGTCAGTTTTGCACCTTAGAGTTACGTGATGATGGGCTCCAATAGCCGTATTATTTTCTGAGATAGACTGTATGTCAGTAATGTCACCACGGGAACTCCTGAAGCAGTTTGAAGAGATTCTCGCTGCCATATCTAAGGTGAGATTGGGATACTCGACCTTTCCTGATCCTGAGCCTATGTTTGCATGTTGTAAAGGATGGATTGCTTTGGTCATATCTATTTTCCACAGTTTTTCATTTTGTTTCTTTATATCAATGGCATCCATTCATGATCGCATATCAGAATTTTTATGGAGAACAATTTCGAGGGTGATGGTTCTGATTTATTATTTGATTTTTACATTTGGCATATAACCTATGGTTCTTGAGTTCATGCACTTCTATTTACTTTCCAATTGGGAAGTTTTGTTTGAATATGAGACTGGTTCACAGGTTGATGCACGAGTGAAGATGTTTCCAAAAGTTTCCCATGGGTGGACTGTCAAGTATGATGTTGCTGATGACCAGTGGTGAAGTTTGCCGAGGCGAATTGGGGTACACATATTGTCCGCTTTGGACACTAAGCTCTCACGGTTTTGTTTTTCTCTGGGCGGCCCATACTACCCCAAGAAAACACGTATGTACAGTTAGAGGGCTCATTGCCTTATAAGGCAGCCCAGAACTCCCTCCCTAGGCGATGTGGGACAAGAGAGGGACCCCTTCCTTGCGTACGTCCGGGGACCGAGGCGCAGACGCACCGCTATCCCTCCTCCCCGCGCACCGCCGCTCGGGCCGTCACAGTAACAAAGCTGATGCTGTTTACTTTCTGCATTTTGCTATTGCGAAGGAAATGGAGAAGGCTAGTGGGGATTTTGTTTTCTGTTTCTGCATCTCGACTTGAGTTCCGCCAAAAAGATTAGACTAAGTAAAATCTCTCCTGATTGATGCTTGTATTCTATTTATGATGACTTGGTAATGTGCTTAGGATGAACTTATAATGAGTTTTTTTTTTTTCCATCTGCTTCCATGTGAAGAGAGGATGAATTCACGCTCAAGTCACTATTAAAGCAAATAACTATATCTACAATGCATTATGACCCTCAACTTCAAGGCCTCTTCATTCGGCATTCTTCCTCGAAAGCTTTCAAAACTTTAGATTTTTGAGGTGGGTGCAAATTCAGTTTTGCTTGTCGTGAGGTTGAGTTGCTTAGCAGCCGCACATTTAGAAGATTTTCATCACTAGATTTAGAAAATTATCCACCAAGTTTTGTCGTGTTAGCAGAGCAATGAGTAGGCAAAGAAAAGTCAGCATCTTGCACTAATCCTAAGTTCAACGCTTGGAACTCGCTATCCGCTGAGGGACTCTCCCAAAACAGGAAACATCAATGAGAACAGGCACAAAAGCTCCGTGTTTCACAATCACATCAAGCAATAGAAAACACAGTGAAGAGATGCCGACTTTAAAGTACAAAACAAATGCCTCAGCCACGCATTGTATGACATTGAAATAATTGTCGAGGTGCAAGAAATCATCAAGGAGCAAGCAAGTTGCTGTGGAATCCCAAAAATGTCACATAAGAGTATATAATATCACTAGCATGATCATGCCGATAGGATGCGACATTAATACAATTGGCCAATGATGAGAAGAAAAAGGAAACTTCAAGGGTTCAACTTCATGAGGAATATTCCTGTCATTGATGTTCAAGTCAATGCCTCCAAGGAGCTGTGCAACTTCATGAGGAATATTCCTGTCATTGATGTTCAAGTCAATGCCTCCAAGGTCTATTCAAGACAAGCCAAAGCAAAGTTGTAATCAAGCAGCAATGCGTCATTCCAATTTGCAGGAAGAGATGAATCTTCCTTTCATTCATGGTGAAGTCAATGCCTTCCAAGGGGCTGGGCACGGCAATATAGAACTCAGAGCCAGATCATTCGTTACGACATCAGAACCTTAGGCACAGGTTCCTCTGACAAAGTCAACATTGTCTCAAATTGTCCTCTCTTTTGTACAAGGTTTCTTTAAGACAAGCCAAAGCAAAGTCGTAACCAAGCAGCAAGAGATTACTGTTCGTTTCATCAATATTGAAGTCAATGCCTCGCAAGGAGCTGTGCATGGTAATATAGAACTCAGAGCCAGGTCATTCATTACGGCATCAGAACCTTAGGCACATACTCTTCTGAGAGACTCATCATTGTCTCAATTTGTCCTCTCGTTTGTACAAGGTTTCTTCAAGGCAAGACAAAGCAAAGTCGTAACCAAGCAGCAACGCGTCACTTCAATATGCAGAAAGAGAGTACAAGATCTTCATCGGGCAATCAAGAAAGCTCCTCAATGGAACTTTAGAAGTAAACAAGCAGACGATCTAGGAATTTTGTCCAAGCGTAAGAAAACTCCCAGGAAAGTTGGTGATAGAATTAGCTATAACCTTACCTTATCCGCTGCTGGATTATTTTCCCCACCTTTTATACAGGCATAGCTGCTTGCTTTCATCCCAATCCAGGCTGTTCATGGGCAGAAATTTTAGAAATCAAATCTAGGTTCCATCAAACCATTAGAAGTTCTCCTCAGCTGATTTGCTGTGCAAAGAATTGTCTGTTTTTAAGCTTCTCCAGACTGGCAAAAATGAAGGTCAAGAACAGTGCTGAAGGTCAAAGCGGCATTCATCTGGATATTCCTCAACTTCAGGACAAAAATGAAATTATCCTTTCACCCACCACAATCTTTGAGCCGCAAACTAGTGCTGGTAGGAGAGATGGAAGCAGTGGAAACTCTGTTTCCCCTACATTACAGGCTGTTCCTGCCCCGGAGAAAAAGTTGACTCTGTTTGCTCTCCGCCTTGCGGTTCTTGAAAAAGCTGCCACTGGCCTGGGAGCCCTTGGTTTCATCTGGGCGACGGTTGTACTCCTGGGGGGCTTTGCCATTACCTTAGACAAAACAGACTTCTGGTTCATCACCATCATTTTATTAATTGAAGGAGCTCGAATATTCAGCAGGAGTCATGAACTGGAATGGCAACACCAGTCCACTTCGTCAATAGCTCATGCTGGAATTAGCAGCTTCCGAAAGCTCAGATCAAGCGCTAGAGCTCTAGTTGAATCCGTGAAGGATATGTTGAGTCCCGTGAGCTCTGGTACAAGGAAGCAGAGTCAACACAGCACGGGAGTTTCCGAAACTACAGATGCGACAAATGTCAGAGAGCAGAAATTGCATAGGAAGCCAACCCGGAAATGGACGTCTTCAGAAGTTCCTATTCTACCTTATGGAGGGTGGGTTTTCCTCTCGAGAAATATCAGCAAGATTTTCTATTTGCTTCAGCTCTTATCTGCAATAGCCTGTGTCGTGCTCTCATTGATGAAGCTCATCAAGCACAATTATGGTGAGGTAGCAAAAGGAGGCACAGACAGTAGGAACCAGAAAACTGCTCTGATTATCTTTTATGCCTTGGCTTTGGCAGAAGCTCTGGTCTTCCTGACAGAGAAAGTTTACTGGCAGTGGAAGGTAGTCATCTGTAAGCTTCTTGAAGGGGTGAACCAGGAATGCAATCTGGGGGCTTTAGGCATGATCTCAACTCGGAGATTTTTCTATGACTCCTACTCAAGATGTATTAATGGGAGCATTTTTGATGGCCTGGGAATGGATATGGTGACTTTTGCAATGGATCTCATACGTTCAAACTCGCCAGATGAGCAGGTCATAGGAGCCAGGATTCTTCACAGGTTTTCTTTCACAAAAATGTTTTCAGATGACACGCTTCAGAAGATTGGCACAACTCTGCCAGTTATAGAGAGACTGGTGGAGATCTTGAACTGGGAAGACCCACAAGAGGAAGAAATCAGGCTATCAGCTGCAAAAATAGTTTCCAAATTAGCTGGGAAAAAGCAAAACTCCCTTCGGGTCACTGGAATACCGGGGGCAATGGAATCGATATCATCTCTTCTACAGACAAACAGAAGCCCCAGTTCCACAGCAGACGAAATTGGCGAAAAGAAAATCTTTGACCATGAAGCCTATGGATACTGGACTTTCAATAGTTTGGGGCTACTCATTCTGAAGGAACTAGCCCGTGATCACGATAACTGCGGAAAAATTGGAAAAACAAGGGGTCTTCTTTCCAAAATCATAGATTTCACTCATGCTGATGAAATAATATTGAAGGACTCAACTGTCGCCACATTGCGGGTTTTGACTGTTAAGAGATCCCTAAAGGTTATTAAGATGCTGGCAAGCACAGCGGGTACCACAGGGAAAATTCTCCGGAGAGAGATCTCGGGGAGAGTCTTCACCGTAAGCAACATAAGAGATATTCTACGATATGGAGAGAAACGACCAAAACTGCAGAAACGAGGGATTGAGATCCTTACCAGTTTGGCACAGGATGATGATGCAACGGACCGAATAGGAGGGACCGGTGGAGTTCTGAAAGAACTGTTAAAGATTTTCTTCCAAGAAGGAGTGCTAAAAGATCAAAAGGATGCGAGAATTGTGGCTGGAGAAGCCCTGGCAAAGCTGGCTTTCGGGAGCAAGAGCAACTGTCATCGAATCTTGAAGTTAAATGTAGTGGAGAGGCTCATAGAAGCATTGGAGATTCCGCTTCTTCATGTCAATGCTGGAAGAATTTTGAGGAATCTGTGCACTTACAGTGGCCCAGAGTCCTTCAACCAGCTAAAGGGAGTAACAGCAGCGGCACCAACAGTAAGTGCATTATTTTGCAAAAACTGAACCTAAGCCGACATCTCCAAAACCGGAAAAAGCAGTTATGTACAAGTTTAAGATATCCCAGAGAGAATGATATTAATTGTTCCTACCTAACCAAATTTCCTTAACTCAGGTGCTCAAGGCAATCTTGTCAGGAGAAGGCAAACTGCAAGAGGTGATGGTTGGGTTAGCGGCACATGCTTTCAAGTTCATGACAGCAGAAGAATCGACTGCCGTCTTCGAGAGGGCAGGGTTCAAAGAAACCGAATTAGCTTGCGCTTTGGTCGAGATCCTGAGGAGCTATAGGTATCCAGATATAAAAGTGCCAAGAATGAGGAGGTTTGCTATTGAGCTGGCAATCTGGATGATGAGAGACAAATTAAAGAATGTCCAGATCTTCAGGGATCTGGGTATGGAGGAGGAGCTTGAAGGAGTTTTGGATACGACATCAGAGCTAGAGAGCTTCAATATTTTCTCTGGCAGCATCGGACTTCGCAGACACAGCACGACCATTCACTCACTTGTTGAGACCGCACTTATGCTGCTGAAGGATAGGTTTGATCAACCGATAGGTCACTGAGCAAGCAAAGTTGCCAAATTATCCGACAAATGGGAAACATGAAGGTATGCTAGACTACACATTTCATTCTCTAATTCCAGAAGCAAAGAAATGAAGGTAATTGCTTCTTTGGCAACTCTGCCTGGCTTAAGTCTGATGTTCTGAAAGTTATCACCTTCCTTGTTTGTTTGCACGAAATTTGTGCGATTTACAGCTCACCCCATGTACTACTTCCACAACATATGCAAAATGTGCACATACACTTATAAGAAAATTGTGGACCACATGATGTTATTAATTAATGATTTAATAAATATTCAATATTAAAATGTATTGGCTAGGAGAAGTTCCGACTCTAATGAAAGGATAAAATCTTCATTAAGAAGTTACCGTTCTTCCGAAGATATGCGACTCTCATCGGAAATTAAAAAGGCGCTTTTATTGAAAGCACTTATTGATAGCATATATAAATTAGGATGCATTCGGTAACGTTTCCGAGAACAAGTGTTTTCGTTTTTTCTTCCCCTAGAATAGAAATAGAACAAAAACGTGTTTGATAATTTTTTTGTTCTCGGAATAGATTTGTTTCTGGGATAGATTGAAATAGAAACAATAAACAAAAATTGCTTCTTTGTTTCCTAACAAACTCAAGAAACAAGCCTTTTCTCTTTTCTTTTCTTCTTTTTCTCTTTCTCTCTTCTTCCCCTTAGCTGGTCCCCGGCCTCAACGATGGTCAGTGACTGGCCAGACAAGGCCCAACGACCTCACCGAAGCCTCACTAGCCCTCGACAAGTTCGCCCTGAGCTTGTTGGCCACAAGCAAGGCCCCCTTGAGCCTCACCTAGCCACCGGCAAGGCTTGACCTTGGTCGGCCAATGCAAGGTCGGCCTTGCCCACCTAGGTGACGTCAAGCTCGCGGTGGTTAGGCCAGGTCACCTCGCCTAGCCAGTCCTCCATCTCAACTAGCTAGGGCGAGGCTCCCTGAGGCTGACGACCTTGCCACCCTCGTTTGGCTGGTGACTAGTTAGAGAAAGGAGAAGAAAAAGAAAAAAAATAAGAGGAAAAAGAAAAGAAAGATGAAATAAAATTATTAATAAATTAAAAGAAATTTTAAGTTAAAAAAATATTTGGGTCGTACCAAACGCATTTTTTCCGAGAATATAAATTTTGTATAGTTTCTAAATGCCTTAAAATACTTAGAAACTAATCGAGAAGAGAAAATAGAAAAAAAAAATGTTTCTAAATAAAAACCTGCTTCCTGAATTGAAACATTATCATACGCACTCTAAGAATCTGGTTCACTCTTCACCCAAACAGGAGAAACTTACGTTGTATTCTATTATCTATACATAAAAGTCAAAGAAAAGTGCGGATTAAAGGAGAGAAATTAAATTTCTTCATTCTTTGATTTTCTCACGACAAATATTTTCAAGGATATTGTTATGGATATTGTATGTTTTCATTCCCCTCATTGTGAAATATCATGAAGATCTAAGATCTCCTGTTTGGAATTTCTGCATAAAAGAATTATATTATTGCTTACAACACCCACACATTCTTTTATTAATTACATTGCATATTGGACTATAGTTAAATGACCATATTGAATAAATTAAAAGTCCACGGACCATATTGCACATCCAGCCAAAGTCTAAGAACCATTTTTGTCATTATCCTTACTTAAAACAATTTCAAGTCATAGTCGCACAAATTCACCTTATATTCAAACCAAAAAAACACATTTTTGTCTTTTTTTTTTTAAAGCTAAAATTACCCTTTGGTTCTTTCGTTCGTTTTCACCCTTTGTTTTTTTGCTCTTCTTCATCCATTTTGGAAGGACTGATCACTTTTTTTTTTTTTTTTTTTCACTTTTAAATTTTCTGAATTATCCAAACTTCCATGCTCACCTACTATACATAATTATTCAATTTCTTTCTATGCGTAATTACTTAATTAAGCACACGCAAACGCCAGCTGCATCGCGTGCCACAACCCTGATCGAATATTAAGGAATACAGGACCAATAAAAGTTGCGCCTTCTTTCTTCATTTTGATGACGCCACGCATAATAATTTTTCTTCTCAGATGAATGGTTAATGGGTCTCCGAACTTTGGCGAGCAAATAGAAGTAATTTCTCCTCATGAAATAGCCACCTGGCTAGACCTTTTGTGTGTCCTCTAGCTCGAGGCGAAGACATCTCCAGCTAGCCACAAACGAAATGCCAAACTGCACTTAACACGACACGGAAAGAATCGGCGAGGAGCAAGCAAAGTGGCTGTGGAGATCCGAGAATGCGCCTCTCATGAAAGATATTATGATACGATTCCTTGCGTGATCATGCGGATACGAAAGCGCATTACTAGATTTCGACGAAACGAACTGCTGTAACAAGGAGGAAAGACCCAGTTGTTGTTCCAAGTGATGTGGCGATTTCCAAACTGGACCGAATGACCATGAATTTCAACAGCACACTTGACCAGATGACTCTCATGGAAAGAGACCCCCGAAGAAAAAGAAGACTTTGAAGGTTCAACTTCCCGACTAATCTTCCTTTCGATGAGGTTGACATCGATGATGCCTTTCGAGGAGCTGTGCACGGCAATATAACCCAAGAACCCTGATCATTCATTATGACATCAGGACCTTAAGCATATGTTCCTCAA
Organism: Eucalyptus tenuipes; assembly: GCA_014182365.1. Lineage (NCBI taxonomy): Eukaryota > Viridiplantae > Streptophyta > Magnoliopsida > Myrtales > Myrtaceae > Eucalyptus > Eucalyptus tenuipes. The sequence goes on from CM024544.1 coordinate 32,751,982, forward strand.
ACAGAGTCGATATCATCTCGCACTCGTCTTCTCTCCTGTACAAGTTCTGTTGACTACAAGCCGAAGCAGTGGCCAAGCAGCAAGAACATCCTTCCGATATGCAGCAAGAGAGTTCCGCATCTTCATCAGGCAAACAAGAAAGCTTGTCAATGGAGCTTTAGAAGTAAACAATCCAACGATACTGGAATTTGGTCCAAGAGCAAGAGAACTTGCAGGAAAGTTGGCAATAGAAGCTGCTTAACCTTCCTTTTCCTCTGCTAGATCATCTTATTCCTCACCCCCACCCCCCAACAGAGGCATAGCTGCTCTGTCTCATCCCAATCCAGAAAATTAATGAACAGAACATTTGGAAAATGAATTCAGGTTCCATTGAACCACTAGATGGAAGTTTTCGTCGGCTGATTTGACGTATAAAGAAGAGTGTTCTTGAGCCACTGCAGACTGCAAAATGACGGTCAAGAGCTCCACTGAAGGTCAAAGCAGCATTCATTTGGATATTCCTCAGCTTCAGAAGAAAAATGACACTGTCATTTCACCTGCCACAATGTTTGAGCCGCAAAATAGTGCTGGTACGAGAGACAGAAGTAGCGGAAACTCTGTTTCCCCCACGCTGCCGGCTGTTTCCGCCCCGGAGAAAAAGCTGACACTGTTTGCTCTCCGCCTTGCAGTTCTTGAAAAAACGGCCACTGGCCTGGGAACCCTTGGTTTCATCTGGGCGACAGCTGTACTTCTGGGGGGCATGGCCGATACCCTAGGCAAAACCGACTTCTGGTTCATCACCATCATTTTATTAATTGAAGGAGCTCGAATATTCAGCAGAAGTCATGAGCTGGAATGGCAACACCAGTCCACAAGGTCAATAGCTGATTACGGAGTTAGCAGCTTCCGAATGCTCAGATCAAAACCTAGAGCTCTAGTTGAATCCGTGAAGGATATGTTAAGCCCTGTAAGCTCTGCTACAAGGAAGCAAAGTCAACAGAGCAGGGAAATTTCCAAAACTACAGATGCAACAAACGTTAGAGAGCAGAAATTGGGATGGAAGCCGACCCGGATATGGACTTCTTCCGAAGTTCCTATTGTACCTTATGCAGGGAGAGTTTTCCTTTCGAGAAACGTGGGCAAGATTTTCTATTGGCTTCAGCTCTTATCTGCAATAGCCTGCGTTGTGCTTTCATTGATGAAGCTCATCAAGCGCAATTTTCGTGACATTGCTCCTCTGTATATCTTTTATGGCTTGGCTTTGGCAGAAGCTTTGGTCATCCTGACAGAGAAACTTTACTGGGAGTGGAAGGTTGTCATCTGTAAGCTTCTCGAACGAGTGAATGAGGAATGCGATCTGGGGGCTTCAGGTATGAATTCGACTCAGAGATTTTTCTATGACTCCTATTCGAGATGTATTAATGGTAGCATTTTTGATGGCCTGGGAATGGATATGGTGACTTTTGCTATGGATCTCTTATCTTCAAACTCGCCGCATGAGCAGCTCATAGGAGCCAGGATTCTTCACCAGTTTTCTACGAAAGAACAGTTTTCAGATGACACACTTCAGAAGATAGGAACAACTCTGCCAGTTATAGAGAGGCTGGTGGAGATCTTAAACTGGGAAGACCCACAAGAGGAAGAAATCAGGGTATCAGCTGCAGAAATAGTTTCCAAATTAGCCGGGAAAAAGCAAAACTCCCTTCGGGTCGCTGGGATACCCGGGGCAATGGAATCAATATCATCTCTTCTACAGACAAACAGAAGCCCCAGTTCCACAGCAGATGAAATTAGAGAAAAGAAAATCGTCTTTGACCATGAGGACTATGGACACTGGACCTTCATTAATTTGGGGCTACTCATTCTGAAGAAACTAGCCCGTGATCATGATAACTGTGGAAAAATTGGAAACACAAGGGGTCTTCTTTCCAAAATCATAGATTTCACTCATGCTGACCAAAGAATATTGAAGGACTCAACCGTTACCACATCGCAAGTTTTGACCGTTAAAAGATCCCTTCAGGTTATAAAGATGCTGGCAAGCACAACAGGTACCACAGGGAAAAATCTGCGGAGAGAGATCTCAGAGATAGTCTTCACCATAAGCAACATAAGAGATATTCTACGACACGGAGAGAAACGACCAGAACTGCAGAAACTAGGGATTGAGATCCTTACCAGTTTAGCACAGGATAATGATGCGACAGAGCGTATAGGAGGGACTGGTGGAGTTCTGAAAGAACTGTCAAAGATTTTCTTCCAACAAGGAGTGCTGGAAAATCAAAGGGATGTGAGGATTGTGGCCGGAGAAGCCCTGGCAATGCTGGCTTTTGAAAGCAAGAGCAACTGTCATCGCATCTTGAAGTTAAATGTAGTGGAGAGGCTCCTAAAAGTGTTGGAGATTCCGGTTCTTGATGTTAGTGCTGGAAGAATTTTGAGGAATCTGTGCACTTACAGTGGCCCAGAGTCCTTCAAACAGCTAAAGGAAGTAACAGCAGCGGCACCAATGGTAAGTGCATTATTTTGCAAAAATTGAACCTGAGCCGGCATCTCAATAACCGGAACGGGCAGTTATGTACAAGTTTTAAGTTGTCCCGGAGAGAATGACATTAATTGTTTCTACCTAACCACATTTCTTCAACTCAGGTTCTCAAGGCAATCTTGTCAGGAGAAGGTAAACTACAAGAGGTGATGGTTGGGTTAGCAGTGCATGCTTTCAAGTACATGACGGCAGAAGAATCGACCGCCTTCTTCGAGCAGGTGGGGTTTAGAGAAGCCAAATTAGCTTGTGCTTTGGTCAAGATCCTGAGGAGCCACCGGAACCCACATATAAAGGTGCCGAGAATGAGAAGGTTTGCTATCGAGCTGGCAATCTGGATGATGAGAGAGAAATCAACAAATGTGCAGATCTTCAGGGATCTGGGCATGGAGGAGGAGCTTGAAGGAGTCATGGATACAACATCAGAGCTAGAGAGCTACAACATTTTCTCTGGCACCATTGGACTAAGCAGGCACAGCACGACCATTCACTCACTTGTTGAGACCGCACTTATGCTGCTGAATAACAAGTTTGATCAACCGATAGGTTACTGAGCAAGTGACCATGTCAAATTATCCAACAAATGAGAAACATGAAGCGATGCTGGAATACACATTTCATTCGCTAATTCCAGAAGCAAAGAAATAAAGGTAATTGCTTCTTTAGCAACTCCCTTAAGTCCGATGAAATGCTTCTGAAAGTTATAACCATGTTTATTTGTTTCGCACGGAGTTTGTGTGTCATGCGACGCACCACATGTACTACTACCAAAACATATGAATATGAACACATACACCCAAGCAATTTTTGCTTTCCGATTCAACTCTTGAACATTCAAGCATCCGAGTGTTGCGTATCCCCTAATTCTGAGCTCCCTACTTCTGCTATTAAAAGGCTGGATTTCCCCTTCAACTTAGCAGCTACTCGAAGACTTAAGACGGCATAATCCAGTGCAGTCATTCCATAATTTCAAACGCCTACACCAAGATCAAGAACCCCAGAAGGCAATTCATCAGGCAACAGAAGTAGACAAAAAGAAAAAGAAAGAACCCATTGCTTACTTTGTGACGGCTTTAGAAGGACATCTCGCAATGAACCCATATATTATCTGCACTAACGCTTCTCTGAAACCCCTTAAATAGGATGAGAACCGAAGAACCAAAGGAAAATGGGAACTTGCAGTTGAACAGCTGACTCCATAAAGCAAAAGCGAATGAAAATAAGATCGTAATCTACGTGAACCGACACTCTTGTGATGCACATCAGGGAGTTTTGGAGCTGAGACAAGCGAGGATTCAGCGTCTCGACGGTGAGCGAGATCAGTCGCTGTGAATTGCGAAGATGGAAAAGCAAGAAAGGGTGGAGGGGAAGGAAGGAAACGGAAAGAACGAAAGTGAATTGAAACTGTTGACCCTGCACAAGAAATTACAAAATAAATTATATATGTATACACACACACACACACATATACATACGCATAGATTACCCCCTTCCATTTTTTCACTCTTCAGTTGACCACTCCCTTTTTTTCCCTCACTATTAAATTTTCAGAATTGTCCCAACTTTCTCTCTCTTTAGCTCACCTACTATGCATACATATTCATTTTCTTTCTATGCATAATTACTTTATTATGCGCGCGCAAGCGACGGTAGCTGCAACACCTGCCATAACCTTAGTTGCATATCAAAAGATACCGAGGTCAATAGAAATTGCCATAACCTTAGATAAACGTTTCAAAGGTTTTTGAATTTTTGCAAGTAACGACATCTCCAGCAAGGTACAAACTAAAATGCCAAACTGCTCTTTCCATGACACTGCAAGAATCGTTGAGTTGCAAGCAAGCAAGTGGCCGTGGAAACCCGAGAATGCACCTGTCACACGAGAGATGACAATATTACTCAACGCATGAACACGGATGCAAATCAGATTGACAGATTCTGACGTAAAGAACTGCTGCAAGTCATGCGGCGATTTCCAGACTGGACCGAATGATGATGACTTGCAATGGTACAGTTGACCCAATGACCCTGGTGCGCAGAGAAAACCGAAGAAGGAAACCTCAAAAGGTTCAACTTCACGACTGATCTTCCTTTCATTGAGGTTGGCGCCAGTGCCTTCAAGGAGCTGTGCATGGCGATGTACAACTCAAGAACCCAGATCATTCATTGTATAATATCAGGAACTTGAATACATCTCAAGCAGAGTTGATACTGTCTCGAACTTGTCTTCTCTCTCGTACAAGTTTTGTTGATTACAAGCCAAAGCAGTCGCCAAGCAGCAAATGGCGTAGCTCCAGCATGTGGAAAGAGAGCACAAGACCTTCATCGGGCAATCAAGAAAGCTAGTCGATGGAACTTCAGAAGTAAGCAAGCCAACGATATTGGAATTTGGTCCAAGCGCAAAAGAACTTCCAGGAAAGTTGGCAATAGATGTGGCTGTTCTTTCTCATCCCAATCCAGGAAAGTCATAAACAGAAAGTTTGGAAATTGAATTCAGGTTTTACTGAACAAGGCTAAATATAAGTTTTCCTCAGCCAATATGACGTATAAAAAGGCATCCGTTCTTGAGCCACTCCAGACTGCAAAATGAAGGTGAAGAACTCCGCTGAAGGTCGAAGCAGCATTCATCTGGATATTCCTCCGGTTCAGAAGAAAAATGATACCATCATTTCACCCGCCACAATCTTTGAGCCACAAACTAGTGCTGGTATGAGAGACAGAAACAGAAGAAACTTTGTTTTCCCCACTCTGCCGGCTGTTCTGGCCTGACATTGTTTGCTCTTCGCTGTGCGGTTCTTGAAAACGCAGCTACTGGCCTGGGAACCCTTGGTTTTATCTGGGCAATGGTTGTAATCCTGCGGGGCTTTGCCAATGCCCTACACAAAACCGACTTCTGGTTCATCGCCATCATTTTATTAATTGAAGGAGCAAGATCATTGAGCAGGAGTCACGAGCTGGAATGGCAACGCCAATCCACATGGTCAATAGCTGATGCCGGAATTAGCAGCTTCTGAGGACAGAGATCAAGCTCTAGAGATCTAATTGAACCCGTGAAGGATATGCTTAGCCCCATCAGCACTGCTCCGAGGAAGTTAAGTCAACAAAGCAGGGAAATTTCTGAAACTAAAGATGCAACATATGTTAGAGAGAGGAAATTGCATACAAAGCTGACCTGGATTTGGATTTCTTTGGAAGTTCCCATCGTACCTTATGCTGGGTGGGTTTTCATTTCAAGAAATATCAGCAAGATTCTGTCTTGGCTTCAGCTCTTATCTGCGATAGCCTGCATTATGCTCTCATTGATGAAGCTCCTCGAGCACAATTTTGGTGAGGTGGCTGAAGGAGACACTGTCGAGAGGCACCGAAAAGCTGCTCTGCGTACCTTTTATGCCTTGGCTTTGGCAGATGCTCTGGTCGTCTTGACAGAGAAAATTTACTGGCAGTGGAAGGTTGTCATCTGTAAGCTTCTTGAACGGGTGAACGAGGAATGCGATCTGGAGGCTTCAGGTATGATCTCGACTTGGAGATTTTTCTATGACTCCTATTCAAAATGTATTAATGGGAGCATTTTTTATGGCCTGGGAATGGATTTGGTCACTTTTGCTATGGATCTCGTGTTCAAACTCGCTGGATGAGCAGCTGATATGAGCCAGGATTCTTCACCGGTTCTCTACGAAAGAACAGTTTTCAGATGACACGCTTCAGAAGATCGGAACAACTCTGCCAGTCATACAGAGACTGGTGGAGCTCTTGAACTTAAAAGACCCACAAGAGGAAGAAATCAGGCTATCAGCTGCAGAAATAGTTTCCAAATTAGCCAGGGAAAAGCAAAACTCCCTTCGCGTTGCTGGAATTTCCACGGCAAAGGAATCAATATCATCTCTTCTCTCAACAAATGGAATCCCCAGTTCTGCAGCAGACAAAATTGGTGAACAGAAAATCATCTTTGACCATGAAAACTATGGATACGGTTTTCCAATAATTTGTGACTTCTCATTCTGAAGAAACTAGCCCATTATCATGGTAACTGCGGAAAAATTGGAAACACAAGAGGCATTCTTTCCAAAATCATAGATTTCACTCGTGCTGACAAAAGAATATTGAAGGACTCAACCATTACCACATCGCAGGTTGACTGTTAAAAGATCCCTTCAGGTTATAAAGATGCTGGCAAGCACAACAGGTACCATAGGAAAAAATCTCCGGAGAGAGATCTCAGAGATAGTCTACACCATAACCAATATAAGAGATATTCTATGACATGGAGAGAAACAACTCGAACTGCAGAAACTAGGGATTGAGATCCTTACCAGTTTAGCACAAGACAACAATGTGACAGAGCATGTAGGAGGGACTGGTGGAGTTCTGAAAGAACTGTTAAAGATTTTCTTCCAAGGAGTGCCGGAAAATCAAAGGGATGTGAGGATTGTGGCCGGAGAAGCACTGGCAATGCTGGCTTTCGAGAGCAAGAGTAACTGTCATCGCATCTTGAAGTTAAATGTATCTTGAAGTTAAATGTAGTGGAGAAGCTCCTAAAAGCGTTGGACATTTCGCTTCTTCATGTTAATGCTGGAAGAATTTTGAGGATTCTGTGCACTTACATTGGGCCTAGAGTCCTTCAACCAGCTAAAGGGAGTAACAGCAGCGGCACCAACAGTAAGTGCATTATTTTGCAAAAATTGAACCTGAGCCGGCATCTCAATAACCGGAAAGGGCAGTTATGTACAAGTTTAAGTTGTCCTGGAGAGAACGATATTAATTGTTCCCACCTAACCATATTTCCTCAACTCAGGTTCTCAAGGCAATCTTGTTAGGAGAAGGCAAACTACAAGAGGTGATGGTTGGGTTAGCGGTGCATGCTTTCAAGTTCATGACAGTAGAAGAATCGACTGCCTTCTTCAAGAGGGCAGGGTTTAGTGAAGCCAAATTAGCATGCGCTTTGGTCGAGATCCTGAGAAGCCACCAGAACCCAAATATAAAGGTGCCGAGAATGAGAAGGTTTGCAATCGAGCTGGCAATCTGGATGATGAGAGAGAAATCAACAAATGTGCAGATCTTCAGGGATCTGGGCATGGAGGAGGAACTTGAAGGAGTCATGGATAGGACATCAGAGCTAGAAAGCTTCAATATTTTCTCTGGCACCAATGGACTAAGCAGGCACAGCATGACCATTCACTCACTCGTTGAGACCGCACTTATGCTGCTGAAGAACAACATGATCAATCAAACAAAAGATTACTGACCCAGTGATATTGCCAAATTATCCAACAAATGGAAAACATGAAGGCATGCCAGTTCATTCTCCAATCCCAGATGTAAAGAAATAAAGGTAATTGCTTCTTTAGCAATGCTGCCCAGCATAAGTATGATGAAATGCTTCCGAAAGTTAGCACCTTCCTTATTTGTTCGCACAGGTTTTGTGCGATTAACAGCACACCACAAGTACTGCTACTAAAACATATGCAAAATGTGTACATAGACCACATTCTTATAATTTTCATTTCAACTCCTGTACATTCAAGCATCCAAGTGTCGCATATACCGTGATTCTGAGCTCACAACTTCTGCTATTATAAGATGAGATCTTTCCTTCCAAATCTTGTTCTACTTAGCAGCGAATCTAAGACTTGAGGATAATATAATCCAGGGCAATCAACGCATATTTTCACACGACTACGCAAGAGCAAGCACTCTGAAAGGCAATTCATCAGGCAATGGAAGTTAATTGAAAGAAAATAGATAACTCATTGCTTACTCTGCGACTGTGGAAGGAAATCTACGAACCCATAAATCATCAAAACCACTCATATATTTTGAAATCATAAGCACGGTCTATGATTAGAATCACAAAGCCTGTTTGCTTATCTGTTCATCAACGAATCAGTTGCGAGATATAGCCTTTAGATACGTTACCTGGAAGGTCGGATGACAAAGTTGATGAACTGCTCCATAGATTTCAGAATTCAAATGAAGACCAACATCCTTTCTCTGTCTGCGCACAGCCTGCAGCGTATGGTGAAAACAGAGCAGTAAACTCGGTTCATACATAGAGAGGAAGTTGGTCGATGTTTCAAAGAAGAAAGAGACAAAGAAACCAGATTGTACTTGGTTGAGTGTAATTAAAAAGCGCCTTGATAATCCACTTTGATTTAAATCCTGTTTGGAAAAAAATTAGACTTGTGAGCAAAGACTTCATTTACAAATCAAACACAATTTCAAACTTGGATGTCATGACTTCTTGGAGGGCAACTTGCAGCGACACAAAGGGCAAGTGTGGTGTATCCTCAGCCAAGCTTCGATGCAATTTTTATGAAATTCATGAGCGCAATCCATGCGAACAAGCTGGTCTCCCGTCGCAATTTCTTCCATGCAAATTACGCGATCTAATTCTTGACTACTTGAGCGTCCATCACCCTTAAACACCACTTTGTTCAAGCTTTGAATAATCGACTCACGAGCAGCTTCAAAGTTGATCGCCGCTTGGTCCAGTGACTCTCTCATGACCCTTCTCCTCCCCCTCCTCACCACATCTTCCCTGTCGTGATCAGGGTTTGCCACCAACCCTTCTTGCCTCATTAGATTCAGCAGGAACCGCCGCTCCAGAATAGGAAACCGCCGCCCTCTCTCTTCCTCTTCGAGCATCCGAGAATGCAGGTAGCGCAATTCGAGTCTCCGCAGTTGGGCTCGCATCTCGCGGAACTCGTGCTCCGAGATCGCGACCTTGTGAATCATGCTCACCGCCACCCCCGTCCTCTTGCGCCCCTCGTTGCAAGGGTTGCTCACGGCGCTGGACGCGACCCTCGCGATCTCAGACGCTAGCTCATCACGGGTCAGGCACTTCTTGGTTGCCTCCGTCCCCGCACTTAAGTCGAGCCACCATAGCCGGTCCAACAGGAAGGGCAGCCGCATGTCGTCCAACATGGAGGACACGATCGCCCAGGACGGCGACGACGGCAGGTGGTCGCAGGAGGCGAAGGGCGCCATGGGGTGCTCGGCTCGGTACGAAAAGGTACGGTGGTCGAGGATGCGAGGCGGGAATTCAGTGACTCCTCGTACCTCGGACTGAAGATAGCAGAGTTGGACGTGGAATGACAAGATCACACGAGGTCCGGGCAAGGATTGATCGTCTGGAACAGGCTTTGGCATTGCAGAGACTAAAGTTTGATAATTCGACATCTTTTCGAGAAATCGTTGAGATGGTAAGTGGAGCGTTCTTGAATTGGGCATTATATATATATATACACACACACAACGAAGATCTCTAAAACTTTCCTTTTCTGAATGCATGATATTTTTTTGGAATTTACCTTTTTATTTCCTTGTCTAGTATTTTTATATTAGGCAACTTCCTCTAGTTTTAACCCAGGTGAGCCGACTTTTTCTTATACAATAGTAAAAATACACGTATGTTGCGTGAATTTTAAAAAATTAATAATTAAATATTTTTCAAAAAATTGTTTTATAACGAAATACTAATTTTTTTATTAAATAATGGAGTTGCACATTGTAAAGGGATAAAAATTCAAGAATTAAATCTTTTTTGATAAGCTCGTTCATAGGATGGAAAAATTCAAATTTGAAATTGAAGATGCCTGAGAAAATATGAACATATAAATTTATATATTTAGCCGATAGAATATGGAAAAAAAAAAAAAAAAAAGGATTGTGATCGTCTTTACTTCATCTAACAATAAAATTATTACTAAATTTAAAGTGCCAACATTAAATGGTAAACTTGATGATTGGGGAGCAAAATTTCAATCTGATTTTTAATTACAAAAATCATTTTTTTCTAACATCTTGTGGAGGGGACAGCAAATCGCACAAAAGAATTACAAAAAAAATCATAAACCTATTATAATTGTGACAATTCGATCATAACGCTTTTTTTTTTTTTCAATAAAGTCTTAAACCTTTTGTATTTTTACAATCAGACTAATTTTAACGAGTTAGGCTAATATGACACGGCTAGCACTAATGTGAACATTTTTAATAATATTTTGATTTTTTAATTATTTATTCATCTATTTATTCTCTTACCTTTTTCACTAAGAGTTAGTACACCTCTTTTTTTTTTCGAATTTTTAAATATTTTTTGAATTTTTTAATTCTTTTTTTATTTTTATTTTTATTTTTTCCCACCTTCTCCTTCCTCTAGCGTCGGCCAGAGGTGAGGGCCGGCGAGGTCAGCCTTAACGGCCAGTGGTGAGGCTCATCCTCGCTAGCCACTGGTGAGGCGAGCCTCACCCAGTGACGGCGAGGTCGACCCACGCCTTGGCTGGGTGAGGTCAACCCTCAACTTGGATCTGGTGAGGCTTGACCTCGCCATGGCTGGGCGACGCCAAGCCTCGCCAAATCCGGGGTGGCCTCACCTAGCGATGGCGAGGCCGGCCTCGCCATTGGCCGGTGAGGTCGTTCTCACCGGCCCTTGCCTTCAACCTGGCCGAGGAAGGAGAAGGTGAAAAATAAAAATAAAAAATATTTAAAAATTCAAAAAATATTTAAAAATTTGAGAAAAAAATAAATAAAAATATTAAAAATTTTGCCATGTCATCTTTTGCTAGACGTCAGCACCGGCCGGTCAATTTTGGCCGAATGGACTAAATTGATATAATTGTAAAAGGTTTAGGACTAAATTGACTAAAAAAAAACTTACGACTGAATTGGCATAATTGCAATAGGTTTAAGACTTTTTTGGCAATTCTCCCTCGACAAGTTGCACCGATACAGAGGACATATGTGGTGTTCCCAAGTTTTAATGCAATTTTTTTGTGAAATTTATGATTGACTTGGTGTTTTGGGAAAAAGATTTCAAACTTGATAATTGACATGCGATAACTTTTCAAATACAATCTTCTTCTCAAATCTTTGGACTTATAAAATTTGATAGTTGACTTTTCATTTTGAAGCGAGGCTCAAGATATTAAAATACGGATATGCAAATTCATATATAAATTTCATAATATTTTAGAGCTTTCAATGAATTCTTTCTTAAGATTTGGAAAATAAAAAAAGAGGCGAGTTGTGCAATTTCTTTAAATTAATCCAAACAAACTCTCAATCTATAACTTCAATTTCTTTAAGTTGGTCTCCGATCGCAACTTCTTCCATGCAAATCACACAATGCGAACTAGTTGAGCCTTGATCACCCTCAAACGCCACTTTGTTCAAGCTTTCAATCATTGACTCATGTGCGGCTCCGAAGTTGATCCTCTCTTGATCCATCGAGTCCCTCATGATCTGCACAATGCCCACCACCATCATCGTCCTCTTGCGCCCCTCGCTGCAAGTGTCGTTCACCGCGCGGGACGTGGCCCTCGTGATATCGGACACTAGCTCGTCGCGAGTCAGGCACTTCTTGGTCACATGCGTCCTCGCACTCACGTCGAGCCACCACGGCCGGTCCAACGGAAAGGGCAGCCGCATGTCGTCCAACATGGAGGACACAATCGCCCGCGACTGCGATGATGGCGATCTGTCGTGGGACGCAAACGGCCCGCTCGGGTACTCAGCTCTGTACGAAAAGCCACCATCGGAGGCACGAGGCGGTAATGCAGTTCCTCCTCCTACTTCGGACTGAACATAACGACGTCGGACGATGCATGACATGATCACCTGAGGTTGGGGCAAAGACTGATTGTCGGGAATATACGCTGGCATCGCAAAAACCAAAACCAAAGTATGATCCATCGACTCCCTCATGACCCTCATCCGCAACACACCCTCCGTGTGCGATCAGGGGTAGTGACTGCTCCTTCTTGCCTCGTTAGACTAAGCGCGGATCGCTGCCCCGAAAGTAGCCGCCGCCATCTCTCCTCCTCTTTGAGGATCCGCGAATGCATGATCCGCCACTGGAACCTCGGCCATCGGGCTTGCATCTCGTGCTCCGAGATGCCGATGTGCACAATGCTCACCACCATCTTCGTCCTCTTGCGCCCCTCGCTGCAAGTGTCGTTCACCGCGTGGGACGTGGCCCTCGCGATCTCGGACACTAACTCGTCGCGAGTCAGGCACTTGATCACGTAAGTCCCGGCACTCACGTCAAGCCACCGCAGCTGGTCCAACGGGAAGGGCAGCCGCATGTCGTCCAACATGGAGGACACAATCGCCCGTGACGGCGATGATGGCGATCTGTCGTGGGACGCAAACGGCCCGCTCGGGTACTCAGCTCTGTATGAAAAGCCACCATCGGCACGAGGCGGTAATACAGCTCCTTCTCCTACTTTGGACTGAATATAGCGACGTCGGACGATGCATGACATGATCACCCGAGGTTGGGGCAAAGACCGATTGTCGGGAATATACGCCGGCATCGCAAAAACGAAAGTACGATAGTAAAACATCTTAATAAGGATTGTCGAGATGGCAGGCCAAACAATTTTGGATTGGGTATATATAGTGAACATTACTAATCGGAATAGGAAATAGGACTGATTCCTACACTGCGTTTGACAAGATTCCTGTAAAAAATTAATTTTCTTTTTCTTTTTTTGCTTTGTTTTATCAAAATTGAAGAGAGCATCTGATCTTATAGTTCGTGAAATCACCGAAATTTACGAAATACATGATGACACTGCCGAAACAGAACTTTGATAGTTATTCAACCAAACAAGTAAAATGTTTCGAGTACTTTCCTCTTGTCGATATATCTTATAACCTATGCAATTACCAACATTCACAAAAAAATTGTGTCGTGGAATTTCATCTGCTTATTATTAAATAGACTTCCAAGACTTTTTTTGAGCTGTTGATCTAGAAAGCTTGCTATTGGAAGCCGCACAACTAAAATTCAATAACTTAATACCTGAAAATCAGCTAAAGAGATCCCATCGATATATCCAATAAGACCTACCAAAGCTTAAGTTGAAGAGCTATGCACTAGTATATTTGATTAATCCACTAACCTAAATCACTAATTCGTATGCGATGGAAATGTATAAAAACATTACTAGGTTTATTACACGGGTTTGGCTCCACATATTACCAAAATAAAAATCAGTAAAAGAAAACAAAAACTATTTGGTATTGCAAATGAATGAGGAAATGAAAATAGCTCCTATACTAATTTCACGCATTCAACATTAGTTACCATAAATTTGTTCAACTAAAAGAAAACCAGAATCATCAAACTGATAGAATAGTTAGCTTAGCGGAAAAAAAGAAAAAAAAAGGAATTGCTTCTTTAGCAACTCCATCGGCTTAAATCTGATCCAATTATTCTAAAAGTTATCATATTCTCTATATGTTCGCGCGGAATTTGAGAGATTGATGACACACCACATATACTAAAACATATGCAAAACATGTACATACACCCACACATTTTTTTTCATTTTTTAATTGAAATCCCGGAACATTCAAGCATATGAGAGATGCATATACGGTGACTTTGAGTGACTACTTCAGATATCAAAAGATCAAATTTTTGCCATCCAAAATCTTGTTCCACTTAGCAGCGAATTGAAAACTGAAGGACGATATAATCTAAGGCAATCGTGAAATATTTTCGAATGACTACACAAGAACATGACCCCCAAAAGGCAATTCACCATGCAAATGAAGTTAATAAAACGAAAAGAAAGAACACATTGCTTACTATTTGACTATGGAAGGAAATCTCACAATGAATCCATAAATCATCCGAATTATTCGCTTCTCTGAAACTGATTATATAGGAAAGAATAAGAAGCAAAGGAAAAAATGGGAACTTGTAGTTGAACGTCTCACTCTATAAAACAAAAGGCAATGAACTAAGGCCATAAACTACGAGAATGGAGACATTTTTGTGATTGAATTTGCAGTAACCTCGTTACTGGTCAATATTGAGGGGCCTTGTTGAATTATCTCCCTAGCCCCTCCCCCTTGTTGATACAGTGTCTTTTTCTTGTCTTGCTCTCGATGGTATCCACTATGATATTTCACGGCACGTGGTCTTGTCTTGTCAGAACCTTTTATGAACTTGCTTTGGTCCTAAGTGAAGATGAAATGGTGGAGGGAAGGAAGGACTTGTGTCACGCCCAAATTTTCGGGTTCACCACCTAACATTTGACTAATGGATTACTAAGTCTAAACTTAGTTCGGGCTCTCCCAAGCCCATACCAATTCGCGATTTAGGTTCAAGTTCTTAATATGCAATTGATTTTTAATCAGGAGTCGCCACTAATCTATTTTTTGGTGAGTCGATTAGAAACCCAAGTAAAGTAATAGGAGTTTTACTTTACTACTACGAACCAGAGACTATAAGTACGGGGACTTGGTTACACTAAACTTCTCTAATGCCCTTTCGGTACCATTTCTTTTAATTTTCAAAAATGTTTTTTACAGACAGCTTGAATTGATTTTAAATCTATCTCCCTAACATATGAAGTGATTATGCGGGTGCGCAAACCATCAATTTAACACTCAGGAAAACAATAAATAAATTGCAAAACTTACCTCAAAGCAACGAAAGCATCTGCGTTATTAGATCATAATTCAGATCAGCAATCCTAGTTATGATTTCTAATTAACACACCATCACTCAATTTTTATTTTCACTTTTTAATGAGAATATAATCCATATGCAATGCAATGCTTCTAATCTAATATAAAATGATATGGCATGGCAACATGTCTTAAACTATATGAATGAGTAAAAAATTTTGTGATTTCTTAATGAACATGCAATAATTACATATGCAATCTAAATTAGCCAAAATGACCTAATTCTAATGACGAGCAATTTCTAATTAAATGAACCTAATAACAATCACTAAAATTATGTGCATTTCATGAGCCTAATTCTATATGATGTGCACATGATTTTTCCATTCTAAAAAAATGCAATCTATCTTAGAAATTGTAACTAATTTATCCTAAGACAAATTTTATTTTTTTGATGAAATTCGAAATTAAGGAAAATGCAAAATATAACTATCTAGATTAAGATTCTATCCAGCTTATTTTAAGGATCAAGTCGGACTAAATCCTAATTTAAACTAAGATATTATCTTAACCTAGCAAGCTCTAACCTAAGATGCAAAAATCAATCTAAACTTAAAATAAAACATGCAATTTATTTTAATATGCCATGACGTGCAAAGAATGCCATAATTCGAATTTTTCCTTTTTTTATGAAATTCGAAATTAAAATTAAACATGCAATTAAAATAAAAAAAAACTAACATCCTAAATGAATGCACTTTCTTTTTTGTTTTCTTTTTCATGATTCAAAATAAAATCCCTATTCTAAATATGCAAAATAATAAAAAACCTAATCCTAATTCAAACTTTTTTTTGGATTTTTTCTTTTACGAAAATAAAATTAATTTAACCAACACCACGACAAAAACAGACAGGATAGGATTGATATCCAAAAATTGGCGAACCATGTCTCGCGCATGAGATCGGGTCAACCAATTTCGATATCAAATCGCGAATCAAATCTCGAACGTGAGATCGGATTGTCGACTTTTGTAAGGGATTATGAGTCGGATTTCGGGCGCGAAAATCGGACTATAAATCCCTAATTTAAAGGGGCTATTCCAGTTGGAATCTCAATCACATATTTAAAGAGAACAATTTCACTAAAAAGAAAGATAAAAAGGAAAATAAATAAAAAAATAAGTAAATAAATAATAATAAAAAACTACCTAATTTTCCCTTTTTCTTTTTTTTTTTTTTTTTCTTCTTTTTCCCCTTCCCACGCTCGGCTTGTGCTCGTGGGTCTCTAAGGGGCAGCCGGCCGTCGGTCCGGTGAGGGGGTTCGGCAAGGGCGGCGGGCGGACCGGCGACAGCACCAAGTGCGCAGCAGCAACAGATTCGCCGGGACTGTAACAGGGCGTGCAGGAGTGGCTACCGGCGTTCGGACAATCCAGGGCCTGCTGGCGTCGAGCGCAGGCAGAAACGAGCTAGTGCAGGGGCGGAGCAGCGGCTCGGAATCGGCAGCAGGACATCGGATTGAGCAGGGACGTCGATCGTTGGTCCTCGGGCAGCAATGGCGGTGACTGGTGGTGCAGCTGCAGATCTGCTCGGGTCTGACTCCGATGGAGGCTCGGTGAGTCGCGACGAGGAGGTTCGGCGTCCGGCGGGGCAGCAGGGAGAGGCAGAGTGGCGGAGTCGCGGCGAGGAGGTAGTCTGCTGTGATCGTTGATACGGGGCTTCGGGGACAAGGTGCGGCGGAGCTTTGCGGGTCGTCGAGTGGAGCGGCGAGGCGTCCGAGATCTGCTGCAGATGCGGGTGTAGCAGAGCGGAACAGAAGCAGGTCGCGGCCGGGCGGTCGCGGATGGCTGAAGGGACGGCGGTGGTTGGCGGTGTCGCGAGCGCGGGGAAGGGCGGAGCACGGGCAGGCTACGAACGCAGCGTGGGTGAAGAGCGGGTGGACGAACTAGCGAGGAAGAAGAACAGTTTTCTTCTTCTTTTTTTTTTCTTTTTCTCTTTCCTCTGTTGGCCGCACGTCTCTTCTCCCTGCTGCTGTCTCTTTTCTCTACTGTTGCTGTGTCCTTTTCTGCCTTCTTCTCCCTGTTTCACGTCCCCTCTCTCGCCATCCTTTACCTTTTTCTTTGTTGACCTTTTTTTCCTACCGAAGACCAGCGAAGGAAAAGCTCTTCGACCCCCTTAGAAATTGTGGCCGTATGTATCAATATGTGTGGCCCCTTTCTATGGTGTAGCAACCTATATATAGGTGAGTAGATTAAGATTTTATTTTTTAAGATCGATATCCACAAAGATTCTTTTTCTAAGCAAGATATTCGTTTCTTCCACTTCGCCTCTATCCGAAAAATTTAATCATATCCCGAAAAATTTCAAATTCTTATTTTTCACGAGATAATCTTCGATCATTAAAAAACGAGCTTAAACCAATTTTCTCACTTCGTGGGCTTAGTCCGGCCTGTTAATTTAAAACTCAGAACCACTAATTCAAATCCACCAGTCACCAGTCCAATAAATAAGTGCAAAACATGTAAATTAAAAATAAATGTACCTACATTTATATGCTATGCAATTAATATTTTTTCAGGGATAAAATTAACCCCTAATTTTCTATGCAATAAATAAATGACCGGATCGCCAAAATTTAGATGTTAATAACTTGAAAGAACAAAAGTGAATTAAAACTATCAAATAATTATATATGTCCCGGCCAAAACATCATTTATCTCGTTTTTCTATTTTTGTGAATTACCCTTTATTTCTTTCTCTATTTTACTTATCAATTTCTGAAATAGTCACTCAGTTTCTTTCTCTTTTCTCGGAGCATTAGAGGCAATAAAGTTTGCCACCATTTTTGGCTATTCGAAGTGAAAAGTTCTGTTTTGATGAAAACGAAAACACATAACTTAAACGTCGGTATCTATAGAGGCTTTATTTTATATATATATATATATATATATTGAGGTGATAGATATTAAATGAAATGTCCAATTTCAAACACACGCTAATAGTAGAGCTTACGATTGTATAATCCCGCCTTAAACATTTGATCTTATTTAGGTTCAGAAAATATATTTTACTCTTTTTTTACAGTAAACAAAAATATATTTGTAATACATGAGTGTGTGTTCAAGCACTCCAAGTCTAATGATCATAAACATACTCTTATACAAAAGAAACACATTCATATAATGTTAATTTTTGAAATTAGCTGCTCTAATCACCGTGAAAGAAGCTAACTTTCTGCATTAGGTGGTGTTTGTAATTTAAGCCCCAATTCATCCTTTCGGTTGGGGTAGCAAGTTTATGGTTCAAGCTTTGCTAAAAGATTTCTTTGTCCAGATAGAGAAAAAGCAAATTCGATAAAATTTTAGTTTCTGAATTATTAGAGAAAAATTATAAATGACTAAATATTAAGATACAATTCATTTCGGTCATCGATATCCAACATCTTTAACTTTTGGAATAGAATATTACGTATTCTAACTTTAAATGCATGTGTCGATGTCTATTTGTTTCGAAGATGAACATTACGTGGCTCCCGTGTGCTTGTACATAAAATTATTTTGCAAGTTTCAACAACATTCAACTGACGTAAAGATGACGTCCAAGTCATCCGAAAGCTTTGTGAAGAAGAATTTACATAAAAAGAAAAAAAAATCTGGAAACTAACTTAAATACCAATAAGCATTTTCCCAAAAAAACATAATTTTTCTCAAAAAGCACCGCCAGACTTGAATACGAGAGTCAACCATGCACGGTAAACAAAAAACATAACATATGCTTACTTAGGTGAATTTATTGTTTAAGTATTTGATAATTGTAGGGGTGAGCATTGGTCCAGGGTCAACTCGGGACCGACCCTGGATCGGCCCAACCCTAACGGTCTTGATCCGGTTCCCAAGGAGACTGGGTCGGTCCTTGGTCCTAAAATTCCTGAACCAGCACTATGCGGGTCGGTCCTCGGTCTTGAGAGTTTAGGATCGATTCAACCCAGACTAACTTTGACTATATATATATATATATATATATATATATATATACTTATAATTTTTTTTTTATAAAATTTTAAAATAAATAGCGTCAACAACATTAAATAACTCTTTAGTGAGAAGTTCAAGTAATTTTATATTATTCTATAATAACTTAGATTTTTAATGTCTTTTATAGTGTCAATAGTCATAATTTACGAAGGAATAAAATATTTTTGTGAGGAGTCCTCACGGCAGCCAAAAAGGCATAAACAGCTCCTTATGACATCCTTCTGTAGTATTTGTTCTCTTCTGTCTTATTTGTCCTCTTAGTCTTCAATTTGCCAAAATTGAAAGAAACATTTTCTCCGCTCACCACTCGACACTCGCCTCGCTCGCTTTGGGTCATTCGTGCCGCTCGCCGCTCGATCCTCGCTTGGCTTGTTGCTCCCCGCTCGACATTCGATACTTATGCTAATCGACGCTCACCCCACTTGATCCTCACTGCTTGCCTTTCTTAGCTAACTTCGCTCATCATCGAACCCATTGGGTCAGTACGGTCCTCGGTTGCCCTTTCAAGGAGTACAAAAATTGAAATAAAAAATTATTAGTTGGTCCTGTGTTAACTTGGAAACCGGACCGAACCCATTGGGTCAGTCCGATTCTTAATCGTTTTCTTAAGGAGTACAACAAATAAAATAAAAAAATTATTAGTTGGTCTCGGGTTGACCCTGGAATCAGACCGAACCCATTGGGTTGGTCCGATCCTCGGTCCCAAACTCAATAGGGTGGGTCCTCGATCTCAAAAATTGAGGACCAACACTGTGCGGGTTGGTCCTAGGGTTAGGGGGTGGACCGGCCCAACCCAGACTATGATCACCCCTAGATAATTGTATTTTAAAGTCTCAAAATTTGATCATATAAATAACATTTTTTAAAAGAAAATTTAAAAGGCGAATAATTTTGGGTTAAATGCCCAAACCGTCCTGGATCGAACCAAGTAATTTTCGGTCCAGGCTTTCGAGTTTTCCATACTAAATAATAAAAAAATTTGATTACAAAAATCAATATTTTTCGTAATCAAATCATGATCACTTGGATCTCAATATTCTTGGTCGACAAGTTGCACCGACGCAAAGGACATATGTGGTGTTCCCAAGTTTCAATGCAATTTTTTGTGAAATTTATGGTAAACTTGATGTTTGGGGAAAAAGTTTTTAAACTTGATCATTGACATGCGATAACTTTTCAAATACAATTTTCTTTTCAAATCTCCGGACTCATAAAATTTGATAGTTGACTTTTTATTTTGAAGCGAGGCTCAAGATATTTAAATACGGATATGCAAATTGATATATAAATTTCGTAATATTTTGGAGCCTTCAATGAATTCTTTCTTAAGATTTGGAAAAGAAAAAAAGAGGCAAGTTGTGCAATTTCTTTAAATTAATACAAACAAACTCTCAATCTATAACTTCAAATTGATGATGTAGATAGGTTTGGTTCAAGTTACAGAATTTTAATTTATTAGGAGAAGAGCGGAACATGGTAATGGAGCTCATGCACTCAGAGGAAGGTAAGGGTGCAAAAGAAGTCCAAAAGTCCAGAAAAAAAAATGCATGGTAGATAATAAAAGAGCTCAATTATACGTTATATAATCATAAAAAAGGACAAATGTTAATATAGCCATAACAAGTATTCAGAATATTCAAAGTGACGTATATTAATAAAAAAAAATAATCATAGTAACCTATAACTCCGAAAAAGGACTTATTTGAAACTTTGTTTGCATCCACGTAATTAATCATGAATCTCCGGTCTCCTAAGGAAATCAGAAAAATTAAAAATCTCTTGACTTCTTGGGGGACAAGCGGCACCGACATAGGGGGCATGTGGGGTGTATCTTCAACCAAGTTTCGATGCAATCTCTGTGAAATTCATGAGAGCAATCCATGCGAATAAGTTGGCCTCCGATCGCGGCTTCTTCCATGCAAATCGCACAATGCGAACTAGTTGAACCTTGATCACCCTCAAACGCCACTTGGTTCAAGCTTTCAATCATTGTCTCATGTGCGACTCCGAAGTTGATCCTCTCTTGATCCATCGACTCCCTCGTGACCCTTATCCGCAACTCACCCTCCGTGTTGCGATCAGGGGTTGTGACTGCTCCTTCTTGCCTCGTTAGACTAAGCGCGGATCGCTGCCCCGAAAGTAGCCGCCGCCATCTCTCCTCCTCTTCGAGGATCCGCGAATGCAGGATCCGCCACTGGTGCCTCCGCCATCGGGCTCGCATCTCGTGCTCCGAGATGGTGACCTTGTGCACAATGCTCACCACCATCTTCGTCCTCTTGCGCCCCTCGCTGCAAGTGTCGTTCACCGCGCGGGACGTGGCCCTCGCGATCTTGGACACTAGCTCGTCGCGAGTCAGGTACTTCTCGGTCACGTGCGTCCCTGCACTCACGTCGAGCCACCGCAGCCGGTCCAATGGGAAGGGCAGCCGCATGTCGTCCAACATGGAGGACACAATGGCCCGCGACTGCGATGATGGCGATCTGTCGTGGGACGCAAACGGTCCGCTCGGGTACTCAGCTCTGTACCAAAAGCCACCATCAGAGGCACGAGGCGGTAATGCAGTTCCTCCTCCTACTCCGGACTGAATATAGCGACGTCGGACGATGCATGACATGATCACCCGAGGTTGGGGCAAAGACTGATTATCGGGAATATACGCTGGCATCGCAAAAACCAAAGTATGATCATTCGACATCTTAAAAAGGATCGTCGAGATGGCAAGCTAAACAATTTTGGATTGGTTAGATTGGGTATATATAGGGAACATTACTAATCCGAATAGGAAACAGCACTGTTTCCTACACTGCCTTTGACAAGATTCCTGTGAAAAATTAATTAATTAATTAATTTTGTTGCTTTATTTTATCAAGATTCCTGTGAAAAATATTAAAATATTATTAAAAATTATCAATGTCAGCACCGGTCGTGTCACGTTAGCGCAAACTAGCGAAATTTGGATGAATTGATTGAATTTGCACAAATATAAAAGGTTTAGAACTCATTTGATCCAAAAAAAAATAATTTATGATTGAATTGATACTATCATAATAAGTTTAAAACTTCTTTTGGAATCCTCCCCTTGCTAATTGATTTGTCGACTCCCTCTTCACTCTCTTCCTTAGCTCATCTAATTCCAACTTGTGATTAGGGCTTTAATTGTTATGCGGGAAATAAATTATTTTAAAAATATTTTCCCTTGAAAAAATTGGTCAATGGAAAATCTTTATTTTCAATTTTTTTTTCATTTTTCATTGGCCGCACCATTTATCCTTCTAGTTACATTAGATCAAACCAAAATTCCCGGTCCAAGGCTCGTATCTTTCTCCCGCTTTCCTCCATGGAGGACACGGTTGCCCGTGACGGCAACGATGGCGAGTGGTCGTCAGATGCAAACGGCCCGCTCGGCTGCTTGAATTGGAAGGAAAAGCTACGGTCGTCATCCATGATACACGCCGGAGAGTTTGGTCCTTGTACATCGGACTCAATATGGTAGCAATTGACATCGGACGATATGATTCGAAGAGCATGAGACAAAGATCAATCATCTCGTGTAAACGCGGGCTTGCAGAAACTAAAATTTGATAATTCGACATATTGGATGAAAAAAATTTCAAGACTAATGAAATGAATATTCTTTAGTGAAACGTGACCTGATTCTGCTAGAAATCGGCTCATCTCGGACAAGAAACATTGCCAATCCAAAATAGGAAACACAACATTAATATGTTTCCTAAAGTCTCTTTAATCATTGAAGTGAAATTTTAAGTCCTAAACTTTTTTTCCTTCTGCCTTTGGTTTGTCAAGATTGGAGAGAAAATCTGATCAAATCATCAGCATTTACGGAAGATTATGTGTTAGAAATTAATCTGATTAATAGATATAGATTATCAAGATATTTTGAATAGTCAGTCCCCAAAAACTTTCCTTTTCCAAACACATGATATCTGAATTAAAGATGCTTTGAGTCACTTGTATTTCTCTAAAGTTGCCCAGTTTATTTCTTCATCCATTTCTTCCTTTTGGGCAACATCCTCCTCTAGTATCGAACCCAAGTAATTGGTTTTTTTTTTTTTTTTTTCAATATACTAGCAAAAAGGCATATTTTTTTTTTTTTTTTTGGGGGGATAATGAAATTTAAAAGATTTAACAAAAATTGCCTTAAACGTGATATTTGATTTATTAAATAGTGAAACTAGACAAAGAAAAGGAAAAAAAAATCTTAAGATTCAAAACTTTTTTTTGATAAGGGTGTTGATTTAAATTTTAAATTAAGGTATGTGAGAGATAAAATAGAATTACTAATTTACACATTTCTCCAATGATGAAATATCTATGAAATAACTTATTGATGATATTCTGCAAAAGAAAATAATTGGAAAAATTAAAATAAAAAATTTAAAGGATCGTTATTTATTGTTTCTATACCTCAACTAAGTTATAAAAAATAATAAAGTAGCTATCCGACTTTAAAAAGGCCATTGAAAAAAAGTCATATAATGCTAAAACTGAGGGACCAAATTTCGTTTCTTTTGATCAAATTTGTGAACTTTTAGCAAGTTTATGTTAGTTATTTGATGATTGTATTTAGAGTCTTGAAAATTGACAATACACAAAAGTTTTTAACAAACTTCTAAAAATATGTAAAAAAAAAAAAAATAGACTAAAAGCTTTGAATTGGCACAAGACTGCATAATTAATCTTGGCTTTCTTTCACCGAATCGAAAGCAAGAGATGTTTCAAAGAAGAAAGAGAAAAGGAAATTGGATAATATATGATAAAGTGTAATTACAAAGTGGCTTGGGAATCGACTGCTGATCGGAGAAGAATTAGACCCACAAGCAGAAACTTCATTTACATCAAGTGGTGTCCTAGAAAAACCAGAAAAGACTGAGACTTCAAGACATCTTGGCGGGCAACTCGCAGCGACACAAAGGGCATGTTTGGTGTATCTTCAGCCAAGCTTCGATGCAACCTTGATGAAATTCATGCGAGCAATGCATCCGTACCAGCTGGTCTCCCGTCACAATTTCTTCCGCGCAAATCACGCAGTTCAGTTCACGACTCTCGTGGATCTCGCTCTCCGAGACGGTGACCACGTGCGTCATACTCACCATCACCTTCGTCCTCTTGCGCCCCTTGTCGTTCACCTCGCGGGACAGCACCCTCGCGATCTCAGACACTAACTCGTCGCGGGTGATGCATGTCCTGCCCGCGTACTTCCCCGCGTTCATGTCGAGCCACCGTATCCGGTCCAAAGGGAAGGGCAGTAGCATGCCCTCCATCATGGAGGACACGATAGCCCACCATGGCGACGACGGCGAGATGTCGCGGGATGCGAACGGCGTGCTCGGATGCTCCGCTCGGTATGAAAAGCTACGTTCACAGATTCGGCCTCCAGTTCCTCCTTGTACTTTGGACAGACTACAGTAGCTTTGGACATGGCATGACAAGATCACACTGGGTGGGGGCAAAGATTCATCGTCATCGTCTGGAACACGCGTTGGTATTGCGAAGACTCGAGTGTAATAATTCGACATCTTTACGAGAATTGTGGAGATGGCAAGTGAAAGCGTTCTTGGGTTGGGTATGTATATATGTACTCAGTCATAGGACACCGCCATTGACAGAAATTTCAGGAAACAAGTCGTATAGTTTCCTCTTTTAAGCTTTGGTTCGTCCAAGATTATAGAGAGCCTATGTCAAAGATTTTGAGTCCTTTATCCTAAAAACTTTCATTTTCTCAACACACCATTTGAGTTACCCATATTTCTCAACAGTTACCCGATTTTATTTCCTCATTTGATCTTTCGGCCAACTTCCACTAGTATCGGACCCATGCGAAAAAACACCTTATAATATAATATTTCATTTATGAACAAAAAAAAAAGAAGAAGAAAAAAACATAATATTTCACTAATTAAATAATGACATTGCACACAAGTAAGGAATAAGTTTCAAAATTTGAAATCTTTTCAATAAGGTTGTCCGTGAGATAGAAGCTTCTATGTTCATCTTCTTATACAACCCCATGGAAAAAAATTTCTTATTCATATTTTTACATTATTTTTAAAATATTGCGAAATTACTAAAGGCTTATACTCAAAGAAGGCAGAGTGACCGCAACACAATGTGATCTACCCCAAACTTAATAGTATTCTTGTCGCACTAAATAAAGAGAATCACCATTTAGCGTGCCGAGTAACAAAGCTGTATTGGGCGCTGCAAACACAATCTTAAGCTAAGATATGACATCTTTTCAAATGCCAGAAAACTCAGCAGAAAATGATACAGAACATTGTTTGCCATTCTTTTCTGTGGCGCATTGATCGGGTTAATAAGAAGGGCACAGCTCTCCCTTTGCCTTGACCACCGCCCCAATGAACATCTAACATAATTCCTACTCCTTGGTGACACCAGCCACGAAGGAGTTCTTTCTTGCATTCCTTACTTTGTCTCCTTCAGGGAAAAATCCATTTGACGAATTTAGAAAGAGCTTAAAAGAGAAGGATTAAAGAACATAACGGCACCCATTGAACGACCTCACAAGCCAATCGAAGAGACTTTTTCATCAGCCCGAAGATAATCGACCACAGCCTTCAGGTCATCCTTCTGGAGGGGGCAAAAAGAAAGTGAGCTGGAAATTATACAGAAGAATGATTTTAAAACAACCTGCATAGGGATAATAAGTTCCGTAGCACTGCAACTGAAGCTAACAAATTTTAATAAAGACAAATACTGAAACTAGCAAGCCCAATGGCAATAAAGGTTTCAACTTTGAGGAAAGTTACCAAAACAATCCTAAACCTATTACATACATGTGCTAAATATTCGGAAAAGTACTAAAAAAGTTCTAAACCTATTGCATTGATACCAATTCAGTCCTAAACTTTTCAATTAGACTAATTCAGTCCTAAACCTTTTAATATTAGTACCAATTCAGTCCATCCGGCGAATTTTGGCCGGCTGGCGCTGACGTGGATGTCGGCCGGTGGCCGAATGCTGACGTGGCAATTTTTATGATTTTTTTATGATTTTTTCAAATTTTTTTATGATTTTTTTATTCTTTTTTTTTCCCTTTTCCCTTTTCTTTTCCGGCGGTCGCCGGCGAGCCTCCGGTGAGGCTCGCTGGCCACTGGGCGAGGGCCGCAAAGCCCTCGCCTGCCGCCGATGAGGGTTGCGGCCTTGGCTCGGCCTCTCCCAGGGCCGCCGGCGAGGCCATGGCGGCCATTGCCGGGGCGGAGGCGAGGGCCGTGAAGCCCTCGCGAGCTGCCGGCGAGGGTCGCGGCCCTCGCTCGGTCTCGCCCGGGCCGCGGGCCAGGCTAAGCGAGGGCCGCGACCCTCGCCGGTGGCTCGCGAGGGCTTCGCGGCCCTCGCCTCCGCCCCCGCCCATGGCCATGCCAGCCGCGAGCGAGGCCGCCTTTGCCCAGATCCGGGGCGAGGCTTCGCCCGCAAGGCCAGATCCGGACGAAGGCGGCCTCACCCGCGGCCGGCGAGGCCATGGCGGCCATTGCCGGGCGGAGGCGAGGGCCGCGGCCCTTTGCGAGCCGTCGGCGAGGGTCGCGGCCCTCGCTCGGCCTTGCTCGTGGCCTTGGGCGAGGGCCATGACCCTCGCCGGCGGCTCGCGAGGGCTTCGCGGCCCTTGCCTTCGCCCGGCCATGGCCTCGCCAGCCGCGGGCGAGGCCGCCTCGCCCGCGGCAAGGCTAGGGCAAGGCTGGCCTCGCCTAGATCCGGCGAAGGCGGCCTTGCCGCGGCCGGCGAGGCCATGGCGGCCATCGCCGGGTGGAGGCGAGGGCCGCGAAGCCCTCACGAGCCGCCGGCGAGGGTTGCAGCCCTTGCTCGGCCTTGCCCGCGCCCTAGGCGAGGCCGAGCGAGGGCTGTGACCCTCGCCGGCAGCTCGCGAGGGCTTCACGGCCCTCGCCTCCGCCCCGGCCATGGCCACCATGGCCTTGCCGGCGGCCCTGGGAGAGGCCGGGCGAGGGCTGCGACCCTCGCCGGCGGCAGGCGAGGACTTCGCGGCCCTCGCCCCGTGGCCGGCAAGCCTCCGCCGGAAAAGAAAAGGAAAAAGGAAAAAAAAATAATAAAAAATAAGAAAAAATTCGAAAAAATCATAAAAAAATTATAAAAATTGCCACGTCAGCGTCCGGCTGACGTCCACGTTAGCGCCAACCTACCAAAATTGGCTGGATGGACTGAATTGGTACAAATATTAAAAGGTTTAGGACTAAATTTGTCAAATTGAAAAGTTTAGGACTGAATTGGTACCAATGCAATAGGTTTATGACTTTTTTGGTACTTTTCCCCTAAATATTAGCAAGCCTAGTGGTTGCTTCATTCTACAGCCTCTTCTATGCTAAAAACTTTCCCCAAGACATAAAAATGAGAAAATTTAATAAAAAAATTCAAAAATATGAAAATATTATTAAAAATTATCTATATCAGTGACAGTAATCTTACATGGTATTTCTAGCGTCCATTGCAGCAATTTTTGACTAAAATTGATTGGATACAGTCAATTGGTAAGAAGTGAAAAAATTTAGGACTGAGTTGGCAAAATAGAAAAATTTAGGACTAAATTGATAGAAATATTATAGGTTTATGACTTTTTGGATAATTTTGCCGAATGTTTCGGTCATTGATGTTGAAGTCAATGCCTCCAAGGAGCTGTGCATGGCGATGTGGAACTCAGAGCCAGATCATTCATTACGACATCAGAACCTTAAGCACATATTCTTTTGATAGAGTCAACGTTGTCTCAACTTGTTCTCTCTTTTATAAAAGGTCTATTCAAGACAAGCCAAAGCAAAGTTGTAACCGCGCAGCAACACGTCACTTCGATATGCAGAAAGAGATGAATCTTCCTTTCATTCATGGTGAAGTCAATGCCTCCCAAGGAGCTGTGCATGGCAATATAGAACTCAGAGCCAGATCATTCGTTACCGCACCAGTCCACATGGTCAATAGCTGATGTCGGATTTAGCAGTTTCCAAAAGCTCAGATCAAGCTCCAGAGCTCTAGTTGAATCCGTGAAGGATACGTTGAGTCCCGTAAGCTCTGGTACAAGGAAGCAAAGTCAACACAGTAGGGAAGTTTCCGAACTCCGGATGTGACAAGTGTGAGAGAGCAGAAATTGCAAAGGAAGCCCACCCGGAAATGGACTTCGTCGGAAGTTCCTATTCTACCTTATGGAGGGTGGGTTTTCCTTTCGAAAAATATCAGCAAGATTTTCTATTTGCTTAAGCTCTTATTTGCGATAGCCTGCATTGTGCTCTCATTGATGAAGCTCATCAAGCACAATTATGGTGAGGTAGCTAAAGGAGACACAGACAAGAGGAATCGGAAAGCAGCTCTGATTATCTTTTATGCCTTGGCTTTGGCAGAAGCTCTGGTCTTCCTAACAGAGAAAATTTACTGGTGGTGGAAGGTAGTCATCTGTAAGCTTCTTGAAGGGGTAAACCAGGAATGCAATCTGGGGGCTTCAGGTATGATCTCAACTCGGAGATTTTTCTCTGACTCCTACTCAAGATGTATTAATGGGAGCATTTTTGATGGCCTGGGAATGGATATGGTCACTTTTGCGATGGATCTCATATGTGACATCCCGAATTTCCATTTCTATTTTCAATAAATTAATACGGGCATTTCATCTGCACGCACATAGTTCTTTTCCCTGAACTGATCACTCATGGGATAACTAGTCTATCAGGTGAAGCCGTTAAGAAATTCTAATGCATCGGACTCGAGAATTTGACTAGGAAACGACTTTTCGATCGAGTTAATCTGCAAGGGTCATTACGGCACAGTTAAAAATCGATTAGAGACCGGAGATAGGTCGACTCGACAGAGGCATGTGATCGAGTGTGGGTGATTCCACCAGATCGCACAATTCTTGTCAATTGGCACTAGACTGGCTTTTCTGTCGTTTGGGTACCCTGTGTCCGTGTTTGAAACCTTGAGATTATCACGACAACCGAGAGTCGCCAATGTGTCAAAGATGTACATTGTGGCTTGAATTGATCAACCACAAGTCAAATGCACGAAAATTTCTAAAAGTTACCCGGTAGATCAAGACGCGCTAGTATCGTGCCAGAGTGAAATTAATTGTGAAATTGAGATCGAATTCAAAAATTGGAAATCCTGGTGTGTCACAAATCATTTTAAGAACATTGGCTCATCTTTAGAAGATTTTTCTTATAAACTGGGTTTTTCAGCAAAATAATCAAATTATGGTTAATTTGGTTCAGAAAATTGGTAGGCCTGCTTTTGGTTGTACTTTTGAGATTCAATATGGTTCTATGGTCAAGTGATTATGTGAATTGAAGTGCGGTGACATTGGATTAACTTTATGGACTTCAATTTGGTTCAATTAGAAGAGAATTGAAGAATTGGATGTACAAGATTTTATGCCACGGCGGAAAAGGAAATTTAACCTATTGAAGATAGTTGTGGAGGATTTGAAATTAGTGGAAGATGACATCACCTTAGGTCATGGTGGTTGGGCCAAAGTTAAGAAGAATTTGACAAGTGTAAGGTGTAGATTTAATCTCAAAAAGGGCCCATCACTTCCACCAATCACACTTTATCTTCAAGCTTGGGAAGAGAGAGAGAGAGAGAGGAGAGAGGAAAGCTGCGTGCGGAACCAGCAGCCCTCCGTTCGCCCATTCCGCCGCTCGACGCCGCCAGCTCGCCCGTCGCCGGAGCCTGTCGCCGCCGCCGTCGGTCTGCGCGCACGCCATCCCGTGCGCGAGCTGCTCCGCCCTTCCGCCCTTGCTTCGTCCGCGCGCCAGCCAGCCGTCACCCATCGTCCCCGAGCCGCCCGCCCGTCGCCGGAGATCTCGCCCGGCCGTCGTGAGCCACCGCCGAGCCGCCGCCGCCCTTCACCGCCGGTTCGCGCCCAACCAGCCGCCCAGCAGCCTCCGTCCGAGCCCAAACAGCAGCCAAGAAAATGGGTATGGCAGCTAGGTTTTGGCCCGTTTTGGCCGGCTTCCCGACCCCGAAAGCTAGGTCTGCCTTGGGAAAGTCGATCCCCTCGACACCCTCGTCGTTTTGGTCCGCTCGGCTCCTTAATTCGATGAGTTTAGCTCACTAAACCTCGCTTAGAGGGTTAATTATGTTTTAGGTGTGCATAGCTTAAGTTAATTAAGCTTAGGTGGTTAGTTTAGTTTATTTTAATGTAAATTAGATTAAGAGTATGGTTAAGTTAAAGTAGGTTTAATTAAGGTTAAATTGTGGTTTATATGGGGTTAATGGTGATTTAACTTAAATGAAGGAATTTTGATTTAATTAGAATATTTCGAAATTATTTAAAAATTAAATGATAAATATATTATTTAAAATTATTAAAATAATATTATTTAATTAATTTTCGGAATAAATTTAATTATTTATTAAATTCCAAAAATTTTGTCGGGACCCTAAATTCTCAGAATTTCGCGATGGTCGCTGCCGTGTAGTCAGATTTTGAAATTGATGATTGGATATTATAAATTGAGTGTGGATCGTGAAAAATATGGATATTATTATTTAATTAATTTTCGGAATAAATTTAATTATTTAATAAATTCCGAAAATTATTTCGGGACCTTATTTTCTCAGAATTTTGTGCTGATCGTTGCTGTGTACTCAGATTTTCAATTTGATGATTGGATATTGCAAATTGAGTGTTGATTGTGAAAAATGTGGATTTTATTCAGAAAGTCCCAGGTGTCGGGTTTTGATACCAAAATTGGATTTTAATGATTATATTAAATAGTGGGGTTTGAAAAAGTGAGATATTGTCTTTCTGGTTCGAAATTAACGCGGCCCCACACACGTGAGTAATTTCTGGAATATTTTTAATATGAAGAAAAATGGTCGAGATCACTATTTTAAGTGGAGGCATTGAGTGAAATGCAAAGTGTCCAGGAGCCGAGTATGATTTGGTTGTGTGATAATTAAGAAGAATCATCCTGGGCTGTTGAGCTGGACTTGCCCCTATATGGGATGCCCTTGGCAACGGATGCGGGTCGTAGTAGAGGCTAGGCCAACTGGACCTATGCTCCTTCGGGAATATTATCGACGTAGTGACGAAGCCGCGCTCCAAGGGGGGAGGCGATGCCTAGCATTAATGTCAGTAGATAGCCGAACTGCGAGTAGGCTATGCCCTTGTGTGGCAGTGAATAATAATTGGATCGCATGCTGAGTGTTATTGACGGGTCGGATTATGGGACGGAATCGTGTGGCATGGTATAGGACGTGTCATAACGATTTGGTCTTATAATCCGGACTCCTGTGGTCGTTTGAAATGAAAGTGTTGGCGTTCCAATTGTTTGAATTCTTATTACTACCTGTGATTGAGTGATTTGAATTGTGCTAACTTGTAGGAAGGAACTGAGGCGAGGTAAGTCCTCTTTATGGTGTGGCTAGGCCACCCTTGGGCGTATTTTCTTTCTAATAGGGGTTTAGGGGGTTGAACTTGCTGAGACAATGTCTCACCCCGTTGTGGGCCAAAATTTCAGGTCCCTAGATGGTGGTCGTGGAGGACCTGAAGCCATGGAGTCTGAAAAGGTGGAAACTGAAGGATCGGTGAATGTGTCTTGCTAGTTGGTCTTAGGATAGTTCCCCTTTTTGTCGAGCTGGTCTATTTTGTAGACAGTCTAGTGTTATATTTAAACCTATGTGTTTATAAATGAGTGTTTGGTATTGTGATTGATTGCCTGCTTTTCTATCCCAAGTTAAATGTTGTCAGGGGATTTGTTTCGCTTCCGCATGCGTAATAAATTGAATGGGTCGGCGACGTATCCTGGGATGTCGCATATTTGATCGACCGCAGTGGGATGTGCGTGCGCTCGGGGTTCGGGGCTTGACATCCTCGTTTAAGTGGTATCAGAACATGGTCTATGTATGGAGTGATAAGGTGCGATGAGTCATGGGATAGTTAGTAGGAAAAACTTTTAATATGCTTATGCATATGGTTGATAGCTGTTTGGTAGTGTGTTTGTGGGGTCATTCAATTCTGTGAGAGTACTGCTGCAAGTCGGTACTAAGAGTGTAGCAGCACCGAGCAATCCTAGGTTTGTCGGGATCGTTATGGTGCGAGAGTCTTTGGGAAGCTTTTTGAGTTAGCAAGATCTAGATCAAGCCGCCGCCGTTGCCGTTGTCACTGCTGTTGCCAATGACGTAACCGTTGTTGTTGCTACGCCTGTTGAGGCCCAAGCTGGAGTTGTGACCGGGGAACAAGCCACCGTATCTGAGTCAAAGTTCAGCTTAAGCAGAGTTGGAAATCAATTGGAGGAAAGGCCTATGTAAGAAGAAATGTGCCCCTTTCACCTAACCAGAAGAGTAGAATTTGAAAGTCAGTGCCCAACTCGATCAATGTGTGTTGTGTCTGTAAGAAAAGAAATGGATTTGTCCCGTGCTGTAAGAGGGAAAAGACTTGTTACAAGTGTCGCCAATACGGCCATCTGATCAAGGGTTGTCCGTACAGACAGATGGAACCACAGCTGTTTCTGTCACCGCCGTCAATAGAACAGAACAGGGGAAACATGCTTCAGGACTTTTAGTGGGGTACTTGGAACAGAACCCCAGTGCAAGGAAGGCTGTATGCTGTCACCCGACAGGAGGCAGAGGACTCACCGATCGTGTGCCAAGTTTGTGGAAATAAACATGAACCAGCCCAGTGTTCCGGTTTAACGGGAGCATGCTTTGAATGTGGCCAGCAAGGCCGTCAGGTTAGGAACTGCCCGCGTAAGTCTGGGAGAGCATAAGTACCGTTACTACGGATAGGACGCCA
Organism: Eucalyptus tenuipes; assembly: GCA_014182365.1. Lineage (NCBI taxonomy): Eukaryota > Viridiplantae > Streptophyta > Magnoliopsida > Myrtales > Myrtaceae > Eucalyptus > Eucalyptus tenuipes. The sequence continues at coordinate 32,784,722 of CM024544.1, forward strand.
CTAAGATGGCTAGAGGAGCATGAATGAGTCGACCATGCATCGATCAAGGAAATGGTGTTCTTGAGATGTTTTTATCAGAGTCGTGCAACAGAATTTTTAGTGAAGGTTGTAGAATTTTCGTTGCAGTAATAAAGTAATAGAAAGATGAATCTCTGACTATAGTTGTACTTAAAGAGTTTGCTCAAGTATGACTTGGAAGGCATTTATAAAAGTTTTGGCTCGAGGAGCTTTCTGGGGTTATGAATTGAAGTAGTGATATAATTCGGTTTGTTCAGTTAGCGTGCGAAAGTTTTGAATTACTGAAAGTCGAAGAGGACCTTTACTCCTTGTTATTCATCACTGAAGATGACCTGGTTCTGTTTGTTGGTTGCCGAATCTACATGGCAACTGTAATGGATGCGTCAGTTGAGGAGCCGTATATGGAGAACCTAACCGTGGTATCGAAGTTTTCTAAGGTAATTCCTGAAGAAGTGCCAGGTCTGTTGTCTGAAAGAAAAATAGAGTTCATGATTGAATTAGCACCCGGAACAGAGCCAGTCTCTAAAACTCCTTACTGGATGGCGTTGTTAGGGTTGAAAGAACTGAAAGTAAAAGTGCAGATACAGGAATTGTTGGAAAGGGGATTCATACGCCCTAGTGCATCACCTTGGGGAGCACCAGTTCTGTTCGTGAAGAAAGAAGATGGTTCGTTGCGCCTATGCATCGACTATTAATAACTCAATCAGGTGACGATCAAGAACAGGTATCTATTGCCGAGGATCGATGACTGGTTTGACCAGCTTCAAGGAGCGTCGATATTTTCTAAGATCGACTTGAGGACAGGGTGTCATCAGCTGGGGATTAGAAATGAGGTTATACCGAAGTTAGTGTTTCGCAATCGATACGACCATTATGAACTACTGTAATGCCGTTTGGTTTGAAGAATGCTCCAACCGCTTTCATGGATCTGATGAACCGTATGTTGAAGGAGTACTTGGATCAGTTCGTAATCATGTTCATCGACGACATTCTAGTATGTTCGAGGAGTACTAAGGATCATGAAAGGCACTTAAGGATAGTGTTTCAGACTTTGAGGAATCATGAGCTATGAGCCAAGTTCAGTAAGTACGAGTTTTGGCTAACTCGTGTGGCTTTCTTAGGTCATGTCATTTCTGGAAGAGGAATCTAAATGGACCCGGCCAAGATAGAGACAGTGATCAACTAGCTAAGACCGACTACAGTGATAGAGATCAGAAGTAGCAGAGTATTACAGACAGTTCGTAGAAGGGTTTTCAGTGTTGGCATCACCGTTGACAAGACTTCTGAAGAAGGAAGAAAAGTTTGTGTGGTCAAATAAGTGCGAGAGTAGTTCCCGAGAGCTTAAGCAGAAGCTAACTACTGCACCTGTGTTTACTATTCCATCTAGTCGAGTAAGATTCGAGATCTACAGTGATGTGTCGTTTAAAGGATCGGGTTGTGTGTTGATGCAGCACGACAGGGTTATTGCATACACATCCCGTCAGTTGAGACCTCATGAGCTGAATTACTTGACGCATGACTTAGAACTCACAATTTTAATCTTCACACTGAAAATTTGGAGATGTTAGTTGTGTGAAGAAAGATTATGGATCTTCACTTATCAGCATAATCTTCAGTATTTATTCTCTCAAAAAGGAGTTAAATATGAGATAGCGTAGATGGATGAAACTCCTGAAGGACTACGATTGTGAGATTTTGTATCACCCCGGAAAAGCGAACAGGGTCGCCGATGCATTAAGTAGGAAGTCTTCAGTTCCACAGTTGGTACTCAAAGAGTGGAGTCTACTTGAGAGAGCACGAGATTCGGGTTTCGAATTTGAGGTAGGCCACCTTTAGACTCTTATGGCCATCCTCAGAATTGAGTCGGATGTATAGATCAGAATCAGAACACTTTAGTGTCAGATTCAGAGATTCAGAAAGCCGTGCAAGCATGTCGCCAAGTGTCTGACGTGTCAGCCAGGGAAGGTACAACATCGTAAGCCGAGAGGACTCTTGTAACCTCTCGAGGTCCCTAATGCGGAAATGAGATCGTATCACGATGGATTTCGTGACTGGGTTACCGAGGAGTCAAAGAGGAAATGATTCGATTTAGACAGTGGTCGACAGACTGACAAAGTCGGCTCACTTCGTCGCAGTACGAAAGGACCTTGATTTGGACAAGCACGCTAAGTTGTATGTGTGTCAGAGAGTTCGTCTGTTTGGAGTGCCGGTAACGATTTCTTCAGACCGAGATCGAAATTTATGGCTACCTTTTCGAAAAGTTGCAGAGTGTTTTGGGAATAAAGCTGCAGTATAGTACGGATTATCATCTTCAGACAGATGACTAGTTTTAAAGGACAATTCAGATCTTTGAGGACAGGTTGAGAGCTTGTAGGTTGGTTTTCAAAGGAAGTTGAAAGGAACAACTTCTACTCGTTGAGTTCACTTACAGCAATAGTTGCCAGCAGAGTTTTCAGATGGTTCCTAGTTTCAACAGAACGGTTAGATGGTTCTTTCGAAGCAGAGTAGAGCAGAGTGTACATAACTTCAGTTGGTTGTGGTGAGATCAGAGAACAGAAAATCGCAGGTCCAGAGTTGGTTCAGAAATTAGTGATTCAGTTGCAGTTATCAAAGACAGAGTAAAGACCATTCAGAATCGCCAGTTTAGTTTCGCAGATTAGTATCACAGACCTTAGAATTTCAAGTAGGGGAAATATATTTTTCCTTAAATGTCGCCTATGATAGGGACATCGCGTTTTGTTAAAGAAGGGAAGATGAAATAGATTTTAAATCGGAATCCATCGAAATTTGGGTTCAAAAGAGGATTTTGGCTTTAAATGGAAAAAGAAAGCAATTCGGGACACCGCCGGCGCCTTTAGCCGAGTGGTATGCAGGGAAGAAGCAGTTGGTCCGAAGTCGGGGTTTCAAATCCTCGACGCGGCAGTTAGCCGCTTTGTGGGAAAAAAAAAGAAAAAAAAAAGAAACCAAAATTTTTTGCAGCTTTTATTTTCGCAAAAGTGGACAAGTGTTTAGCATTTTGAATCCGTAATGGTTCGGACAAGTTTGGAAGTGATCTGGCTTTACCGCAGTATAGAAAGAGTAACTAAGGATAGAGAAGATTCGATGAGACAATTGTACCCCCACCTTTTTGGCTTAAGATTTGTAACGGTTTAAATTTCGAGAACGAAATTTTTATAAGAGGGGAAGAGTTGTGACATCCCGAATTTCCAACTCTATTTTCAATAAATTGATACGGGCATTTCATCTGCACGCACATAGTTCTTTTCCCTGAATTGATCATTCATGGGATAACTAGTCTATCAGGTGAAGCCGTTAAGAAATTCTAATGCATCGGACTTGAGAATTTGACTAGGAAATGACATTTCGACCGAGTTAATCTGCAAGGGTCATTACGACACAGTTAAAAATCGATTAGAGACCGGAGATAGGTCGACTCGACAGAGGCATGTGATCGAGTGTGGGTGATTCCACCAGATCGCACAATTCTTGTCAATCGCCACTGGACCGGCTTTTCTGTCGTTTGGGTACCCTGTGTCCGTGTTTGAAACCTTGAGATTATCCCGACAACCAAGAGTCGCCAATGTGTCAAAGATGTACATTGTGGCTTGAATTGATCAACCACAGGTCAAATGCACGAAAATTTCTAAAAGCTATCCAGTAGATCAGGACGCGCTAGTATCATGCCAGAGTGAAATTAATCGTGAAATTGAGATCGAATTCAGAAATTGGAAGTCCTGGTGTGTCACAAATCATTTTAGGAACATTGGCTCATCTTCAAAAGATTTTTCTTATAAACTGGGTTTTTCAGCAAAATAATCAAATTATGGTTAATTTGGTTCAGAAAATTAGTAGGCCTGCCTTTGGTTGTACTTTTGAGATTCAAGATGGTTCTATGGTCAAGTGATTATGTGAATTGAAGTGTGGTGACATTGGATTAACTTTATGGACTTCAATTTGATTCAATTAGAAGAGAATTGAAGAATTGGATGTACAAGATTTTATGCCACGGCGGAAAAGGAAATTGGACCTATTGAAGATAGTTGTGGAGGATTTGAAATTAGTGGAAGATGACATCACCTTAGGTCATGGTGGTTGGGCCAAAGTTAAGAAGAATTTGACAAGTGTAAGGTGTAGATTTAATCTCAAAAAGGGCCCATCACTTGCACCAATCACACTTCATCTTCAAGCTTGGGAAGAGAGAGAGAGGGGAGAGAGGAAAGCTGCGTGCGGAACCAGCAGCCCTCCGTCCACCTGTCCGCCGCTCGACGCCGCCAGCTCTCCCGTCGCTAGAGCCCGTTGCCGTCGCCGTTGGTCCGCGCGCACGCCGTCCCCGTGCGCGAGCTGCTCCGCCCTTCCGTCTCTACTTCGTCCGCGTGCCAGCAGCCATCACCCGTCGTCTCGTGCTACCAGCCGTCGTCGGAGATCCCGCCCGGCCGTCGTGAGCCACCGCCGAGCCGCCGCCGCCCTTCACCACCGGTTCCGCGCCCAACCAACCGCCGAGCAGCCTCCGTCCGAGCCCGAACAGCAGCCAAGAAAATGGGTATGGCAGCTAGGTTTTGGCCAGTTTTGGTCGGCTTCCCAACCCCGAAAGCTAGGTCCGCCTTTGGGAAAGTCGATCCCCGACGCCCTCGTCGTTTTGGTCCGCTCGACTCGTTAATCCGGTGAGTTTAGCTCACTAAACCTCGCTTAGAGGGTTAATTATGCTTTAGGTGTGCTTAGCTTAAGTTAATTAAGCTTAGGTGGTTAGTTTAGTTTATTTTAATGTAAATTAGATTAAGAGTATGGTTAAGTTAAAGTAGGTTTAATTAAGGTTAAATTGTGGTTTATATGGGGTTAATGGTGATTTAACTTAAATGAAGGAATTTTGATTTAATTAGAATATTTCGAAATTATTTAAAAATTAAATGATAAATATATTATTTAAAATTATTAAAATAATATTATTTAATTAATTTTCGGAATAAATTTAATTATTTATTAAATTCCAAAAATTTTGTCAGGACCCTAAATTCTCAGAATTTCGCGATGGTCGCTGCCGTGTAGTCAGATTTTGAAATTGATGATTGGATATTATAAATTGAGTGTGGATAGTGAAAAATATGGATATTATTATTTAATTAATTTTCGGAATAAATTTAATTATTTAATAAATTCCGAAAATTAATTCGGGACCTTATTTTCTCAGAATTTTGTGCTGATCGTTGTTGTGTACTCAGATTTTCAATTTGATGATTGGATATTGCAAATTGAGTGTTGATTGTGAAAAATGTGGATTTTATTCAGAAATTCCCAGGTGTCGGGTTTTGATACCAAAATTGGATTTTAATGATTATATTAAATAGTAGGGTTTGAAAAAGTGAGATATTGGCTTTCTGGTTCGAAATTAACGCGCCCCCACACACGTGAGTAATTTCTGGAATATTTTTAATATGAAGAAAAATTGCCAGGATCACTATTTTAAGTGGAGGCATTGAGTGAAAAGCAAAGTGTCCAGGAGCCGAGTATGATTTGGTTGTGTAATAATTAAGAGGAATCGTCCTGGGCTGTTGAGTCGGACTTGCCTCTATATGGGATGCCCTTGGCAACGGATGCGGGTCGCAGTAGAGGCTAGGCCAACTGGACCTATGCTCCTTCGGGAATGCCGTCGACGTAGTGACGAAGCCGCGCTCCAAGGGGGGAGGCAATGCTTGGCATTAATGTCAGTAGATAGCCGAACTGCGAGTAGGCTATGCCCTTGTGTGGCAGTGAATAATAATTGGATCGCATGCTGAGTGTTATTGACGGGTCGGATTATGGGACGGAATCGTGTGGTATGGTATGGGACGTGTCATAACGATTTGGTCTTATAATCCGGACTCCTGTGGTCGTTTGAAATGAAAGTGTTGGCGTTCCAATTGTTTGAATTCTTATTACTACCTGTGATTGAGTGATTTGAATTGTGCTAATATGTAGGAAGGAACTGAGGCGAGGTAAGTCCTCTTTGTGGTGTGGCTAGGCTACCCTTGGGCGTATTTTCTTTCTAATAGGGGTTTAGGGGGTTGAACTTGCTAAGACAATGTCTCACCCTATTGTGGGCCAAAATTTCAGGTCCCTAGATGGTGGTCGTGGAGGACCCGAAGCCATGGAGTCTAGAAAGGTGGAAACTAAAGGATCGGTGAACGTGTCCTGCTAGTTGGTCTTAAGACAGTTCCCCTTTTTGTCGAGTTGGTCTATTTTGTAGACAGTCTAGTATTATATTTAAACCTATGTGCTTATAAATGAGTGTTTGGTATTGTGATTGATTGCATGCTTTTCTATCCCAAGTTAAATGTTGTTAGGGGATTTGTTTCGCTTCCGCATGCGTAATAAATTGAATGGGTCGGCGACGTATCCTGGGATGTCGCATATTTGATCTACCGCAGTGGGAAGTGCGCGCGCTCGGGGTTCGGGGCGTGACATCATATGTTCAAACTCGCCGCATGAGCAGCTCATAGGAGCCAGGATTCTTCACCGGTTTTCTACAACAGAACGGTTTTCAGATGACACGCTTCAGAAGATCGGAACAACTCTGCCAGTTGTAGAGAGACTGGTGGAGATCTTAACCTGGAAAGACCCACAAGAGGAAGAAATCAGGCTGTCAGCTGCAGAAATAGTTTCCAAATTAGCCGGGAGAAAGCAAAACTCCCTTCGGGTCGCTGGAATACCCGGGGCAATGGAATCGATTTCATCTCTTCTACAGACAAACAGAAGTCCCAGTTCTGCAGCAGACCAAATTGGTGAAAAAAAATTCGTCTTTGACCATGAGGACTACGGATACTGGACTTTCAATAATTTGGGGCTACTCATTCTGAAGAAACTAGCCCATGATCACGATAACTGCAGAAAAATTGGAAATACAAGGGGCCTTCTTTCCAAAATCATAGATTTCACTCATGCCGATGAAAGAATATTGAAGGACTCAACCGTCACCATATCACAGGTTTTGACTGTTAAAAGAGCCCTACAGGTTATTAAGATGCTGGCAAGCACAACGGGTACCACAGGGAAAAATCTCTGGAGAGAGATCTCGGAGATTGTCTTCACCATAAGCAACATAAGAGATATTCTACGATATGGAGAGAAACAACCAGAACTGCAGAAACTAGGAATTTAGATCCTTACCAGTTTGGCACAGGATGACAGTGCGACGGAGTGAATAGGAGGGACTGGTGGAGTTCTGAAAGAACTGTTAAAGATTTTCTTCCAAGTACTGCCAGAAGAACAAAGGGATGTGAGAATTGTGGCCGGAGAAGCCCTGGCAATGCTGGCTTTTGAGAGCAAGAGCAACTGTCATCAAATCTTGAAGTTAAATGTGGTGGAGAGGCTCATAGAAGCATTGGAGATTCCGCTTCTTCATGTTAATGCTGGAAGAATTTTGAGGAATCTGTGCACTTACAGTGGGCCAGAGTCCTTCAACCAGCTAAAGGGAGTAACAGCAGCGGCACCAACAGTAAGTACATTATTTTGCAAAAACTGAACCTGAGCCGACATATCCAAAACCAGAAAAGGCAGTTATGTACACTACGGAGAATGATATTAATTGTTCCTACCTAACCATATTTTCTCAACTCAGGTGCTCAAGGCAATCTTGTCAGGAGAAGGCAAACTGCAAGAGGTGATGGTTGGGTTAGCGACACATGCTTTCAAGTTCATGACAGCAGAAGAATCGACTGCCGTCTTCAAGAGGGCAGGATAATAAGAAACTGAATTAGCTTGCGCTTTGGTTGAGATCCTGAGGTGCTACAGGTATCCACATATAAAGGTGCCAAGAATGAGAAGGTTTGCTGTCGAGCTGGCAATCTGGATGATGAGAGACAAAATGAAGAATATCCAGATCTTCAGGGATCTTGGCATGGAGGAGGAGCTTGCAGGAGTCTTCAATACGACATCTGAGCTCGGGAGCTTCAATATTTTCTCTGGCAGCATTGGACTTAGCAGGCACAGCATGACCATTCACTCGCTTGTTGAGACCGCGCTTATGCTGCTGAATAATGGGTTTGATCAACCGATAGGTCACTGAGCAAGTGACGATGCCAAATTATCCAACAAATGGGAAACACGAAGGTATGCTAGACTACACGTTTCATTCTCTAATTGCAGAAGCAAAGAAAAAAAGGTAATTGCTTCTTTAGCAACTCTGCCTGGCTTAAGTCTGACGTTCTTGAAGTTGTCACCTTCCTTGTTTGTTTGCACGGAGTTTGTGCGATTTACAGCACACCACGTGTACTAATGCCAAAACATATGCAAGATGTGTATATATACTCACACATTCTTTTATTTCACAATTTGACTCCTGAACATGGAAGCATCCAAGACTTGCATGTACCGTGATTCCGATCTCACTACATCTACTCATAAATGATCTTATTTTTCCTTCCAAATCTTGTTCTACTTAGCAACGAATCAAGACTTAAGGACAATATATAGTCCAAGGCAATCGTCACATATGTTGCAAATGACTACACAAGAGCAAGAATCCTAAAAGGCAAATTCATCGTGCAACCCAAGTTGATAAATAGAAAGAACATGTAGCTTACTCTGTGACCACGGAAGGAAATCTCACCATGAACCCACAACATTATCTGCATTATTGGCTCCCCTGAAGTACCCCTAAACAGGACGAGATAAGAACCCGAAGAAAAAATGGGAACTTGCGGTTGAACACGTCACTCTAGAAAGCAAAAGGCAATGCACTAAGCTCATAAACTACGAAAACCGAGACATTCCTTTGATTGAATTCGGCGAGAACCTCGCTATTCGTTGAGATCATGGAGTTCCGGAGCTGAGATGAGTGAGGATTGAGCGTCTTGACGGCGAGCAGGCTCAGTCACTGCGAATTGCGTGAGGAACAAATGGTGGAGGGAAAGGCAAGGAACGGAAAGAACGGAAATTAGTTGAAAACTGTCTACCCCAAACAAGACATTGAAAAGGAAACATTACGCAAAAGGAAAAACGACACAAATGATCTTTTAACCTTGACTCAATATGTAATGTAGTCTCTAAACTTTCAATTTGTTAAATGTGGTATCTGAATATTTGATACCGGGACAATAATAAACATTTTTATATAGTTTAGGAATTAAACTGAACATGTACTTAAGTCTAGAGATCTTATTGAATAAATTAAAAGTTTATGAACCACATTGCACATTGAGGTACAATAGTAAGCATGTTTTGGGACAATAGTAAACATTTTATATAGTTTATGAACTAAATTGAACATGTACTTAAGTTTAGAGATCTTATCAACAAATTAAAAGTTCAGAGACCATGTTTGTATATTGAGTTAAAGTTGAAGGACCATTTGTATCATTACCTCTACTCAAAAAAATTTCAAATGATAGTTGCACGAATTCACCAAATTCAAGAAAAAAATACATACACATTTTTGTTAAATTACCCTTTCTTTCTTTCGCTTATCTTCATCCATTTCTCGAACCACAGTTGACTTTCTTTTTTGACAAAATTTTCTGAATTGTCCAAACTTTCTTTACCTTATGCTCACCTACTATACATAATTATTCAATTCCTTTCTATGTGTAATTACTTAATTAAGCACTCGCAAACGCCAGTTGCGACGCCTGCCCATGATTGAATATTAAGGAATACCGGGACAATAAAAGTTGTGCCCTTTTTCTTCGTTTTGATGACGCCACACATAATAATTTTTCTTCTCAGATAAATGGTTAATGGGTTTTCGAACTTTGGCGAGTAAATAGAAGTAATTTCTCCTCACGCAATAGCCACCAGTCTGGACCTTCGACGCAAACCAGGAGGACCATCTGTGTGTCCTCTAGCTCGAGACGAAGACATTCGATAAAATATCTTCAGCAAGCTCCGAACGAAATGCCAAACTGCACTTAAACATGACATGGAAAGAATCGTCGAGGAGCAAGCAAGTGGCCGTGGAGATCCGAGGATGCGCCTGTCATGGACCGAATGCCTATGAATGTTAACGGCACACTTGACAAAATGATTCTCATGGACAGAGACGCCCAAAGAAAAAGGAGACTTTGAAGGTTCAACTCAATGACTAATCTTCCTTTCGATAAGGTTGACGTCGACCACACCTTTCAGGGAGCTCTGCACGGCGTTATAGAACTCTAAGAACCCTGATAATTCATTATAACATCAGGACATTAAGCATATGTTCTTCAAACAGAGTCGATACCGTCTCGCACTTGTCATCGCTCTTGTACAAGTTTTGTCGGCTGCAAGCCAAAGCAGTCACCAAGCAGCAAGCGTGTTGCTCCGATATGCAGAAAGAGAGTAGGAGATCATCGGCCAATCAAGAAAGCTCGTCAATGGAACATTAGAAGAAAACAATGCAACAATACTGGAATTCGATCCAAGAGCAAGAGAAAAAGTAGGCAATAGAAGCTGCTTAACCTTCCTTTTCCTCTGCAAGATGCAGTTATAACCACCCCCCCCTTTCTTTGCTTACAGAGGCATAGCTGCTCTGTCCCATCCCAATCCAGGAAATTTATCAACAGAACTTTTGGTATATTGAATTCAGGTTCCATTTAACCGCTAGATGGAAGTTTTCCTCAGCTGATTTGACGTATAAAGAAGCATCTGTTCCTGATCCACTCCAGACCGCGAAATGACGGTCAAGAGCTTTGCTGAAGGTCAAAGCAGCATCCATTTGGATATTCCTCAGCTTCAGAAGGAAAATGAAAGCACCATTTCACCCGCCACAATTTTTGAGCCACAAACTAGTGCTAGCAGCGGAAACTATGTATCTCCCTTGCTGCCAGCTGTTTCAGCCCCGGAGAAAAAGCTGACTCTGTTTGCTCTCCACCTTGCAATTCTTGAAAAAATGGCCACTGGCCTGGGAACCCTTGGTTTCATCTGGGCGACGGTTGTACTCCTGGGGGGCTTTGCCAGTACCCTAGACAAAACCGACTTCTGGTTCATCACCATCATTTTATTAATTGAAGGAGCTAGAATCTTCAGCAGGAGTCACGAGCTGGAATGGCAACACCAGTCCACATGGTCAATAGCTGACGCAGGAATTAGCAGCTTCCGAGCGCTCAGATCGAGCTCTAGAGCTCTAGTTGAATCCGTGAAGGAAATGTTAAGCCCTGTAAGCTCTGCTACGAGGAAGAAAAGTCAACACAGCAGGAATATTACCAAAACTACAGATGTAACAAACATTACAGAGCAGAAATTGAGAAGGAAGCCAACCCGGATTTGGACTTCTTCCGAAGTTCCGATTGTACCTTATGCAGGGAGAGTTTTCCTTTCAAGAAATGTCAGCAAGATTCTGTATTGGCTTCAGCTCTTATCTGCAATAGCCTGCGTGGTGCTCTCATTGATGAAGCTCATCAAGCACAATTTTGGTAACATTGCTAAAAGAGACGCTGACGAGAGGAACGGGAAGGCTGCTCTGTATATCTTTTATGCCTTGGCTTTGGCAGAAGCTCTGGTCGTCCTGACAGAGAAACTTTACTGGGAGTGGAAAATTGTCATCTGTAAGCTTCTTGAAGGGGTGAATGAGGAATGCGCTCTGGGGGCTTCAGGTATGAACTCGACTCGGAGATTTTTCTATGACTCCTATTCGAGATGTATTAATGGGAGCATTTTTGATGGCCTGGGAATGGATATGGTGACTTTTGCCATGGATCTCTTATCTTCAAACTCGCCGCAAGAGCAGCTCATAGGAGCCAGGATTCTTCGCCAGTTTTCTACAAAAGAACGGTTTTCAGGTGATACGCTTCAGAAGATAGGAACAACTCTGCCAGTTATAGAGAAACTGGTGGAGATCTTGAACTGGAAAGACCCACACAAGGAAGAAATCAGGCTATCAGCTGCAGAAATAGTTTCCAAATTAGCCGGGAAAAAGCAAAACTCCCTTCGGGTCGCTGGGATACCCGCGGCAATGGAATCGATATCATCTCTTCTACAGACAAACAGAAGCCTCAGTTCTACAGCAGACGAAATTGGAGAAAGGAAAATTGTCTTTGACCATGAGGATTATGGACACTGGACTTTCATTAATTTGGGGCTACTCATTCTCAAGAAACTAGCCCGTGATCAAGATAACTGCGGAAAAATTGGAAACACAAGGGACCTTCTTTCCAAAATCATAGATTTCACTCATGCTGACGATAGAATATTGAAGGACTCAACCGTTACCACATCGCAGGTTTTGACTGTTAAAAGATCCCTAAAGGTTATAAAGATGCTGGCAAGCACAACAGGTACCACAGGGAAAAATCTCCGTGGAGAGATCTCAGAGATAGTCTTCACCATAAGCAACATAAGAGATATTCTACGACACGGAGAGAAAAAACCAGAACTGCAGAAACTAGGGATTGAGATCCTTACCAGTTTAGCACAAGACAATGAGGCGACAGAGTGTATAGGAGGGACTGGTGGAGTTCTGAAAGAACTGTTAAACATTTTCTTCCAAGGAGTGCAGGAAGAACAAAGGGATGTGAGGATTGTGGCTGGAGAAGCTCTGGCAATGCTGGTGTTTGAAAGCAAGAGCAACTGTCGTCGCATCTTGAAGTTAAATGTAGTGGAGAGGCTCCTAGAAGCATTGGAGATTCCGCTTCTTCATGTCAATGCTGGAAGAATTTTGAGGAACCTGTGCACTTACAGTGGGCCAGAGTCCTTCAACCAGCTAAAGGGAGTAACAGCAGTGGCACCAACAGTAAGTGCATTTTTTGCAAAATATTGAACCTGAGCCGGCATCTCAATAGCCGGAAACGGAAAAATTGTACAAGTTTAAGTCGTCCTGGAGAGAATGATACTAATTGTTCCTACCTAACCATATTTCCTCAACTCAGGTTCTCAAGGCAATCTTGTCAGGAGAGGGCAAACTACAAGAGGTGATGGTTGGGTTAGCGGTACATGCTTTCAAGTTCATGACAGCAGAAGAATCAACCGCCTTGTTCGAGCGGGCGGGGTTTAGAGAAGCCAAATTAGCTTGCGCTTTGGTCGAGATCCTGAGGAGCCACCGGAACCCACATGTAAAGGTGCCAAGAATGAGAAGGTTTGCTATCGAGCTGGCAATTTGGATGATGAGAGAGAAATCAACAAATGTGCAGATCTTCGGGGATCTGGGCATGGAGGAGGAGCTTGAAGGAGTCATGGATACGACATCAGAACTAGAGAGCTTCAATATTTTCTCTGGCACCATTGGACTAAGCAGGCACAGCACAACCATTCACTCACTTGTTGAGACCGCACTTATGCTGCTGAAGAACAGGTTTGATCAACCGATAGGCTACTGAGCAAGTGATGATGTCAAATTATCCAAAAAACGGGAATGAAGGGATGCTAGAATACACATTTCATTCACTAATTCCAGAAGCTAATAAATAAAGGCAATTGCTTCTTTAGCAACTCCCTTAAGTCCGATGAAATGCTTCTGAAAGTTATAACCATGTTTATTTGTTCAGCACGGAGTTTGTGTGTCGTGCGACGCACCACATGTACTACTACCATAACATATGAATATGAATACATACATCCAAGCAATTTTTGCTCTATCGATTCAACTCTTGAACATTCAAGCATCCTAGTGTTGCATATCCCGTGATTCTGCGCTCCCTACTTCCGCTATTAAAAGACCGGATTTTCCCTTACAAATCTTTTTCAACTTAGCAGCTACTCGAAGACTTAAGACGGCATAATTCAATGCAGTCATTCCATAATTTCAAACGCCTACACCAAGATCAAGAATCTCAGAAGGCAATTCATCAGGCAACAGAAGTAGACAAAAAGAAAAAGAAAGAACCCATTGCTTACTTTGTGACGGCTTTAGAAGGACATCTCGCAATGAACCCATAAATTATCTGCACTCTACGCTTCTCTGAAACCCCTTAAATAGGATGAGAACGGAAGAACCAAAGAAAAATGGGAACTTGCAGTTGAACAGCTGACTCCATAAAGAAAAAGCGAATGAAACTAAGATCGTAATCTACGCGAACCGACATTCTTGTGATGCACATCAGGGAGTTTTGGAGCTGAGACAAGCGAGGATTCAGAGTCTCGACGGTGAGCGAGATCAGTCGCTGTGAATCGCGAAGATGGAAAAGCAAGAAATGGTGGAGGGGAAGGAAGGAAACGGAAAGAACGAAGGTGAATTGAAACTGTTGACCCTGCACAAGAAATTACAAAATAAATTTTATATACACACACACGCGCATACGCATACACATAGATTACCCCCTTCCATTTTTTCACTCTTCAGTTGACCACTCCCTTTTTTTTTCCCTCACTATTAAATTTTCAGAATTGTCCCAACTTTCTCTCTCTTCAGCTCACCTACCATGCATACATATTCATTTTCTTTCTATGCATAATTACTTTATTATGCGCGCGCAAGCGACGGTAGCCGCAACACCTGCCATAACCTTAGTTGCATATTAAAAGATACCGAGGTCAATAGAAATTGCCATGACCTTAGATAAACGTTTCAAAGGTTTTCGAATTTTTGCAAGTAACGACATCTCCAGCAAGCTACAGACTAAAATGCCAAACTGCTCTTTCCATGACACTGCAAGAATCGTTGAGTTTCAAGCAAGCAAGGGGCCGCGGAAACCCGAGAATGCACCTGTCATGCGAGAGATTACAATATGTTGAAAATCATAATCGGATTTTCTAGATTAGCAGTAGAAGTGTGGTTATTTTGTTTCAAGATTTTCCAAATCTTTTAAATTTTCCAGATTTTCCAAAATTTGTTTGTTAGTTTTTAGGAATTTGTTTTCTACGTTTGAGGATGCCTTTTTTTTTCTTTCTTTTTTAGTTACAACCAGCAGCTATAAAAAGGCTAGATGCCTCATGTAATTATATATTCTAAGGAGAATAAAACTCAGAATAATTTCTCCTAAATTTCTTCATTGTATCAGAGCTCGATCTGGACCATTCTTTTCTACCATATTTCTAGGTGTTTCCACCAAGGCAAAATACCCTAGAGCTACCATGACAAGCGAGGTTGAGAGTGAAACCTCAGACCCTAGAGCTTAGAACTCTCCTCACATTACCCAACCTATCAATGTATTGAAAGGTGGAACTCTTCTCCTCACCGGTCATAAACTTACCAGTCACAACTTCAATCAGTGGTCCCATTCTGTCATGATTTTCGTTTGCGGAAAAGGTAAAGAAGATTGCCTAATCGAAGCTGTTGTACAACCTGAGGAGACGAGCCCAAATTATCAAACATGGAAGGTGGAAAATAACATGGTGATGTGCTAGCTACTGAACTCAATGATGAATGAAACGGGGGAGAATTTCATGTACTACAAGACAGCAAAGGAGATTTGGGATGTTGTTCATGAAACTTATTGAAACAAAGATAACACCTCGGCCATTTTTGAGATCAATGGCATTCTCCATGACCTAAGGCAAGGGGAATCTTCTATCACTGATTATTTTAACCAACTCATGCGTCATTGGCAGCAACTTGACATGCTGGAAGATATGATGTGGAGTTGTCCTGAAGATAGCAAGCGGTACAAGCAGATTCAAGATCAAGAATGCATCTACAAATTTTTGTTAGGCTTGAATCAAGAGCTTGATGAGGTACATGGATGAATTCTAAGCATAAAGCCCCTACCTAGTGTATGAGAAGTTTTTGTTGAGGTCAGGAGAGAAGAGACTCGGCGAAGCTCGGTTCTTCAAACAACCAGACCAATCCAGCAAATTCTGCTCTAATAGCTCGAGGATCTCAACCATCCTACAGTCGAGGCACTCAATCAAACAACAACAACCAGCGAAGGGGTGGTCATCCATGGTGTGATCATTGCAAACGAACGGGTCACACAAAAGACACATGCTAGAAAATTCATGGTCGGCTAGATGATTGTAAGCGATCAGCCTCGCATCCTACTCAAAATCGAGAGAGCAGAGGCAACATTGTCCAAACCGAAACAATCGCTTCGGTAGATTCGAGTCCCTTCAACAAAGAGCAGCTGGAGATGCTAAAAAAGCTGCTACAAGAATCAGTTCAAAAGGCAACCCATCTAGAAAGGGTTAGTACAACAACGATAGCTCAACGAGGTAATTCTCTAAATACCTTTACTGCTAAACAGGAGACTCGAGAGCATCCGACCACATGACCGAAGACATCATGGTGTTCAACGAGTACAATCCATGTCAAAATGGCACTAGTGTTCGAATTGATGATGGTTCTTGCTCAAAGGTGGCTGGTGTTGGATCAGCAGTTATTTCAAAAGATATAACACTAAATTCAGTATTTTTTATTCCCAAACTCAACTATAATCTTCTCTCCATCAGCAAGTTAACCAAAGATTTAGGCTGCATTACTAAATTTTTCCCACACTCATGTGAATTTCAGGTTTTGAACTCGAGGATGACGATTGGCAGTGCTGAGATGGATGCGGGCCTCTACCTTCTGCGAGTTAATGCCTCAGAATGGAAAAAAAAAAAAAAAGATGTCATGTGCAGCATCTCGTGCTAAAGAAGAGAGTGACATAAGATTGTGGCACTATAGGTTAGGTCATCCAAATTTCTCGTACTTAAAAAGGTTGCTACCTTCTTTGTTCAATAAAAATTCAATAAAACTTCAATGTGAGGTGTGTCAATTATCCAAACATACACGCAGTTCGTACCCTTTGCAACCTTATAAGTCTTCTCATCCATTTCACATGATTCATAGCGATATTTGGGGACCTTCTCGTGTCAATAACATTTCTGGTTCTAGGTGGTTTGTTACTTTCATTGATGATCATACAAGACTCACTTGGCTTTTTCTAATGAAAGAAAAATTAGATATTGGCCAAATTTTTCAAACCTTCAACCTAATGATCCAAACCTGATTCAGCACAAAAATCCAAGTTTTCAAAACGAATAATGGGAGAGAATACTTCCACTCACAACTTTGGTCATATCTAAATAGCCATGGTATCATACATATTAGCTCTTGTGTAGACACTCCACAACAAAATGGAGTAGCGGAGAGGAAAAATAGACATCTTTTGGAAGTCGCTCGTTCTCTTATATTAGCCACCCATGTTCCTAAACATTTTTAGGGAGAAGTAGTGTTGACAGCCACATACCTCATCAATCGTATGCCTTCCCGTGTCCTAGATTTCCAAACACCATTTCAGAGTCTACTTTGTACCTACCCACATAATCGTTTTGCCTCACATATCCCACTCAAAGTATTTGGTTGCACAACATTTATTCATATAAATCAACAACATCGTAGCAAGCTAAATCCTAAGTCCCTCAAATGTGTGTTTCGAGGATACGCTCCAAATCAAAGTGGATACAAGTGTTATTGCCCACAAACAAAGCGTTTTTATACCACCATGGATGTTACCTTCTTTGAGCACCAGCCCTTTCACTCCAAAAATACCATTCAGGGGGAGAGTTGTGAGGAATATTATTTTTGGGACACTTTTCATTCACTCAGGTCACAACAAACAAATACCAATTCTGCTTGTCCTCCGTGTCTACCCATTCCAACATCCACAAGTCTTTCATGTCTACCCATTCAAGATGCTACACAAGACCAAAAAAGAAAAAGAAAAAAAAGAGGTAATTGTTTACTCTAGGCGGAAAACTCAAAAGGAGTTGGAGGACCGTACTACATCAAAACTGGCTCAAGAGATAGACCCGAGTTCAAGACCCACAATAGATGAAGATAATGCTCCTATAAGCTCGGAAAATTTTGTTGTACTTGATGATCTTGATCAGCCTATTGCTCTTAGGACAGGGAAGAGACAGTGCATTCAACATCCTATTAACAATTTTGTGTCTTATGAAAAGTTGTCTCCTAAATACAAGGCATTTGTTTCAATGTTGAGCAACATTCAAATTCCCAAAAATATCCAGGAGGCACTTGCTCAATCCAAGTGGAAAAAAACAGTTCTTGAGGAAATTCATGCACTTGAGAAGAATAATACTTGGGAATATACAGAATTGCCAGCTAGGAAGAAATCGGTGGGATGTAAGTGGGTCTTTACAGTTAAGCACAATGCCGATGGTAGTGTTGATCGTTTCAAGGCAAGTCTGGTTGCTAAGGGATTCACGCAATCATATGGTATAGACTACAAAGAAACCTTCGCTCCAGTGGCCAAACTAAACTCCATTCGAGTGTTACTCTCCCTTGCAACTAACTTGGACTAGCCTCTACATCAATTAGACATAAAGAATGCCTTCTTGAATGGGGAATTGGAGGAAGAAGTCTTTATGAAGGTTCCACTGGGAATTGACACTAAAGAGAGCTTCAACAAGGTGTGCGAACTCAAGAAATCCCTATATGGCCTAAAGCAATCACCTCATGCTTGGTTCGAGAGGTTAACAAGGGTCGTTAAGAAGCTGAATTTCACTCAATATCAAACAAATCAATGTTTGTCAAGAAGTTAGCTAAAGGTAAAAGAGCAATAATGATTGTATACGTCAATGATATAATCCTAACTGGTGACAATTTGGAGGAGATTGGAAAACGGAAAAATATCTTGGCAGAATCATTCGAGATTAAAGAGCTAGGTCAACTCAATACTTCCTAGGTATGGAGGTAGCTCGGTCACGGAAAGGAATTGCAATTTCCCAACGCAAATATACTCTTGATCTTTTGAAGGAAACTGGTATGCTTGGATGCAAACCAGCTGACACACCCATGGATTCTACAAATAAAACCGAGATGGAAGAAGAATGACCATTAACGGACAAAGGGAGGTATCAAAGATTAGTTGGCAAACTAATCTCTCTCTCTCGCATACTTGGCCAGACATTGGTTTCACAATAAGTATGGTTAGTAGATACATGAACCGACCAACAGAGAAGCACATGCGGGCAGTTTTTCGAATCTTACAGTACTTGAAGAGAAGTCATGGAAGAGGGCTCTACTTTAAGAAAACGGAGGAGAGAAACGTGGATATATTCATGGATGTAGCTTGGGTTGGATCTCTCATGGACCGAAGGTCGACAACAGGGTATTGTACCTTCGTGTGGGGCAACATGGTTACTTGGAGAAGCAAGAAGCAACTCGTTGTTGCTAGGAGTAGCGCTGAAGCGGAGTTTAGAGTAATGTGTCAAGAAATATGTGAAGGCATATGGCTGAGAAGAATCTTAAATGAACTGGGATTCACTAATACCAATCCTATGTCATTATTATGTGACAGCAAAGCTACTATTGAGATTGCCAAGTATCCAATTCATCATGATGGAACAAAGCATGTGGAGATTGATCGACATTTCATCAAAGAAAAACTTGAGGAATGAATCTTGAAGCTCTCGTATGTTCCAACCAATCATCAAACAGCGGACATACTGACCAAGGTTTTATCCAGAAGTTGTTTCGAGACTCTAAGATGCAAGCTGGGTATGATAGACATTCATAACTCAGCTTGAGGGGGAGTGTTGAAAATCAGAATCGGATTTTCTAGATTAGCAGTAGAAGTGTGGTTATTTTGTTTCCAGATTTTCCAGATCTTTTAGATTTTCCAGATTTTCTAGATTTTGTAGATTTTCCAGATTTTGTTTATTAGTTTTTAGGAATTTGTTTCCTACGTTTGAGGGTATGGGTGAGCATGGTTCGAGTGGGGCCAGTTCCCCCTAACCCTGGGATCAACTCGCACAGTGTTGATCCTCAATTTTTGGGACCGAGGACCGGACCGACCCAATGGGTTCGGTCCGGTTCCAGGGTCAACCCGGGACCAACGATAATTTTTTATTTCATTTTTTTGTACTTCTTAAAAAAAGCGATTAAGGATCGAACTGACCCAATGGGTTCAGTCTGGTTTCAAGGTCAACCCAGAATTAACCAATAATTTTTTATTTCATTTTTTGTACTCCTTGAAAGGGCAATCGAGGACCGTGCCGACCCAATAGGTTCGATGATAAGTGAGGTCAGCTAAGAAAGGCAAGCGATGAGGGTCAAGTGGGGTGAGCGTCAAACAGAATGAACATCGAATGTTGAGCGGGGAACAACAAGCCAAGCGAGCATCGAGCGATGAGCAACACGAGTGACCCAAAGCGAGCGAGACGAGTGTCGAGTGGCCAGCGGAGAAGTTGTTTCTTTTGACTTTGGCAAATTGAAGACTAAGAGGACATATAAAACAAAAGAGAACGAATACTAGAGAAGGATGCCAAAAGGAGTTGTTTATACCTTTTTGGACGCCATGAGGACTCCTCATAAAAATATTTTCCTCATTCGTAAATTATGACTATTGACAATGTAAAAGATATTAAAAATCTAAGTTATTAAATAACAATGTAAAATTACTTGAATTCCTTACTAAAAAGCTATTTAATTTTATTGACGCCGTTTATTTTAAGGTTTTCTCTATATAAAAAATTATAAATAATATATTAGATATATAAATTTAGGGTTGGTCGGGATTGGGCTGACCCAGAACTCTTATAACCGAGGACTAACCCCGCACAGTGCCGGTCCAGAAATTCTAGGACCAAGGACCGACCCAGTCTCCCTGGGAACCGGACCAAGACCAGCAGGATTGGGCTGGTCCAGGGTTGGTCCAAGGTTGACCCTAGACCGATGCTCACCCCTATTTGGGGGTGTTGTTTCTTTCTTTTTTAGTTACAACCAGCAGCTATAAAAAGGCTAGATGCCTCATGTAATTATATATTCTAAGGAGTATAAAACTCAGAATAATTTCTCATAAATTTCTTCACAATATTACTCAACGCATGAACACGGATGCAACATAGATTGAAAGATTCTGACGTAAAGAACTGCTGCAAGTAATGTGGCAATTTCCAAACTGGACCGAATGATGATGACTTGCAATGGTACAGTTGACCCAATGACCCTGGTGTGCAGAGAAACCCGAAGGAGGAAACCTCGAAAGGTTCAACTTCACGACTAGTCTTCCTTTCACTGAGGTCGGCGCCAGTGCCTTACAAGGAGCTGTGCATGGCGATGTACAACTCAAGAACCCGATCATTCATTGTATAATATCGGGACCTTGAATACATCTCAAGCGAGTTGATACTTGTAACGACCCGGGCCCCACTGTGTGATATTGTCCGCTTTGGACACTGAGTCCTCACGGCTTTAAAACGCGTCACACAGATTAAAGGGCCTAAGCCATTATAAACTGGCCCAGGACTCCCCCCGTGACCGCCCGAGCGGCGGTGCGCGGGGAGAAGGGATGGCGGTGCGTCCGTGCCTCGGTCCCTGGACGTGCGCAAGGAAAGGGTCCCTCTCCCTCTTGTCCCACATCGCTTAGGGGGGGAGTCCTGGGCCAGTTTATAATGGCTTGGGCCCTTTAATCTGTGTGACGCGTTTTAAAGCCATGAGAACTCAGTGTCCAAAGTGGACAATATCACACAATGAGGCCCGGGTCAGTACTGCCCGAGCGGCTGTGCACGGGGAGGAGGGATGGCGGTGCGTCCGCACGCCGGTCCCCGGATGTGCGCAAGGAAGGGGTCCCTCTCCCTCTTGTCCCACATCGCTTAGGGGGGGAGTTCTGGGTCAGTTTATAATGGCTTGAGCCCTTTAATCTGTGTGACGCGTTTTAAAGCCGTGAGGACTCAGTGTCCAAAACGGACAATATCACATAGTGGGGCCCGAGTCGTTACAGATACTGTCTCGAACTTGTCTTCTCTCTCATACAAGTTTTGTTGATCACAGGCCAAAGCAGTCGCCAAGCAGCAAATGGCGTAACTCCACCATGTGGAAAGAGAGCACAAGACCTTCATCGGGCAATCAAGAAAGCTAGTCGATGGAACTTCAAAAGTAAGCAAGCCAACGATATTGGAATTTGGTCCAAGCACAAAAGAACTTCCAGGAAAGTTGGCAATAGATGTGGCTGCTCTTTCTCATCCCAATCCAGGAAAGTCATAAACAGAAAGTTTGGAAATTGAATTCAGGTTTTACTGGACGCGGCTAAATATAAGTTTTCCTCAGCCAATATGACGTATAAAAAGGTGTCCATTCTTGAGCCACACCAGACTGCAAAATGAAGGTGAAGAACTCCGCTGAAGGTCGAAGCAGCATTCATCTGGTTATTCCTCCGGTTCAGAAGAAAAATGATACCATCATTTCACCCGCCACAATCTTTGAGCCGCAAACTAGTGCTGGTATGAGAGACAGAAACAGACGAAACTCTGTTTTCCTCACTCTGCCAGCTGTTCTGGCCCCTGAGAAAAAGCTGACATTGTTTCACCGTGCAGTTCTCGAAAACGCAGCCACTGGCCTGGGAACCCTTGGTTTTATCTGGGCGACGGTTGTAATCCTGGGGGGCTTTGCCGATGCCCTAGACATTACCACATCGCAGGTTTTGACTGTTAAAAGATCCCTTCAGGTTATAAAGATGCTGGCAAGCACAACAGGTACCATAGGAAAAAATCTCCAGAGAGAGATCTCAGAGATAGTCTACACCATAAGCAATATAAGAGATATTCTATGACATGGAGAGAAACAACCAGAACTGCAGAAACTAGGGATTGAGATCCTTACCAGTTTAGCACAAGACAACAATGTGACAGAGCATGTAGGAGGGACCGGTGGAGTTCTGAAAGAACTGTTAAAGATTTTCTTCCAAGGAGTGCCGGAAAATCAAAGGGATGTGAGGATTGTGGCCGGAGAAGCACTGGCAATGCTGGCTTTCGAGAGCAAGAGTAACTGCCATCGCATTTTGAAGTTAAATGTAGTGGAGAAGCTCCTAAAAGCGTTGGAGATTCCGCTTCTTCATGTTAATGCTGGAAGAATTTTGAGGATTCTGTGCACTTACATTGGGCCTAGAGTCCTTCAACCAGCTAAAGGGAGTAACAGCAGCGGCACCAACAGTAAGTGCATTATTTTGCAAAAATTGAACCTGAGCCGGCATCTCAATAACTGGAAAGGGCAGTTATGTACAAGTTTAAGTTGTCCTGGAGAGAACGATATTAATTGTTCCCACCTAACCATATTTCCTCAACTCAGGTTCTCAAGGCAATCTTGTTAGGAGAAGGCAAACTACAAGAGGTGATGGTTGGGTTAGCGGTGCATGCTTTCAAGTTCATGACAGTAGAAGAATCGACTGCCTTCTTCAAGAGGGCAGGGTTTAGTGAAGCCAAATTAGCGTGCGCTTTGGTCGAGATCCTGAGAAGCCACCAGCGCCCAAATATAAAGGTGCCGAGAATGAGAAGGTTTGCAATCGAGCTGGCAATCTGGATGATGAGAGAGAAATCGACAAATGTGCAGATCTTCAGGGATCTGGGCATGGAGGAGGAACTTGAAGGAGTCATGGATACGACATCAGAGCTAGAAAGCTTCAATATTTTCTCTGGCACCAATGGACTAAGCAGGCACAGCATGACCATTCACTCACTCGTTGAGACCGCACTTATGCTGCTGAAGAACAACATGATCAATCAAACAAAAGATTACTGACCCAGTGATATTGCCAAATTATCCAACAAATGGAAAACATGAAGGCATGCCAGTTCATTCTCCAATCCCAGATGTAAAGAAATAAAGGTAATTGCTTCTTTAGCAACGCTGCCCGGCATAAGTATGATGAAATGCTTCTGAAAGTTAGCACCTTCCTTATTTTCTCGCACAGGTTTTGTGCGATTAACAGCACACCACAAGTACTGCTACTAAAACATATGCAAAATGTGTACATAGACCACATTCTTATAATTTTCATTTCAACTCCTGTACATTCAAGCATCCAAGTGTCGCATATACCGTGATTCTGAGCTCACAACTTCTGCTATTATAAGATGAGATCTTTCCTTCCAAATCTTGTTCTACTTAGCAGCGAATCTAAGACTTGAGGATAATATAATCCAGGGCAATCAACGCATATTTTCACACGACTACGCAAGAGCAAGCACTCTGAAAGACAATTCATCAGGCAATGGAAGTTAATTGAAAGAAAATAGATAACTCATTGCTTACTCTGCGACTGTGGAAGGAAATCTACGAACCCATAAATCATCAAAACCACTCATATATTTTGAAATCATAAGCACGGTCTATGATTAGAATCACAAAGCCTGTTTGCTTATCTGTTCATCAACGAATCAGATGCGAGATATAGCCTTTAGATACATTACCTGGAAGGCCGGATGACCAAGTTGATGAACTGCTCCATAGATTTCAGAATTCAAATGAAGACCAACATCCTTTTTCTCTCTGCCCACAGCCTGCAGCGTATGGTGAAAACAGAGCTGTAAACCCGGTTCATACAGAGAGAGGAAGTTGGTCGATGTTTCAAAGAAGAAAGAGACCAAGAAATCAGATTGTACTTGTTTGAGTGTAATTAAAAAGCGCCTTCAAAATCCACTTTGATTTAAATCCTGTTTGGAAAAGAATTAGACTTGTGAGCAAAGACTTCATTTACAAATCAAACACAATTTCAAACTTGGATGTCATGACTTCTTGGAGGGCAACTTGCAGCGACACAAAGGGCAAGTGTGGTGTATCCTCAGCCAAGCTTCGATGCAATTTTTATGAAATTTATGAGCGCAATCCATGCCAGCAAGCTGGTCTCCCGTTGCAATTTCTTCCATGCAAATTACGCAATCTAATTCTTGACTACTTGAGCGTCCATCACCCTTAAACACCACTTTGTTCAAGCTTTGAATTATCGACTCCCGTGCAGCTTCAAAGTTGATCGCCGTTTGGTCCAGTGACTCTCTCCTGACCCTTCTCCTCCCCCTCCTCACCACATCTTCCCTGTCGTGATCAGGGTTTGCCACCAACCCTTCTTGCCTCATTAGATTCAGCAGGAACCGCCGCTCCAGAATAGGAAACCGCCGCCCTCTCTCCTCCTCTTCGAGCATCCGAGAGTGCAGGTAGCACAATTCGAGTCTCCGCAGTTGGGCTCGCATCTCGCGGAACTCGTGCTCCGAGATCGCGACCTTGTGAATCATGCTCACCGCCACCTCCGTCCTCTTGCGCCCCTCGTTGCAAGGGTTGCTCACGGCGCTGGACGCGACCCTCGCGATCTCAGACGCTAGCTCATCACGGGTCAGGCACTTCTTGGTTGCCTCCGTCCCCGCACTTAAGTCGAGCCACCATAGCCGGTCCAACAGGAAGGGCAGCCGCATGTCGTCCAACATGGAGGACACGATCGCCCAGGACGGCGACGACGGCAGGTGGTCGCAGGAGGCGAATGGCGCCATGGGGTGCTCGGCTCGGTACGAAAAGGTGCGGTGGTCGAGGATGCGAGGCGGGAATTCAGTGCCTCCTCGTACCTCGGACTGAAGATAGCAGAGTTGGACATGGAATGACACGATCACACGAGGTCCGGGCAAGGACTGATCGTCTGGAACAGGCGTTGGCATTGCAGAGACCAGAGTTTGATAATTCGACATCTTTTCGAGAAATCTTTGAGATGGTAAGTGAAGTGTTCTTGAATTGGGCATCGTATATATATACATAGCGAAGATCTCTAAAACTTTCCTTTTCTGAACGCATGATATTTTTTTTATTTCAAGATACTTTGAATTACTTGTATTTTTTTTGGAAGTTACCTTTTTATTTCATTGTCTAGTATTTTTATTTTAGGCAACTTCCTCTAGTTTTAACCCAGGCGAGCCGACTTTTTTTTTTTATATAATAGTAAAAATACACGTATGTTACGTGAAAGGGATAAAAATTCAAGATTTAAATCTTTTTTGATAAGCTCGTTCATAGGATGGAAAAATTCAAATTTGAAATTGAAGATGCCTGAGAAAATATGAACATATAAATTTATAAATTAAATAATGATCATAAGCATACTCTTATACAAAAGAAACACATAATATTCATATAATGTTAATTTTTGGAATTAGCTGCGTTAATCACCGTTAAAGAACCTAACTTTCTGCATTAGGTGGTGTTTGTAATTTAAGCCCCAATTCATCCTTTCTCTTGGGGTAGCAAGTTTATGGTTCAAGCTTTTCTAAAAGATTTCTTTGTCCAGGTAGAGAAAAAGCAAATTCGATAAAATTTTAGTTTCTGAATTATTAGAGAAAAATTATAAATGACTAAATATTAAGATACAATTCGTTTCGGTCATCGATATCCAACATCTTTAACTTTTGGAATAGAATATTACGTACTCTAACTTTAAATGCATGTGTCGATATCTATTTGTTTCGAAGATGAAGATTACGTGGCTCCCGTGTGCTTGTACATAAAATTATTTTACAAGTTTCAACCACATTCAACTGACGTAAAGATGACGTCCAAGTCATCCGAAAGCTTTGTGAAGAAAAATTTCCATAAAAAGAAAAAAAAAAATTCCGGAAACTAACTTAAATACCAATAAGCATTTTTCCCAAAAAACATAATTTTCCTCAAAAGCACCGCCAGACTTGAATACGAGAGTTGACCATGCACGGTAAACAAAAAACATAATTACGATACATATGCTTACTTAGGTGAATTTATTGTTTAAGTATTTGATAATTGTATTTTAAAGTCTTGAAATTTGATCATACCAATAACATTTTTTTAAAAGAAAGTTTAAAAAGCGAATAATTTTGGGTTAAATGCCCAAACTGTCCTGGATCGAACCAAGTAATTTTCAGTCCAGGCTTTCGAGTTTTCCATACTAAATAATAAAAGAATTTGGTTACAAAAATCAAATATTTTTCGTAATCAATCATGATCACTTGGAAAATTGGAAAAAACTTTGATCTCAATATTCTTGGTCGACAAGTTGTACCGACGCAGAGGACATATGTGGTGTTCCCAAGTTTCGATGCAATTTTTTTGTGAAATTTATGATAAACTTGATGTCTGGGGAAAAAGATTTTGATAATTGACATGCGATAACTTTTCAAATACAATTTTCTTTTCAAATCTTCGGACTCATAAAATTTGATAGTTGACTTTTGATTTTGAAGGGAGGCTAAAGATATTAAAATACGGATATGCAAATTGATATATATATATATAAATTTCGTAATATTTTGGAGCTTTCAATGAATTCTTTCTTCAGATTTGGAAAAGAAAAAAAGAGGCGAGTTGTGCAATTTCTTTAAATTAATCCAAACAAACTCTCAATCTATAACTTCAAATTGATGATATAGATAGGTTTGGTTCAAGTTACAGAATTTTAATTTATTAGGAGAAGAGCGGAACATGGTAATGGAGCTCATGCAGTCAGAGGAAGGTAAGGGTGCAAAAGAGGTCCAAAAGTCCAGGGAAAAAAAAAAAAAACCATGGTAGATGATAAAAGGACTTTTTTCAGGTCTCGAGATAATAAAAGAGCTCGACTACACGTTATATAATCGCAAAAAGGGACAATAGCCATAATAAGTATTCACAATATTCAAAGTGAGGTGCAGTAATAAAAAAAATAATCAAAGTAACCTATAATTCCGAAAAAACACTTATTTGAAACTTTGTTTGCATCCACGTAATTAATCGTAAATCTCCGGTCTCCTAAAAAAATCAGAAAAATTAAAAATCTCTTGACTTCTTGGGGGACAAGCGGCACCGACATAGGGGGCATGTGGGGTGTATCTTCAACCAAGTTTCGATGCAATCTCTGTGAAATTCATGAGAGCAATCCATCCGAATAAGTTGGCCTCCCATCGCAACTTCTTCCATGCAAATCACACAATGCGAACCAGTTGAGCCTTGATCACCCTCAAACGCCACTTTGTTCAAGCTTTCAATCATTGACTCATGTGCGACTCCGAAGTTGATCCTCTCTTGGTCCACCGACTCCCTCATGACCCTTATCCGCAACTCACCCTCCGTGTTGCGATCAGGGGTTGTGACTGCTCCTTCTTGCCTCGTTAGACTAAGCGCGGATCGCTGCCCCGCAAGTAGCCGCCGCCATCTCTCCTCCTCTTCGAGGATCCGCGAATGCAGGATCCGCCACTGGAGCCTCCGCCATCGGGCTCGCATCTCGTGCTCCGAGATGGTGACCTTGTGCACAATGCTCACCACCATCTTCGTCCTCTTGCGCCCCTCGCTGCAAGTGTCGTTCACCGAGAGGGACGTGGCCCTCGCGATCTCGGACACTAGCTCGTCGCGAGTCAGGCACTTCTCGGTCACGTGCGTCCCTGCACTCACGTCGAGCCACCGCAGCCAGTCCAACGGGAAGGGCAGCCGCATGTCGTCCAACATGGAGGACACAATCGCCCGCGACTGCGATGATGGCGATCTGTCGTGGGACACAAACGGCCCGCTCGGGTACTCAGCTCTGTACCAAAAGCCACCATCGTAGGCACGAGGGGGTAATGCAGTTCCTCCTCCTACTTCGGACTGAATATAGCGATGTCGGACGATGCATGACATGATCACCCGAGGTTGGGGCAAAGACTGATTGTCGGGAATATACGCTGGCATCGCAAAAACCAAAGTATGAACATTCGACATCTTAAAAAGGATCGTGGAGATGGCAAGCTAAACAATCTTGGATTGGTTGGATTGGGTATATATAGGGAACATTACTAATCCGAATAGGAAACAGCACTGTTTCCTACACTGCCTTTGACAAGATTCCTGTGAAAAATTAATTTTTTATTTTATTTTTGGCTTTGTTTTATCAAGATCGAAGAGCGTGTCTTATCTTATAACTCGTGAAATCACCGAAATTTACAAAACACAACGCTGGCACTGTAGAAACAGAACTTTGACAGTTATTTAACCATTCAAGTAAAATGTTTCGAGTACTTTCCTCGTGTTGAGATATCTTATAACCTATGCAATTACCAACATTTACGAAAAATTGTATCTGTGAGATTTTCTCTGCTTATTATTAAATAGACTTCCAAGATTTCTTTGAGCCGTTGATCCGGAAAACTTGCTATTGAAAGCGGCGACTAAAATTCAATATCTTAATACATGGAGATCAGCAAGAGAGATCCCATTGATATATCCAATTGGACCTACCTAAACTTAAGTTAAAGAGCTATGCACAAGTATATTTGATTAATCAACTAACCTAAATCACTAATTCGTATATGAGGAAAATGTATAAAAACATTACTAGGTTTACTGCACAGGTATGGCTTCACGTATTACCAAAATAAAAATCAGTAAAAGAAAACAAAAACTATTTGGTATTGTAAATGAATGGGAAAATGAAAATAGCTTCTATACTAATTTCATGCATTCAGCATTAGTTACAATAAATTTGTTCAACTGAAAGAAAACCAGAATCATTAAACTGATAGAACAGTTAGCTTAGCGGGGAGAGAGAGAGAGAGAAGGAATTTCTGAAATTTCATTAATTCATCTCCTTACTAACTAGCTTCAACATTGGATCATGGACTCATGGGCTGCTTCGGGGTTGACCCTTGCAAATTGGGATAATTACCAAAAAAGTCTTAATTTTATTGCGGTCATGCAAATTCAGTTGTAAACTTTTTTTGGCCAGCTGACATGGCACGACTTGTGTTGACATAACCCAGCCGACATTAACGTGGATAATTTTTAATAATATTTTAATATTTTTCAAATTTTTTAATTATTTTTCCCCCCTCTTCCTTCTTTCTCTAACTAGTGGGGGAGAACCTTACCCACTCTATGCCAAATCCAGCGAGGCTCAACCTCACTGGTTAAGCTCCCTTCACCGAGCAACGACGAGGGCTCGTTTCGCTTATGGTTGGGTGAGGTCATGCTTGCCTAGTGACAGCAAGGCGAGCCTCGCTAGTGGCCAACAATTAGTCCGGCGACTGGGTAGAGGAAGAAGAAAGAGGACAAAAAAAGAGAAAGAAAATAAAAGAAAAAAAGGAAAAATAGTTAAATTTTTTGAAAATATTAAAATATTATTAAAAATGATCAATGTCAGCACCGGTCGTGTCACGTTAGCGCAAACTAGCCAAATTTGGATGAATTGATTGAATTTGCACAAATATAAAAGGTTTAAAACTCATTTGATCCAAACAAAGTTTATGGTTGAATTGATACTATCATAATAAGTTTAAAACTTCTTTTGTAATCCTCCCCTTGCTAATTGATTTGTCGACTCCCTCTTCACTCACTTCCTTAGCTCATCTAATTCCAACTTGTGATTAGGGCTTTACTTGTCATGCGGGAAATAAATTATTTTAAAAATATTTTCTAAAATGATCATATGTATCCCTTGAAAAAATTGCTCAATGGAAAATCTTTATTTTCATTTTTTTTTCTATTTTTCATTGGGCGCACCATTTATCCTTCTAGTTACATTAGATCAAACCAAAATTCCCGGTCCAAGGCTCGTATCTTTCTCCCGCTTTCCTCCATGGAGGATACGGTTGCCCATGACGGCAACGATGGCGAGTGGTCGTCAGATGCAAAGGACCCGCTCGGCTGCTCGAATTGGAAGGAAAAGCTACGGTCGTCATCCATGATACACGCCGGAGAGTTTGGTCCTTGTACATCGGACTCAATATGGTAGCAATTGACATCGCACGATATGATTCGAAGAGCATGCGACAAAGATCGATCATCTCGTATAAACGCGGGGCTTGCAGAAACTAAAATTTGATAATGCGACATATTGGATGAAAATTTTTTCAAGACTTATGAAGTGAATATTCTTTAGTGAAACGTGACCTAATAATGTTAGATATCGGCTCATCTCGGACAAGAAACATTGCCAATCCAAAATAGGAAACACAACATTAATTTGTTTCCTAAAGTCTCTTTAATCATTGAAGTGAAATTTTAAGTCCTAAACTTTTTTTCCTTCTGTCTTTGGTTTGTCAAGATTGGAGATAAAATCTGATCAAATCATCAGCATTTACGGAAGATTATGTGTTAGAAATTAATCTGATTATTAGATATTGATTCTCAAGATATTTTGAATAGTCAGTCCCCAAAAACTTTCCTTTTCCAAACACATGATATCTGAATTAAAGATGCTTTCAGTCACTTGTATTTCTCTAAAGTTGCCCACTTTTATTTCTTCATCCATTTCTTCCTTTTGGGCAACATCCTCCTCTAGTATCAAACCCAAGTAATTTTCTTTTTCAATATACTAGCAAACAGGCATATTGGAGGGGGGGATAATGAAATTTAAAAGATTTAACAAAAATTGCCTTATAACGTGATATTTGATTTATCAAATAGTGAAACTAGACAAAGAAAAGGAAAAAAAAAAATCTTAAGATTCAATTTTTTTTTTTTTTTTGATAAGGGTGTTGATTTAAATTTTAAATTAAGGTATGTGAGAGATAAAATAGAATTACTAATTTACACATTTCTCCAATGATGAAATATCCATGAAATAACTTATTGATGATATTTTGGAAAAGAAAATATTTCCGTAACTTAAATTAAGGGTGTTGATTTAAAGGATCGTTATTTATTGTTTCTATACCTCAACTAAGTTATAAAAAATAATAAAGTAGCTATCCAACTTTAAAAAGGCCATTGAAAAAAGTCATGTAATGCTAAAACTGAGGCACCAAATTTCGTTTCTTTTGATCAAATTTGTGAACTTTAAGCGAGTTTATGTTAGTTATTTGATGATTGTATTTAGAGTCTTGAAAATTGACTATACACAAAATTTTTTAAGAAACTTCTAAAAATATGTAAAAAAAAATTAGACTAAAAGCTTTGAATTGGAACAAGACCACATAATTCCAATCTTGGCTTTCTTTCACCGAATCGAAAGCAAGATGTAGCCTTACAAGAGACGTTTCAAAGAAGAAAGAGAAAAGGAAATTGGATAATAAATGATAAAGTGTAATTACAAAGTGGCTTGGGAATCGACTGCTGATCGGAAAAGAATTAGACCCACAAGCAGAAACTTCATTTACATCAAGTGGTGTCCTAGAAAAACCAGAAAAGACTGAGACTTCAAGACATCTTGGCGGGCAACTCGCAGCGACACAAAGGGCATGTTTGGTGTATCTTCAGCCAAGCTTCGATGCAACCTTGATGAAATTCATGAGTGCAACGCATCCGAACCAGCTGGTCTGCCATCACAATTTCTTCGGCGCAAATCACGCAGTGCCGTCCACGACTCTCGTGGATCTCGCTCTCCGAGACGGTGACCACGTGCGTCATACTCACCATCACCTTCGTTCTCTTGCGCCCCTTGTCGTTCACCTCGCGGGACAACACCCTCGCGATCTCAGACACTAACTCGTCGCGGGTGATGCATGTCCTGCCCGCGTACTTCCCCGCGTTCATGTCGAGCCACTGTATCCGGTCCAAAGGGAAGGGCAGCAGCATGCCCTCCATCATGGAGGACACGATTGCCCACCACGGCGACGACGGCGAGTGGTTGCAGGACGCGAACGGCGTGCTCGGATGCTCCGCTCGGTACGAAAAGCTACGTTCACAGATTCGGCCTCCTGTTCCTCCTTGTACTTTGGACAGACTACAGTAGCTTTGGACATGGCATGACAAGATCACACTGGGTTGGAGCAAAGATTCATCGTCATCGTCTGGAACGCGCGTTGGAATTGCGAAGACTCGAGTGTAATAATTCGACATCTTTACGAGAATTGTGGAGATGGCAAGTGAAAGCGTTCTTGGTTTGGGTGTGTATATATATGTACTCAGTCATAGGACACCGCCATTGACAGAAATTTCAGGAAACAAGTCGTATAGTTTCCTCTTTTAAGCTTTGGTTCGTCCAAGATTATAGAGAGCCTATGTCAAAGATTTTGAGTCATTTATCCTAAAAACTTTCCTTTTCTCAACACACGATTTGAGTTACCCATATTTCTCAACAGTTACCCGATTTATTTCCTCATTTGATCTTTCGGCCAACTTCCTCTAGTATCGGACCCACGCGAAAAAACACCTTATAACATAATATTTCACTTATGAACCAAAAAAAGAGAAAAAAACATAATATTTCACTAATTAAATAATGACATTGCACACAAGTAAGGAATAAGTTTCAAAATTTGAAATCTTTTCAATAAAGTTGTCCGTGAGATAGAGGCTTCTATGTTCATCTTCTTATAGAACCCCATGGAAAAAAATTTCTTATTCATATTTTCACATTATTTTTAAAATATTGCGAAATTACTGAAGGCTTATACTCTAAGAAGGCAGAGTGACCGCAACACAATGTGATCTACCCCAAACTTAATAGTATTCTTGTTGCACTAAATAAAGAGAATCACCATTTAGTGTACCGAGTAACAAGGTTGTATTGGGTGCTGCAAACACAATCTTAAGCTAAGATATGACACCTTTTCAAATGCCAGAAAACTTAGCAGAAAATGATATAGAACATTGTTTGTGAAAGAGGCTAGTGAATACACCTAGAGGGGGGTGAATAGGTGATTATAAAAATTTCACAGGACTTAATGAAAGTAATTTGCTCTTAAAGGATGTTTAGACAATAAGCGTATCTTATCTTAAAGCAAATAATAACCAGTAAATAAAAGTACGAAGTTCTGGGAAAGAGAATATGAACACAGAGTTTATAATGGTTCGACTTAAACGAAGCCTACGTCCACTCTCCTCGCCGACAATCTATTGGCTGGATTTCACTAAAGATCAAAAGAGATTGTTAAAGCTTGTGATCTCGACTATCATAGTGAAAAGTCTTCCTTGAACTCTCACACAGTCTCACTAAGAGTTTCTCTCTTTTGTATACAATGCTTAGCTCGATGAATGAAAAAGCAAGAGACTAGAAAGCTTCAGACGTTGGAATTCTCTCTCAAGCACCGTATCAAACAACCAAAGAGTCAATCCTTAAATACTCCTTCATGCCTTCTTGACCGTTGGCACTTTCCAAAGGAATTCTTCCAATCTACCCGTTGGACAGAATCAATTAAGGTGATCTCGAGTCGTTAGATAATTTATGTTGATAGCCCGTCAATCCCGTTCGCCCATACAAATCAGGATCTTGAGTTTCCATATGTAGAACCTTCCAAGTTTAACTCGCCTTTCAAAGATCTTCATATCGGAGTAGATTCCAATAAGAATAATCAATCAACTAGATGTGAAATCCAGCTATAAGATCATCCAATAACCATACAATTCGAATCTTTGAAGATAATCTTGCATCTGGATAATAATCCTGTGTTTGAATAAATCTTCAACTTCAGTCTGAAACTATCAGTGATGATAGACTTTGAGATTAAAATCTGATGGTCTGTCAGTCTTCAGACTTTGACGATAAAGTCTTCAGATCTTCTGATGTAGACTTTGGAAAGGTTTTGTCAACTTCAAAATAATAAAAGAGTTTTCTCTAACAATCTCCCCATTTTTTATGATGACAAAACTTTCCTGCAGATTTGGAAAACCTTTTGACCTGCAAAACAGTACTTATACAATATATGATATCTTATAAATTTAATTAGGACTTTGAAAATCTTGATTTTGCAACCACAAAACACATGTTAGTCCAAACCAAATATAAGTAATATCATAAACTAAATCACTGCATTTGCAAGCATCAAACGATTAACGATTAACAATATCCAAATGTCAA
Source organism: Eucalyptus tenuipes (assembly GCA_014182365.1). NCBI lineage: Eukaryota > Viridiplantae > Streptophyta > Magnoliopsida > Myrtales > Myrtaceae > Eucalyptus > Eucalyptus tenuipes. The sequence continues at coordinate 32,819,035 of CM024544.1, forward strand.
ATATCATAACATCAAACCAAACCATAACTAAAAGTCCAAACCAAATAAAGTTCAAAATGCAAATCTGCACTCAAACTCTCCCCCTTTTTGGCATCAGCAAAAAGTGGAGACAAACAATTGACAAGAATTGGATAAAATCAGGGTTGCTTGGGGATACGAACGAGTTGGAAATCCCCCATAGACTTGACAGTGTCTTCAAGCTTCTGCAAAGACTCTTGAATCTGTTGAATATCCGCACCCTTTGCCTGCTCTTGCTTGAGGGCTTGAATCTATTCGTGAAGAGAGTCTATAGATGCTGTCACGCCCCGAACCTCGAGCACACGTACATCCCTCGGTGGTCGATAGAATTTTGCGACATTCCCAAGACTCGTCGCCGACCCTTTTCATTTTATTGCACATGCGGAAGCGAATTAACTAATCCCTTGACAACAATAGAAAAGTAGGACAACCAGTTTCAAATCAAATACACTTGCATAAACACCTCAAGCTTATACAGAAGGTCTATCTCATAAAGGACTACTGAGCCACCTATGTTCCTGACCCTTCCGCTTCAAGCTCCGGGTTCTTCACACTGGGGACCTGAAAATGTTAGCCCACTAAGGGGTGAGATCACATCTCAGCAAGTCAATCTACTAAATCCAGATTAGGAGAAGGGTACACTCAACATGCAATCTAATCACCTTTCTCACACTTCCTTAATACTAGTACTTTTATGCATATTAGTGTCAATCAAATCATACATAAGATATCGAGACCATATATCATCAGAATACTTTAACACGTACATATGTAAGGACATAAATGTCGACATAATTACACAGGCCCCCAATTACCAGACTAAACTATTATGGCACATCCCATACCACACTACATAGTTCCGTCTCCTAATTAGGTCCCTCGCTTTCACCCATTCATGTGTCACAAATGATTTCAATGCACAAATAACAGTCTTCCGGCATGACCGAGCATTGTCTCGCTCGATCAATCACATTATCACATACGAATCGCATTACAAGCGATCTCACCTGGCCATTGCCACACGAACGCATTGTTTGGGGTAGAGGCGCGGACGCACCGCCATCCCTCATCCCAACCCAGTATTGTCCTTTTTGGGCCCCGCACTGGCGCGGACGAATCGCCATCCCAGTCGGGTCACCCCTCAAGGCTTTGTTCTCAGCACAACAGAAGCATGTGTGAAATGCGTTATCGGTTCATGCGTGCATGCCATAAACAGTGTGCTCAACTCATGCATGACCAGAACCAAAGATGCCATGACTCTCACAAATGAATGCTCAGGAATGTACATATTAATACAATCATACGGGCCCCCAATTAGTAGACTAAACTGTGATGGTACATCCCATACCGCACCATACAGTTTCGTCTCTTAATTAGGTCCCTTAATCTTCAATCATTCATGCGTTTCACAATTTCCATTCGTTGGTTACGGCCAACTCCACAGATAACAGTAGTCCGGCATAACCGGGCATCGCCTCGCACCGTCGAGCGCGGCAACGTCTACATCTAGACGGCATTCCATATAGGAGCATCGGTCCAACCTCCACTGTGACCGGCATCCGTTGACGTGGGGCATTCCCGAAGGAGCAACGTCTGGCCCCAAAGGCTTGCGACGGCATCTCATATTATTCATGCATTCATTCAATTTCGGCCCAGGACACCGTGCATTGCACTCAAATACCTCAATTAAAATGGTGATCCCGGCCTATTTTCTTCATATTAGAAATGCATGATAAAATAATCGTGTGTGGGGACACGGTCAGATCGAACCAGAAAATTTGTTTCGTCTCTTTTAAAATCCCACAGTTTGATACAGTATTTAAAAAACACTTTCGGCGTCCAAAACCTGACACCCGGTATTTTCTAATTAAATACCAACAGTTTCAAATCACCATACTATTGCACAAAACATCACCCAATTCATGCGGATGCCCATGCATTTACACATCCATTCACTTCATAAAATCAATACACATGAAATTAGACCACTTTTCATTCTCGGGTGAACAGTGCACGTGAACAGTGTTTCGTGAACAGTACTCGTGAACAGTGCTTCATGAACAGTGAAATTCCAGAATTAATTAACTAATAAATTAAGTCCACAAGTCATTAAAAACACTAATTAAAGCAAGCGAAACATCAAGAACCATCACCAAACTAATATAGATCCTAATTGGCAGAAACCGCCCAATTGCGCACTTTCGGGTTCAAGACCAGAAACCAATTCATATGAGTTCGAAAATTTCTCAAACTTGAACACGTGCTAAAGGACATGTAAACAAACATTTTTCATGAAGACACCAAAGTCCAGATCCTTCTGGATTCGGCCCAGTAATTCACTCAATCCAGCACTAAAATCGGGTCCAGTTCCGGAGAGCCTAACTCATCAAAATCAGTTCTGTTTTGGGTTGAAATCCGGTCCGTTTGATTTGAAATTTGAGTGTTAAACTAGAAGATGTAAAAAACAACTTTTTTGAAGAAACTATTTGGAAATTCGACCTCTAAAGGTCAGTAACAGCCCTTGGAATCATAACAGGTCACGGTTTACAGAACTGTCCGAGTTACTGTTTCAAGGATGACGTCATGAAAATCGTCATCTTTTTAAATTCTAAAAATTCTGAGAAAAATATATGTTATTATGTAGGATGTGTAAAACATTTATTCAGAAGGAAATTTCTTCAAAATCGCAACACATATCAGTCTACAAAAATAGCAAATCGCGCAAGTCCAGAAAATAGTTTCAAGAAACAGCCCGTCTTTGGCCGAATCATCCTCTACGGTTCGTATCTTGTCCTTTAAACCACAACTAAGCCTTTCTATGGCTAATCTAACATTTCTAACTAACACCCAACCATATGTAATATCATCTACATCTTTCTTACTTGGATGAATTCCTAAATAGAGGTACACAACCCCTAATCCAGATTTAGGAAAACAACTCACCTATTCTAAAACCAAGCACTTCCGGCGACGGTGACGAGGTCACAACTCCAAGAGATGCCGGGACACCAGTATGGCCCTACACAGGCCGGCAAGGCTCTCGGCCTACTGCTAAGAAGTCGGTTCCTCAGCCAAGTCGGACCGGTTGCTGCACCAAATTTGGTAGAACCGAAATAGAGGACTGCTCTGTTTTCTTGGCTGCTGTTTTGGAAGCAAAGCAGAAAAGAAACTAAGGAGAAAAAGAGAAGAAGAAGAGGGACGTGGGAGTGGGGGTGTCGAGAGGAGGAAGGGGAAAAAGGAGAGAGAAACAATAAAGAAAAAGGGGGGAGGTTGCAGGGAAATTGCAGCAGAAGGGTTGGCGTAGGTGAGGGGGTGGAAAAGTGGGAGAGAGAGGGAGAAAAAGAAGAAAGAGAGAAGAAGAAGTTACCGTAAGTGAGGGGGTGGAAATTGCGTAGGAAGGGGGGGGAAATGTGAAGGAGGGGAGGAAGAGGAGAGAGAGAGAAAGAGAAAGCAAGAAGCCAAGTCCAATTCCCCTTTATTTAGATCATTTTCCTTCATAATTTCCTTTGGCTTTTCTCTCTCTGTCCCCCAACAATAAATGCCACTTCTAGAAGGGGTAACATGGTAATTTCATTTTCCGAAATTTCGGGATGTCACAGATGCCTTGAAGACAGTCATCATGTGCTTCATTTCAAACTCAAAAGTATATTGATGTCCCTTTAATTTCAAAAGAAGCTCCATCATTCTCTGAAAATCTGCAGAGTGATCTATAGTAGTGTTGGGACCAACCGAATCAATTGGAGGAGTTTGAAAATGAGGGAGAACATCAGTAGTTCGATCGCCATGACGAGGAGTGTATGCCTCGAAATCTGCTTCAGGGAATTGAGAGGCATAGACCTCTTCTGGGTCTGGTAGAGATCGACTAACATCATCGGTAAATATGGGTGAAGAAGTACCTTGTTTTTCACCAACTCCCCCTGTCTTCATGCCTTCAGGTGGAGAAGTGTGTTCTTCTTCATGCTCTGCTTCAGCACTGTAGTGATGTTGTTCTCCAGTCTTTCCACTCCTTATCTTCTCCGAATCATCGGACAAGGATACAGCCAGTGTTGGTTCAACAGAGTCATCGCGACTCCTTTCTTCTTCGCTTCTTCTTTCTTCTTGTTCTTCTCTTTCTTCTTCTCTCCTTCTTTCTTCTTCTCTTTCTTTTATCCTTGTAGAGCTTACATAACTCTGTAGATTTCGCAGGGCAAGAGCCGATATGGTGAGATCATCATCATCTTCTTCTTCGTCTTCTAAGATAAGAGATCTCATTTTCTTTGTGGGTTTTGTCATAGGCTCATTTCCCTTTCTTTTCTTCGCAGCAGAGTCGTGCTTTGCCTTCACAGGGGACTTCTCCTTGAAGCGCTCCAGTTCTTTGCTCAGTTCCTTCAACCTCATCTTAGAAACCATTTTCAAACCAATAACCATTGGAGCAATGGTTCTAACACAAAAAGGAGCAGGAAGTTTGATCTTGAAGTGCTTGAAGAGTTGTGAGATAAGCGCCAAGTAGGGAAGTTGTCCCTTGTCTTTCACCACAGTTCTATACATGTGCATAAGAATCATGTGGGGAAGAGAAAACTTACGACCAGAGATGATCGCATACATGAGCTTTGCTTCGGATTGAGAAATGTCTATCTTTGAGGTAGACTTTGGCCTGATGCAAATAATCACCACCTTGTGAAGAAGAATATTGTAGGCATTTATCCTTGAATAAGAAATCTTGCCTTCGACCATTTTGTCATTAACAATTGACAAGGCAGCATGGGCATGAGACACACCAATTGGTTGGAATCGTCCTCTTTCCACACCAATTATGTCAGCCAAAGTGTCTACATCCACTTCGAACTCTTTATCTCTCACAGAAAAACTAAATTTATTCGCATCTATAAATGACAGATTTGAATAAAAATAGGTGGTAAGTTCGGGATATGCAACAGTTGTCTCTGCACAAAACCGTTCAAGTTGAAGCAAACCAAACTTCTCCCTCAAATTAATCTTTAAGGAGTCAAGGAAATCGAAATCCACACTTCTTGGATTCATAACTCCTCTTTTCAACAAACTCAAGTAACATTTTTTATGATCCTTCGAACGAAATAGGTTTGTCCCTTCACCACCAACTTTTACAGCAATGCCCATCCTGGGCTGAAAATTAGCAAACATTTTTTTCATCGTCGTCCATCTCCTCTAGCTGACCAACTCTCGGATCACTAGGAAAATTCTGAAACGACCATTGTGCCATCCCCTGAGGCGCAATGCCTAATCTTTCCATAGTGTTTAGGAAAAAGGTCTCATTCTTGTAACAGTTCGCTTTTAAGAACTCATCGATCAGATTCATAGCAGAACCACCCCTCTTCAAGTTTGAATAGAGTCTATAAATAAATTAGGGTTTTTGAGTCTTTACAGGTTCAACATCTTCAATAATCTCTTCCTGTCCTTGCTGTGGAGAAGGATCTTGTGCTGCTTGTTGACGTGGTTGAGAATGTTGTCTTGGCTGTTGCTGTTGTTGTCGTTGTTGAGGAGAATCTTCTTCCTCGGTCAAATCGAAATGTGTAGAACCCTCACGTATACGCTGTGGTCCCCGACTTGCGATTCTCGAAGACTTTCTTTGGAAAGACATTATTACGATCTAGGAGGATTTCTCGAACTCGCTTTCTCAAAAAGGTTAAAACTTTTTGGATGAAACTCAAGTAGATGAGAAAGAGTGAGATTACAGTATTCTAGGGCTTCAAAGAGAGAGCGTAAATGGAGAAGACGAGTCTCGATAATATATAAAGCAAGTATACGAAGTGTCGCAAGGAAAAAGTAAAAACTGCCTTTTTCAAAAATAATAACTTCCTTTTTGAAAATGAACAATCGTCAATGTAGATAATTGCTAAAAATAAAATAGGCAAAAGAACAATTAATTGATAATGTACCTATTCACAATTTTGTCAAAAAATAACTTGATATTAAAATGAAATTTATTTACAGTCTTAGCATCTGGAAATTCTGAGTCTGAATATCTTCAGACTTTACTCGGCAAAAGATAGAATGTTCAGTCTTGCACGAATAGACTCAAATGAGCTTTTATCCAGTGGCTTTGTAAATATGTCTGCCAGTTGATTCTTCGAGTCAATGAATTAAATTAGGATTTCTCATTTCTGAACATAATCTCTAATAAAATGATGATGTATTTCAATGTGATTTGCTCTTGAATGAAGAATTGGATTCTTTGTGAGATTGATGGCGCTAGTATTGTCGCATTTGATTTCAGTGCATGATTCTTCAATTCCAAAGTGTCTTAGCTGTTGCCTCATCCATAAGATTTGAGAACAACTCCCAAGTGCTACATATTCCGCTTCAGCTGTTGAAAGAGCTACAGTACTTTGTTTTCTTGAAAACCATGACACTGGCTTGTTGCCAAGCAGTTGACATGTACCATAAGTACTTTTTCTATCCACTTTACATCCTGCAAGATCTGCGTCTGAATATCCAAGGAGAGTAAAGTCTCCTTCTTTGGGATACCATAGACCTAGCTTTGGAGTAGTCGCAATATATTTGATGATTCGCTTTACTGCACTAAGATGAGATTCTTTGGGATTTGATTGGAATCTAGCACAGCACAGATACAAACACTAAACAAAATGTCAAGTCTAGATGCAGTAAAATAAAGAAGTGATCCAATTATGCTCCTGTAAAGCTTTTGATCTACAGTCTTTCCTTCTTCATTTTTGTCTAGCTTTGAAGAACTTGACATAGGTGTCTCTGTCTTTTTGCAGTTTTCCAATCCAAACTTCTTGATGAGATCTTTTGCATACTTCTGTTGGTGAATGAAAATTCCTTCCTTTAATTGTTTTACTTGTAATCCCAGAAAGAGATTTAGCTCACCCATCATACTCATTTCGAATTCATCATGCATGCATCTAGAAAAGTTCTTAAATAGACTTTCATTAGGTGATCCAAAAATAATGTCATCAACATAAATTGGAACAAGTTGGAAATATTTACCTTCCTTTTTAATGAACAAGGTAGTATATACTTTTCATTTAGCAAACCCATTTTGAGTTAAAAAATTACTTAATCTTTCATACCAGGCTTGAGGTGCTTGCTTTAGTCCATACAGAGCCTTTTTCAGTCTGTAAACTGAATTTGGCTTTCTTGGATCTTCAAAACCAAGTGGTTGTTCGACATAGACTTCTTCTCAGATAAATCCATTTAGGAATGCGCTCTTTACATCCATTTGGAATAACCTGAAACTTTTAAAGCAAGTAAAAGTAAGTAATAATCTAATTGCTTCTAACCTTGTTATTGGTGCATAGGTCTTGTCATAATCTATCCCTTCTTCTTGTGTGTATCTTTTGGCCACGAGTCTTGCTTTGTTCCTGGTCACTTTTCCTTTCTCATCCACTTTGTTTCTAAAAATCCATTTAGCTCCAATAATAGATTTACCTTTTGGTTTAGGAATTAGTTCCCAAACATCGTTGATGCTGAACTGTCTGAGTTCTTCTTGCATAGCTTCAATCCAGCTTTCATCAGTCAAGGCTTCTTCTATACTTTTGAGTTCAACTTCAGAAATTAGTGCCACAGCACTAGACTCTTTTTGCCTTTTGGATATGGTACGAATTCCTTCATAAATGTTGCTAATGATGAGTTCTTTGGGATGACTAGACTTATGCTTCCAATTGCTGGTTGATTTGTGACTCTGCTCATCCTTTGCTGTAGTTGAGTCTTTTGGTTATTCTTGTTGTTGAATTTCAGGAGTCTGAACTTCTGCGAGGGAAGTAGACTTTGAAACATCTCAAGCAGGTTCAGTTTCTTCAAGTTGAGTCTCTACCACTTGATTCTGTGTAGAGTCTTGAAACTTGACATTCATAGACTCTTGACTCTTCAACAAACTGAGTCTTTTTATTAAATATTATGTATGCTTTGCTTGAAGTTGAGTAGCCAAGAAAAATACATTCATCTGACTTTTTTTTCAAATTTACCAGTTTGATCATTTGCATTTTCAAAATAAAACATTTGCAACCACACACATAAAAATAAGAAACATTCAGTTTTTTTCTTTTAAACACCTCATAAGGAGTTTTCTCTAAAATAGGTCTAAAAAATACTCTGTTAATGATATAACAAGCTGTAGAAACTGCTTCAGCCCAAAAACAAAAAGAAATGTTGCTTTCAATTGAAAGAGTTCTTGCCATTTCTTGCAATGATCTATTTTTTCTTTCCACAACCTCATTTTGCTCTGGAGTATATGGCGAAGAGAAAACATGCTTTAGACCAAATTCATCACAGAAATTTGCAAAGTCTTGATTTTCAAACTCACCTCCATGGTCTGTTCGTATGCTTGTTATAGTATATCCTTTCTCATTCTAAATTTTCTTAGCAAACTTTGAAAAATGAGAAAATGTTTTAGACTTACTTGCCAAGAAGAAAACTCATGTAAAACGAGAGTAATCATCCACAATTACTAAGCAGTATTTCTTTCCACCAACACTTTGTGTTCTGGTTGGTCCGAAAAGATCCATATGCAGAAGCTGCAAAACACGATTAGTAGATACTTGATTTAAAGGCTTAAAGGAACTTCTAACATGTTTTTCCAAAACACATGGTGTGCATAATTCGAACTTTTGATAACTCAAGTTGGGCAGTCAACGAACAAGCTTCTTGGAGGAAATTTTGGCTATTTGCTTCATATTGACATGACCAAGCTTTCGATGCCAAAGATTTTCTTCATCTTGAATAGAAATTAGACACTGAGAGCTTTCTGGTTTTATATCCAATAGATAGATGTTTCCATGTCTTCGTCCAGTAAAAGATTGAGACAAATCTTTACTAGTTCCTAAGCAAATGCCTTCTTGGAAGTTAATTTTGAATCCAGTGTCGCATAATTGACTTATGCTGAGTAGATTATAGTTCAAACCTTCCACCAAGGAGACGTTGTTGATTGTGAGACTTCCAATCTTCACAGTTCCGCATCCAACGATCTTTTCTTTGCTATTTCCACCAAAAGAGACTTTTTCACCATTTATTTGAGTAAGTTTTATAAAGCAGTTTGAATCTCTTGCCATATGTCTCGAACAGTCACTATCCAAATACCATTTGATCTTTTTCTTGTTAGTGACTTGCAATTATAAGAGGATTTCAAGTTTTCTTTGGTACCCATATTTTCTTGGGTCCGAGGGAGTTAGTTCCAAAAACAATTTTTGCCCAATCTCTCTAAACAGGTCTCCAAACTTTAGCCAACATCCTTCTTGAAATGTTCTGAGCTATCGCACTTTGAACATTTGAGAACACTTTAGCCAACAGGTTTTATAAAAACTTTTTGAAAATGATTTCTGTAAAAGGCTTTTGTAAGTCTTTGTTTGATTCTATCTTTTACTTTTGAAAAGTCAATTAAAGGAATAGTTTCTAGTGTCATTCCTAGACTTGATTTGTTGAAATAAGGTCTTTGAATTGAAAGAATTTTATCTAGCTTTTCAAATCAATTTGAAAACTTCTTTGAGATATTAGAAATATCTTCTTTAAAAAAATGTTCTCATTTGAAAGAAATCTGCATTTTCTTTTAAAACAATAAAGTTTTTGTTTAGATTTTCAAATTTTTCTTTCCAAGAAATTTCCTGTTGCCTCCGTATGGAATTTTCCTTCTTTAGTTCGGAAATTCTTTTAAGAGATACCTTGAGACTAAGACAGAGTTCATCAATATACTTGGAAACTTTAACAGGAATCTTAAAATTACTAACCTTGATTTCCTTGTCTGAATCTATTTCAGAGTCTGAGTTTGATTCTGAATTTGCCATTAAACAAATGTTGGCATATTCTTCATCACTATCTTCACATTCAGTGTCACTCCAAGTCTCTGCTTTGAGAGCCTTTTTGAATTTCTCTGTATTTCCCTTCTTTTTCTTTAATAGAGGACATTTGGGTCTGATGTGTCATTTCTTATTGCATTCGAGTAAATCACATCTTTGTTGGTCTCATTGTCTTCAGTTGATTTATTCTGAGATCTTTGAGTACCCTGCTTCCTCCAATTGTACTTTCTTCCTTTTATGTTTAACTTTCTGAACTTCCTAATCATAAGTGCTAGTTCTTCATCGTCCAGATCATCTTCTGAATCTGTATCATCAGAATCATCATTAGACTTTAAAGCAATTGATTTCTTACCTTTAGGATCTTCTTCCTCATTGATTTGTTCCACTTCATAAGATTGAAGTGTGCCCACTAATTCGTCTACCGATAGAGGCATGATCCTCTGTGTTTCTCTAATGAAAGTCTTAATGTGATTCCAGTCTTTGGAGAGTCCTCGTAGCAACTTGTTGACTTTCATCTGCCTTGAGATTGGCTGTCCATGATATGCAAGACCGTTTACAATTTCTGTAAACGACTAAACATATCAATGATGGATTCTCCTGGCTTCATTTTGAAAGCTTCATACTGTCCGAGTAGAATATTAATCTTTGTTTCTCTAACTCGATCAGTCCCTTCATAAGTAACATGCAACCTATCCTAGACTTCTTTTGCTGTTTCACAAGATGAAATTCTGTTATACTTAGTAGGAGATAAAGCACAATATAAAGAGTAGATAGCTTTAGTATCAAGAGCTTGTCTCTTAGTTATATCTTCTTGTGTCATCTCGGTGGCATCTGCCACTTCCTTTCCTCTTTCTGAAGTTGATGTATTTGTAGGAATAATTCCTTTTTTCTACCACATCTCATTCCAGGGGATCTTTTGATCTTAGGAATGCTTTCATCTTGTTCTTCCATACATTGTATTCCTTCCCATCAAAGTAAGGTGGTCTGGTGTTACTTTCACCTTCAACCAGTTCTGGAGCCAAAATACTAGCCATAGAAGATCTTTAGCTCAAAAGTAAAAACACTTTTAATAAAACGAGCACACAAGCTCTGATACCAATTGAAAGGGGTTAGTGAATACACCTAGAGGGGGTGAATATGTGATTATAAAAATTTCACAAGACTTAATAAAAGTAATTTGCTTTTAAAGGATGTTTAGACAATAAGCGTATCTTATCTTAAAGCAAATAAATAACGAGTAAATAAAAGTACGAAGTTCAGGGAAAGAGAATATGAACACAGAGTTTATAGTGGTTCGGTTTAGACCAAGCCTACGTCCTTTCTCCTCGCTGACAGCCTATTGGCTGGATTCCACTAGAGATCAAAAGAGATTGTTACAGTTTGTGATCTCGACTATCATGGTGAAGAGTCTTCCTTGAACTCTCACATAGTCTCACTAAGAGTTTCTCTCTTTTATATACAATGCTTAGCTCGATGAATGAAAAAGCAAGAGACTAGAAAGCTTTAGACTTTGGAATTCTCTCTCAAGCACAGTATCGAACAACCAAAGAGTCAATCCTTAAATACTCCTTCATGCCTTCTCGACTGTTGGCACTTTCCAAAGGAATTCTTCCAATCTACCCGTTGGACAGAATCAATTAAGGTGATCTCGAGTCGTTAGATAATTTGTGTTGATAGCCCGCCAATCCTGTTTGCCCATACAAATCAGGATCTTGAGTTTTCATAAGTAGAACCTTCCGAGTTTAACTCGCTTTTCAAAGATCTTCATATCGGAGTAGATTCCAATAAGAATAATCAATCAACTAGATGTGAAATCCAGCTATAAGATCATCCAATAACCATACAATTCGAATCTTTGAAGATAATCTTGCAGCTGAATAATAATCCTGCGTTTGAATAAATCTTCAACTTCAGTCTGAAACTGTCAGTGAGGATAGACTTTGAGATTAAAATCTAATGGTCTATCAGTCTTTAGACTTTGACGATAAAGTCTTCAGATCTTCCGATGTAGACTTTGAAAGGTGTTGTCAACTTCAAAATAATAAAGGAGTTTTCTCTAACAGTTTGCAATTCTTTTTCTGTGGCGCATTGATCAGGTTAATAAGAAGGGCATAGCTCTCCCTTTGCCTTGACCACCGCCCCAATGAACATCTAATATAATTCCAACTCCTTGGTGACACTAGCCACGAAGGAGTTCTTTCTTGCATTCCTTACTTTGTCTCCTTCAGGGAAAAATCCATTTGAAGAATTTGGAAAGAGCTTAAAAGAGGAGGATTAAAGAACAAAACGGCACCCATTGAACGACCTCACAAGCCAATCGAAGAGACTTTTTCATCAGCCCTAAGATAATCGACCCCAGCCTTCAGGTCATCCTTTTGAAGGGGGCAAAAAGAAAGTGAGCTAGAAATGATAAAGAAGAATTGATTGGATAAATTCAATTGGTAAGAAGTGAAAAAATTTAGGACTGAGTTGGCAAAATTGAAAAATTTAGGACTAAATTGATAGAAATATAATGGGTTTATGACTTTTTGGATAATTTTGCCGAATCTTCTGGTCATTGATGTTGAAGTCAATGCCTCCAAGGAGCTTTGCATGGCGATGTGGAACTCAGAGCAAGATCATTCATTATGACATCAGAACCCTAGGCACATATTCGTCCGACAGAGTCAACATTGTCTCAATTTGCCCTCTCTTTTGTACAAGGTTTCTTCAAGGCAAGCCAAAGCAAAGTCATAACCAAGCAGCAACGCGTCAGTTCGATATGCAGAAAGAGAGTACAAGATCTTCATCGGGCAATCAAGAAAGCTCCTCAATGGAACTCTAGAAGTAAACGAGCGGACGATGTAGGAATTTTGTCCTAGAGCAAGAAAACTCCCAGGAAAGTTGGTGATAGAAGCTGCTATAACCATACCTTATCCTCTCGCTAGATCCACTTATTCTCCCCACCTTTCATACGAGCATAGCTGCTCGCTCTCATCCCAATCCACGCAATTCATGAACAGAAATTTCAGAAATCGAATTCGGGTTCCATCGAACCATTAGAAGTTATCTTCGGGTGATTTGACGTGCAAAGAAGTGTGTTTTTTTAGCTTCTCCGGCATCGCGAAATGAAGGTCAAGAACAAGTCTGAAGGTCAAAGTGGCATTCAACTGGATATTCCTCAACTTTAGAAGAAAAATGAAATCATCATTTCACCCACCACAATCTTCGAGTGGCAAACTGGTGCTGGTAGGAGAGATGGAAGAAGGGGAAACTCCGTTTCCCCCACATTACAGGCTGTTCCTGCCCAAGAGAAGAGGGTGACTCTGTTTGCTCTCCGTTTTGCGATTCTCGAAAAAGCCGCCACTGGCCTTGGAGCCCTTGGTTTCATCTAGGCGACGGTTGTTCTCCTGGGGGGCTTTGCCATTACCTTAGAGAACACTAATTTCTGGTTCATCACCATCATTTTATTAATTGAAGGAGCTCGAATATTCAGCAGGAGTCATGAACTGGAATGGCAACACCAGTCCACTTGGTCAATAGCTGATGTCGGATTTAGTAGTTTCCAAAAGCTCAGATCAAGCTCCAGAGCTCTAGTTGAATCCGTGAAGGATATGTTGAGTCCCGTAAGCTCTGGTACAAGGAAGCAAAGTCAACACAGCAGGGAAGTTTTCGAAACTACGGATGTGACAAGTGTCAAAGAGCAGAAATTGCAAAGGAAGTCCACCCGGAAATGGACTTCATCGGAAGTTCCTATTCTACCTTATGGAGGGTGGGTTTTCCTTTCAAGAAATATCAGCAAGATTTTCTATTTGCTTCAGCTCTTATCTGCGATAGCCTCCATTGTGCTCTCATTGATGAAGCTCATCAAGCACAATTATGGTGAGGTAGCTAAAGGAGACACAGACAAGAGAAACCGGAAAGCAGTCTTGATTATCTTTTATGCCTTGGCTTTGGCAGAAGCTCTGGTGTCACGCCCCGAACCTCGAGCGCACGCACATCCCTCGGTGGTCGATTCGACATTCCCAGGACTCGTCGCCGACCCCTTTTATTTTATTGCACATGGGGAAGCGAATTAACTAATCCCCTAACAACAACATACATGGGATAGAACCAGTTTCAGATCAAATACAGTTTCATAAACAAGTCAGTTTATACAGAAGGTCTATCTCATAAAGAACTATTGAGCCACCTATGCTCCTGACCCTTCCGTTTCAAGCTCCGAGTTCTTCATACTAGGGACCTAAAAATGGTTATACAATAACCAGTGAGATATAAATGTCAGTGAGTTCTTCCCCTAAGCCCCCAGTTAGTACACCAACTCAACTCGAGGTATCTCTTCAGAACTACCCCACAAACAACCAACGACCCACAACCAGCAACCAACAAACAACGGTCGATTCGCATACAACCTTACCTAGTATGTCATACACTATACATTATAACTCAACACAATACACACAATGCACATGGCCATTAGATGATGCAGTTCATCAATAACATACAAATCGCGTCACAAGTGATCTCACCTAGCCATTGCCATGCCCTGTACATTATCGATTCATGCGTGCATGCCATAAGCAATATGATCCACTCAGGCATTCCAATTACTTTCGACCACACGGGCACAATTCTCGACACACAGAAATATGGCCACACAGGCACAACTTATCACGCGTTCCAATTGATTATCGCCACACGGGCACAATTATCCAACACACAGTAATACGGCCACACAGGCATGATCTACGCCACACAAGCACGTTCTACGCCACACAGGCACGATCCTACGCCACACAGGTATGATTAATTATCGCCACACAGGCACGGGCTTTCCACATAGGAGCATCGCCTACCCGACACACAGCGGGGGACGGATTCAACTCAAAGATCACGCAAACACACTACTACATCTCCCTTTTTATCTTTGGGCACTTATCCAATGCACACACGCTTGCATATACACTTACAAATCATTTTTCTCCTAAGGGCGGTCCATTTCGATGTCTCTCGGACAAAGTATATTTCCTTTTTTGTGAAATTCACTCAATCCATGCAGATGCTCATGCATTTATACACTTAAATCACCTCATAAGATCAAAACCCGTGAAATTAGAAACTTTTAATTCGCGGGTAAACAGTGTTTTGTGAACAGTGCGCATGAACAGTGTTTCGTGAATAGTGTCTCATGAACAGTAAATTTTTCAGAATTTAATAAGTAATAAATTATATTCAGAAATTAAACAAAACATTAATTAGGACAATCAAACAATTAATTAAGCAAAACAAGCTTAATTAAACACATAAGCACAATTAAGCAAATAAAGCAAGATTAAGCTAAGCCAATCTAATCAATCTATCTAACCAATTATCTTCGGGCTAATACAACTTAATTAAATCACTTAAAATAGAATTAAATCTAACTAAACCAACCCTAAGCAAGTTTAGGCACTCATCGAAGGATTAGGAACTAAACTCACCCGTTAAGCGGGCTGGAAACACGGACGTGGCGGCGACGACTGTGGCTATGCTCGGGACCTCAACCACAACGGTCCAAGACAGTCCCAAGGTTGAAACAGCAGCCACAAGCTCTGCTTCCCTCTAAAATTCTGGAAAACTGACTTGGCGGAGGAGAAACGGAGCTAAACGGGCTTACCGGAGCTCCAACAAGCCAGTGGCTGGCAACCGGTGACACCTGGGGGTCAAGGGGGACTTGGTGGTGGTTGGGATAGGCGGAGGAAGGGTCGGAATGGGAGAAAAATGGTAGAAATCGTGAAACAGTGCAGGCTGTAGGCGGACCGACGGACTGGCGACCGACGACTTCAAGTAGGCGTACGGATTGGCCGGTGGCTCCGTTCGGCAAGTGGTTGGGCTCTCCTGAGCGTAATGGTGGGTGGAATGAAGGCTGATTCTCACGAGAAGGCAACGAACAACTCAAGTTTTCACAAGAAGGTCAGTTGGAGCAAAAACTAGAGGAAGAGGAAAACAAGGGAGAGAGATGGTCAACCGGTTTGGGGCTAAAGAGGAGGAGGAGAGAGTGATGGGAGAGCTGCCATCAAGGCCTCATTAAGGCCATTCAATGCATGCTTCAAGTCCCCATACATGACATCATCTTCTCTCTCTTCTTTTGCCTTATCCACAAGCTTTTAGGGGCAATTTGGTCATTTCCACCTTGCACAAATTATCAATCTGCCCTTGGGCTGAAATTGATGAGTGGGCCTAGGAAATGAGCTTGAAAATGAATGGTAACGGGCTCGGGAATTGATTGGGCTCAAATGGGCTTAAGGCTTGGTAACGGGCTTGGAAGATGAATAGTGGATTGGGCCCAAGGGGCTCACTTGCTTGCCTTAGGCCCACCATGGTGGCTGTCCCACCTTGGGCCTAAGGCCCACACTGGTTTGGCCTGGCCCACTTCCTCATAGGCTCGCTTCCTCGGTCCGAAAATCCCTTTTCCAAATACTTGGCTTAACTGGCACTACGACTAACGAAGTAGCTTCATCCAAAGTCCATCCCGGACATTCCCGAACATTCGAAGTCCAATCATGGACGCTCATGCCATGTCAATTTTGCCCACATGCCATTTTGGTACAACTCAGACTGACAGGCGGCTTCGAGGATTCATGCGTAACCAACTCATGCCAAACCACGTTCAAGACATCTTGACACATGGACGTCATTGACTACATGAATTTGTGGAGGATAGATTCTTATTTCAAAGTATACGATTACTAAGGATTGACCCATGGTCGTTCGCGAGTTCGATAACAGTAAACGGAATCACACGTCGTTCCATTATATTATGTCCACGAATCGACTTCTAGTCGTCCTTGGAATCGGCATGCCTATCTACAGGATCGTCCTCACACAAGTCTCACGGTCAAGTCGTTTTCCCAGGTCAAGTTCTTTAGTCGTACGAGTTCTGTCCTTATTAGCCTTTCCCCTCAAGATCAATATCTTAGGAGTGATCAATTCCGAGTGAGATCAACCAACAATGCATTGACGAAGTTCACATTCATTCATCCCTTAGAGAGCTCGAATTTCAAGATGTCACATATGGTCTTCCTAACAGAGAAAATTTACTAGCGGTGGAAGGTAGTCATTTGTAAGTTTCTTGAAGGGGTGAACCAAGAATGCGATCTGGGGGCTTCAGGTATGATCTCAACTCGGAGATTTTTCTATGACTCCTACTCAAGATGTATTAATAGGAGCATTTTTGATGGCTTGGGAATGGATATGGTCACTTTTGCAATGGATCTCATATGTTCAAACCCGCTAGATGAGCAGCTCATAGGAGCCAGGATTCTTCATCGGTTTTCTACAACAGAACGGTTTTCAGATGACACGCTTCAGAAGATCGGAACAACTCTGCCAGTTATAGAGAGACTGGTGGAGATCTTAACCTGGAAAGACCCACAAGAGGAAGAAATCAGGCTGTCAGCTGCAGAAATAGTTTCCAAATTAGCCGGGAAAAAGCAAAACTCCCTTCGGGTCGCTGGAATACCCGGGGCAATGGAATCGATTTCATCTCTTCTACAAACAAACAGAAGTCCTAGTCCTACAGCAGACCAAATTGGTGAAAAAATATTTGTCTTTGACCATGAGGACTATGGATACTGGACTTTCAATAATTTGGGGCTACTCATTCTGAAGAAATTAGCCCGTGATCACGATAACTACGGAAAAATTGGAAATACAAGGGGCCTTCTTTCCAAAATCATAGATTTCATTCATGCCGATGAAAGAATATTGAAGGACTCAACCGTCACCATATCACAAGGTTTGACTGTTAAAAGAGCCCTACAGGTTACTAAGATGCTCGCAAGCACAATGGGTACCACAGGGAAAAATCTCCGAAGAGAGATCTCGGAGATTGTCTTCACCATAAGCAACATAAGAGATATTCTACGATACGGAGAGAAACAACCAGAACTGCAGAAACTATGAATTGAGATCCTTACCAGTTTGGCACAGGATGACGGTGCGACGGAGCGAATAGGAGGGACTAGTGGAGTTCTGAAAGAACTGTTAAAGATTTTCTTCCAAGAAGGACTGCCAGAAGAACAAAGGGATGTGAGAATTGTGGCCGGAGAAGCCCTGGCAATGCTGGCTTTCGAGAGCAAGAGCAACTGTCATCGAATCGGTGCACTTACAGTGGGCCAGAGTCCTTCAACCAGCTAAAGGGAGTAACAGCAGCGGCACCAACAGAAAGTGCATTATTTTGGAAAAACTGAACCTGAGCCGGCATATCCAAAACCGGAAAAGGCAGTTATGTACAAGTTTAAGATATCCTAGGGAAAATGATATTAATTGTTCCTACCTAACCATATCTTCTCAACTCAGGTGCTCAAGGCAATCTTGTCAGGTGAAGGCAAACTGTAAGA
This sequence comes from Eucalyptus tenuipes, assembly GCA_014182365.1. Lineage (NCBI taxonomy): Eukaryota > Viridiplantae > Streptophyta > Magnoliopsida > Myrtales > Myrtaceae > Eucalyptus > Eucalyptus tenuipes. The sequence goes on from CM024544.1 coordinate 32,837,180, forward strand.
GGTGATGGTTGGGTTAGCGGCACATGCTTTCAAGTTCATGACAGCAGAAGAATTGACTGCCGTCTTCGAGAGGGCAGGATTTAAAGAAACTGAATTAGCTTGCGCTTTGGTTGAGATCCTGAGGTGCTACAAATATCCACATATAAAGGTGCCAAAAATGAGAAGGTTTGCTATCGAGCTGGTAATCTGGATTATGAGACAAAATGAAGAATGTACAGATCTTCAGGGATCTTGGCATGGAGAAGGAGCTTGCAGGAGTCTTCGATACGACATCTGAGCTCGAGAGCTTCAATATTTTCTCTGGCAGCATTGGACTTAGCAGGCACAGCATGACCATTCACTCGCTTGTTGAGACCGCGCTTATGCTGGTGAATAATAGGTTTGATCAACCGATAGGTCACTGAGCAAGTGACGATACCAAATTATCCAACAAATGGGAAACACGAAGGTATGGTAGACTACACGTTTCATTCTCTAATTGCAGAAGCAAAGAAAAAAAGGTAATTGCTTCTTTAGCAACTCTGCCTGGCTTAAGTCTGACGTTCTTGAAGTTGTCACCTTCCTTGTTTGTTTTGCACGGAGTTTGTGCGATTTACAGCACACCACGTGTACTAATGCCAAAACATACGCAAGATGCGTATATATACGCACACATTCTTTTATTTCACAATTTGACTCCTGAACATGGAAGCATCCAAGACTTGCGTGTACCGTGATTCTGATCTCACTACATCTACTCATAAATGATCTTATTTTTCCTTCCAAATCTTGTTCTACTTAGCAACGAATCAAGACTTAAGGACAATATATAGTCCAAGGCAATCGTCACATATGTTGCAAATGACTACACAAGAACAAGAATCCCAAAAGGCAAATTCATCGTGCAACCGAAGTTGATAAATAGAAAGAACATATAGCTTACTCTGTGACCACGGAAGGAAATCTCACCATGAACCCACAACATTATCTGCATTATTGGCTCCCCTGAAGTACCCCTAAACAGGACGAGATAAGAACCCGAAGAAAAAATGGGAACTTGCGGTTGAACACATCACTCTAGAAAGCAAAAGGCAATGCACTAAGCTCATAAAATACAAAAACCGAGACATTCCTTTGATTGCATATTAAGCTACACTTTAAGGATCATATCAAACAAATTAAAAGTTCAGGAACCCTGTTGTATATTGAGCTAAAGTTTAAGGGACCATTTGTGTCATTATCCCTACCCAAAACAATTTCAAACGATAGTCGCACAAATTCACCATATATTATATATAAAAAAAAAAAACTTATTACCCTTTCTTTCTTTCGCTTGTCTTCATCCATTTTTCGAACCACCGTTGACTCTTTTTTTTTTTCACCAAAATTTTCTGAATTGTCCAAACTTTCTTTTCCTTATGCTCACCTACTATACATAATTATTTCATTTCTTTCTATGTGTAATTACTTAATTAAGCATCCGCAAACGCCGGTTGCGACGCCTGCCCATGATTGAATATTAAGGAATACCGGGACAATAAGTTGTGCCCTTTTTCTTCGTTTTGATGACGCCACACATAATAATTTTTCTTTTTAGATAAATGGTTAATGGGATTTCGAACTTTGGCGAGTAAATAGAAGTAATTTCTCGTCATGCCATAGCCACCCGTCTGGACCTTCGACACAAAGCAGGTGGACCATCTGTGTGTCCTCTAGCTCGAGACGAAGACATTCGATAAAATATCTCCAGCAAGCTCCAAACGAAATGCCAAACTACACTTAAACACGACATGGAAAGAATCGTCGAGGAGCAAGCAAGTGGCCGTGGAGATCCGAGAATGCGCCTGTCATTGACCGGATGACTATGAATTTTAACAGCACACTTGACCAAATGATTTTCATGGACAGAGAAGCCCAAAGAAAAAGGAGACTTTGAAGGTTCAACTCAATGACTAATCTTCCTTTCGATAAGGTTGACGTCGACCACACCTTTCAGGGAGCTGTGCACGGCGTTATAGAACTCTAAGAACCATGATCATTCATTATAACATCAGGACGTTAAGCATATGTTCTTCAAACAGAGTCGATACCGTCTCGCACTTGTCGTCACTCTTGTACAAGTTTTGTCAGCTGCAAGCCAACGCACTCACCAAGCAGCAAGCATGTCGCTCCAATATGCAGAAAGAGAGTAGGAGATCATCGGGCAATCAAGAAAGCTCGTCAATGGAACATTAGAAGAAAACAGTCCAACGATACTGGAATTCGATCCAAGAGCAAGAGAACTTGCAGGAAAGTAGGCAATAGAAGCTGCTTAACCTTCCTTTTCCTCTGCAAGATGCAGTTATAACCCCCCTTCTTTGCTTACAGAGGCATAGCTGCTCTGTCCCATCCCAATCCAGGAAATTTATCAACAGAACTTTTGGTATATTGAATTCAGGTTCCATTTAACCGCTAGATGGAAGTTTTCCTCAGCTGATTTGACGTATAAAGAAGCATCTGTTCCTGAGCCACTCCAGACCGCGAAATGACGGTCAAGAGCTTTGCTGAAGGTCAAAGCAGCATTCATTTGGATATTCCTCAGCTTCAGAAGGAAAATGAAAGCATCATTTCACCCGCCACAATTTTTGAGCCACAAACTAGTGCTAGCAGCGAAAACTATGTATCTCCCACGCTGCCAGCTGTTTCAGCCCCGGAGAAAAAGCTGACTCTGTTTGCTTTCCACCTTGCAGTTCTTGAAAAAATGGCCACTGGCCTGGGAACCCTTGGTTTCATCTGGGCGACGGTTGTACTCCTGGGGGGCTTTGCCAGTGCCCTAGACAAAACCGACTTCTGGTTCATCACCATCATTTTATTAATTGAAGGAGCTAGAATCTTCAGCAGGAGTCACGAGCTGGAATGGCAACACCAGTCCACATGGTCAATAGCTGACGCAGGAATTAGCAGCTTCCGAGCACTCAGATCGAGCTCTAGAGCTCTAGTTGAATCCGTGAAGGATATGTTAAGCCCTGTAAGCTCTGCTACGAGGAAGAAAAGTCAACACAGCAGGAATATTTCCAAAACTACAGATGCAACAAACATTACAGAGCAGAAATTGAGCAGGAAGCCAACCCGGATTTGGACTTCTTCTGAAATTCCTATTGTACCTTATGCAGGGAGAGTTTTCCTTTCGAGAAACGTCAGCAAGATTCTGTATTGGCTTCAGCTCTTATCTGCAATAGCCTGCGTGGTGCTCTCATTGATGAAGCTCATCAAGCACAATTTTGGTAACATTGCTAAAAGAGACTCTGACGAGAGGAACGGGAAGGCTGCTCTGTATATCTTTTATGCCTTGGCTTTGGCAGAAGCTCTGGTCGTCCTGACAGAGAAACTTTACTGGGAGTGGAAGGTTGTCATCTGTAAGCTTCTTGAAGGGGTGAATGAGGAATGCGCTCTGGGGGCTTCAGGTATGAACTCGACTCGGAGATTTTTCTATGACTCCTATTCGAGATGTATTAATGGGAGCATTTTTGATGGCCTGGGAATGGATATGGTGACTTTTGCCATGGATCTCTTATCTTCAAACTCGCCGCAAGAGCAGCTCATAGGAGCCAGGATTCTTCGCCAGTTTTCTACGAAAGAACGGTTTTCAGATGACACACTTCAGAAGATAGGAACAACTCTGCCAGTTATAGAGAAACTGGTGGAGATCTTGAACTGGAAAGACCCACACGAGGAAGAAATCAGGCTATCAGCTGCAGAAATAGTTTCCAAATTAGCCGGGAAAAAGCAAAACTCCCATCGGGTCGCTGGGATACCCGCGGCAATGGAATCGATATCATCTCTTCTACAGACAAACAGAAGCCTCAGTTCTACAGCAGACGAAATTGGAGAAAGGAAAATTGTCTTTGACCATGAGGATTATGGACACTGGACTTTCATTAATTTGGGGCTACTCATTCTCAAGAAATTAGCCCGTGATCAAGATAACTGCGGAAAAATTGGAAACACAAGGGGCCTTCTTCCCAAAATCATAGATTTCACTCATGCTGACGATAGAATATTGAAGGACTCAACCGTTACCACATCGCAGGTTTTGACTGTTAAAAGATCCCTAAAGGTTATAAAGATGCTGGCTAGCACAACAGGTACCACAGGGAAAAATCTTCGTGGAGAGATCTCAGAGATAGTCTTCACCATAAGCAACGTAAGAGATATTCTACGACATGGAGAGAAAAAACCAGAACTGCAGAAACTAGGGATTGAGATCCTTACCAGTTTAGCACAAGACAATGAGGCGACAGAGTGTATAGGAGGGACTGGTGGAGTTCTGAAAGAACTGTTAAACATTTTCTTCCAAGGAGTGCAGGAAGAACAAAGGGATGTGAGGATTGTGGCTGGAGAAGCTCTGGCAATGCTGGTGTTTGAAAGCAAGAGCAACTGTCGTCGCATCTTGAAGTTAAATGTAGTGGAGAGGCTCCTAGAAGCATTGGAGATTCCGCTTCTTCATGTCAATGCTGGAAGAATTTTGAGGAACCTGTGCACTTACAGTGGGCCAGAGTCCTTCAACCAGCTAAAGGGAGTAACAGCAGTGGCACCAACAGTAAGTGCATTTTTTGCAAAAATTGAACCTGAGCCGGCATCTCAATAACCAGAAACAGTAATTATGTACAAGTTTAAGTTGTCCTGGAGAGAATGATATTAATTGTTCCTACCTAACCATATTTCCTCGACTCAGGTTCTCAAGGCAATCTTGTCAGGAGAGGGCAAACTACAAGAGGTGATGGTTGGGTTAGCAGTACATGCTTTCAAGTACATGACAGCAGAAGAGTCGACCGCCTTGTTCGAGCGGGCAGGGTTTAGAGAAGCCGAATTAGCTTGGGCTTTGGTCGAGATCCTGAGGAGCCACCGGAACCCACATGTAAAGGTGCCAAGAATGAGAAGGTTTGCTATTGAGCTGGCAATTTGGATGATGAGAGAAAAATCAACAAATGTGCAGATCTTCAGGGATCTGGGCATGGAGGAGGAGCTTGAAGGAGTCATGGATACGACATCAGAGCTAGAGAGCTTCAATATTTTCTCCGGCACCATTGGACTAAGCAGGCACAGCACAACCATTCACTCACTTGTTGAGACTGCACTTATGCTGCTGAAGAACAGGTTTGGTCAACCGATAGGCTACTGAGCAAGTGATGATGTCAAATTATCCAAAAAAGGGGAAACATGAAGGGATGCTAGAATACACATTTCATTCACTAATTCCAGAAGCAAATAAATAAAGGTAATTGCTTCTTTAGCAACTCCCTTAAGTCCGATGAAATGCTTCTGAAAGTTATAACCTTGTTTATTTGTTCAGCACGGAGTTTGTGTGTCGTGCGACGCACCACATGTACTACTACCATAACATATGAATATGAATACATACACCCAAGCAATTTTTGCTTTCCGATTCAACTCTTGAACATTCAAGCATCCGAGTGTTGCATATCCCCTGATTCTGAGCTCCCTACTTCTGCTACTAAAAGACCGGATTTCCCCGTCCAAATCTTTTTCAACTTAGCAGCTACTCGAAGACCTAAGACGGCATAATCCAATGCAGTCATTCCATATTTTCAAACGCCTACACCAAGATGAAGAATCCCAGAAGGCAATTCATCATGCAACAGAAGTAGGCAAAAAGAAAAAGAAAGAACCCATTGCTTACTTTGTGACGGCTTTAGAAGGACATCTCGCAATGAACCCATAAATTATCTGCACTATACGCTTCTCTGAAGCCCCTTAAATAGGATGAGAACCGAAGAACCAAAGAAAAAATGGGAACTCGCAGTTGAACAGCTGACTCCAGAAAGCAAAAGCGAATGAAACTAAGATCGTAATCTACGTAAACCCACACTCTTGTGATGCACATCAGGTGAGTTTTGGAGCTGAGGCAACCGAGGATTCAGCGTCTCGACGGTGAGCGAGATCAGTCGATGTGAATTGCTAAGATGGAAAAGCAAGAAATGGTGGAGGAGAAGGAAGGAAACGGAAAGAACGGAAGTGAATTGAAACTGTCAACCATGCACAAGAAATTACAAAATAAATTATATATATGTGTAGATTACCCCTTTTTTTTCCTCACTATTAAATTTTCAGAATTGTCTCAACTTTCTCTCTCTTGAGCTCACCTACTATGCATACGTATTCATTTTCTTTCTATACATAATTACTTTATTATGCGCGCGCGAGCGCCGATAGCTGCAACACCCGCCATAACCTTAGTTGCATATTAAAAGATCCCGAGGTCGATAAAAATTGCCATAACCTTAGATAAACGTTTCAAAGGTTTTCGAATTTTTGCACATCTCCAGCAAGCTACAGACTAAAATGCCAAATTGCTTTTTCCATGACACTGCAAGAATCGTCAAGGAGCAAGCAAGCAAGTGGCCGCGGAAACCCGAGAATGCACTTGTCGCGCGAGAGATTACAATATTACTCAATGCATGAACACGGATGCAAAATGTAAAATAAGGGGTTGAAAAGTCAAGTAGATCGAAGCTTCAGCAAAGAAAGAGGAATCGAGAGTTTTTGGCAGAGAGGGAAAAGAAAAGAGAGAGAGAGGAAGAAAAGAAAGAAAGAAAGAAATAAAGAAAAAAAAAAAGGAGGAGATAAAAGGGAAAGAGAGAAGGAAAGAAGGGGAGAGAGAGGGACGGTAGAGAGCTTGAGCACAAAGAAAGAAAAAGAAAGAGAGAAGAAGAAGAAGAAAAGGGCTTTGCGCGTTCTCGCCATGGGAGCCTCGCCAAGCCACCTTAACTACATAACGCAACTCCCGGTAAGCACTTGTACTCCCCCGCGTTCAATCAGAGCAGTTTCGGACTTAAAGGGTTGAAATTCGGAACTTTAGGAAAATCGAGCGGCAAAGTATGATTTTGGAGTCGTTGAGCCAGGTATTTTTGTAGAAATTATAGTTTAGGATGTTGTGAGGCTATAGGATTTTACTTATCGTGATTTGAGCTTACGGTTTACCTAAAACAAAATTTTGAAGTTTATCCCACTTGATGAACAATGCGCGACCAGAACTTCGGGGCCATATTTTGTTAACTTTCGGCTTGATTTCGGGTTGGCTAAATTGGGGTTCTTGTAGTATGTTGGATGGGCTTTTCATTAATTATAAGTATTCGGTGGAGAAAATTATGGCATGATAAAGTTTCGTGCTCAAGCTTCGCGCTATGGATAGCTTCGAGTAATTGCTTTGGTTTAGCGATTTATTGGCACATGGGGGTCGTTTTCTAAGTGCTCATGCTTAGTTTAATCAAGTTATAGTTAAGGTAGCGTTTTACTTGATTGTAACGTTGCTTCTCGCTTATTTGATAGAATCGCGAGTTCGACGATTCGAATGACACTTGTTATTTGATCATAAGTATTCCAAGGTGAGTGGTGTTATCTCTTCTAAGAATTTAGAAACTCATGTCTTCAAAATGACAAATATTTGCTATTTTACGAGATATGAAGAAGCATATTTATTACATAAAATTTGGATCGGGCATTTACTATGTTTTGGTATTTGATAATAGTGTGAGAACTTTTTGGTGGAAATATATACTTTGTTTGATGAACGAAGTTGAGAAATATTACATGTTTTGGATTTGTGAAATATTTCTTAGGAAAAGCTCGACTTTGAGATGGTTTATGGGATGTTATATAGCTATTGATTTGTGATAAGCTTTTTAAAATGTATTTGATTTGATTCGGTTTGTAAAAATTGATTTATGAGGCAAGTTTTGAAATTAGTTAAGAATGTTTTATAAAAAGTATTTTTGACGGATGAGTTGAGCTGTGAAACCTTTAGGTGATATATATAATGATTTATGGATTTGGTTTTGTAAATTGTGGATGGTTTTGTTCTAAATTGATATTGATGCTCAATATCACTATGAGCCTAGCGGGGGGCTTGTGGGTATGCGCATACTATTCTAGGATATCATTGTGAGCCAAGCCGCCGGCTAATAATAGGTGGAGACCTTGCCAATGGGAGAATCTTGGTCGCCTCGTCACCAGGCGTTGTATCATAACCATGGTTTGATATTGAACAACGTATTGGTCAATGAAGTTGACCAGTGACATATGATATGAGTTTGGTCAATGGAGTGGACCATTGACGTGTGATTTGAGATTAGTTGTTGGAATGGATCATCGACGTGTAATTTCATTAGATCATGGATATGTGGCATGAGATTAACCAATGGAATGGATCATTGGCATGTGAATTAATGAGATTGATCAATGGATTAGACCATTGATGTTTATTTTGATATTATCATTAAATGATTATTTGTACTGTAAATATAAGCGTGCGTACTTATTATTTCACTGTATGTTTGTTATATCCTAGATTTGAGTTAAAAGAGTTGTGGTTTGACTTATAAATATGCATAATGGGTGCTCAATTCACTTAGAAGAGCTGCACTACTCACTGAGCTGTAGTTGCTCACCTCTCTATTTTCCAATCTTTTTCAAGTTCCTCAACTAACAATATGTAGATACGAGAGTGATATGGATGTGGGGACTTTTAGGAATTGGATTTTGGGAGCATTGAGGTTGCGTCCTTTGTGTGGAATGACGGCCGTATCATCCCCCATTCATGATGGTTTTGGGGCGTGACAGAACAGATTGACAGATTCTGACGTAAAGAACTGCTGCAAGTAATGTGGCGATTTCCGGACTGGACCGAATGATGATGACTTGCAATAGTACAGTTGACCCAATGACCCTGGTGCGCAGAGAGACCCGAAGAAGGAAACCTCGAAAGGTTCAACTTCACGACTGATCTTCCTTTCATTGAGGTCGCCACCATGCCTTACAAGGAGCTGTGCATGGCAATGTACAACTCAAGAACCCAGATCATTCGTTGTATAATATCAAGACCTTGAATACATCTCAAGCAGAGTTGATACTGTCTCGAACTTGTCTTCTCTCTCGTACAAGTTTTGTTGATTACAAGCCAAAGCAGTCTCCAAGCAGCAAATGGCGTAGCTCCAGCGTGCGGAAAGAGAGCACAAGACCTTCATCAGGCAATCAAGAAAGCTCGTCGATGGAACTTCAGAAGTAAGCAAGCCAACGATATTGGAATTTGGTCCAAGCGCAAGAGAACTTCCAGGAAAGTTGGCAATAGATGTGGCTGCTCTTTCTCATCCCAATCCAGGAAAGTCATAAACAGAAAGTAGGGTGGGTTTTCGGAACGTGAACAATTTTACAAAAATAATCCAAATTCCTCCGGAACGCGAACAATTTCATATTTTATTTTTTGCTCAGCTGGATAAGTTGAATATAATTAAAATTATCAACTTATCAAGTTTAACGTATGTGGAGTTATATATCTCATATGAAATCAGGAACGAAGTATACCCGACGACAAACCAATTTAGATAAAAAAAAAATTAAAGCACCTTAGATTATTCAGAGATTGAGGTGATGTGTTCCCATATGAGGAAGGCTGTCAAAGAGAGAGAGAGAGAGAGAGAGAGAGAGAGAGAGAGAGAGAGAGTTTAATTTTTTTAGATCAAAAGAAAATTATATCGATTGAGTGATTTTCAGACACTTTAAGAAGGAAAATTATTCAAGACTGGTAAGTAAGGCTACAGTCTGCAGATGACAAGCAGTGCGAGAAGACAAAGAACAAAACATACAGTGGCATCCACGCACGAACACCAGTACATTAAAAAAAGTATTGTGATTGATTACATTCAATGCATTGCTGGTAAATTAAGTCTAAATTTATTTTTATTTTTGTATCTGAGACGTATTGCCCTGGAAAATATGCAATTGACATTCTAAACCATTCAAAAGTGGACAAGTATTTTAAAATAAATAATTAAAGCATATTATGCTAGAGTAAATAAAATTTTATACGAGCGCGGCTTATTCCCTTTCGATTTGTTGGCAGATAAAAAAAATATATTATATTGCATGCTAGAAGATTCCCTTCATGTAGCGGCAGATTTATCAGAAATTTCCACTGTAAGCCGACTTCAACGAGGACAGATTGATCTAGTACAGCCGAAGCAACTTCTTTTATTCAACAGGCATAGACCAGAACTACTAAACCATTGTGGTCACCTAAATTAAGGCATATTATTCAAGATGTCCTCAATCAAACAACCCAAAGACAAGTAAGAAGAGCCACCCTCAATCAATGCCATCCTACTCTTCTCACTCACCTCATTCACCTTCTTCCTCCTCTCACAGTCGACTTCCTCCATTAACTTCTTTATTCCACCCTCAATTACGTCTGCTGTCATCACGAAATCACTCTCCATCCGGGGATCCCTCCGATAGTCCATCTTGATCTCCACTGCAAGGCCCAGTTCCACCACCAATTCGAATGCATTAAATTGTTGTTCTCCATAGAGGGGCAATGTAGCCATCGCCACACCAAACCATATGCTTTCTAGGGTGGAGTTCCATCCGCAATGCGACACGAAACCCCCAATTGCTGGATGGTCCAGGACAGCAACTTGTGGAGCCCATCCAATCACTTTCCCGACAGTGGCCGTCCGGTCGAAGAACCCCTCGGGCAAGACCTCAGTAGGGTCCACTAAGTCACATGGGAACCAAACCTTGCCCTTTGGAGGTGGCCGTCGTAGGGACCATAGAAAGCGATGCCCACTTCTTTCCAACGCGCAGGCCATCTCCTTCACCTGCTCCTCGCCTAAGCTCCCCATGCTCCCAAAGCACAGGAAAACCACCGATGAAGGCGGTTGCTCGTCGAGCCACTCCATGATGTCATTGCCTTGGTGGCCACCGCAGGCCTTTGTTTTAGTCTCACCCCTCAGATTCAGGATGGGCCCCAAGGGGTACACCGCGGGCGCCCCAAGGCCCGCCAAGGTCCTCAGCGCATGCGGTTCGAGCTCGTCGAACGTATTTACAATAATTCCCTTGACCGCTCTCATCCTCTTGGCGTGCCCCAGGAACGGTCGAACGGTCTCCTTCGTCAGAACCAGGGGAGGTAAGACCTTGGCTGGCAAGGGGTTCGTAAGACTCGGGAAGTCCAGCTCGGCGGCCGAGTCCTTGTATTCGGTTATGTCCACATGGTACTCGTCTTGCAGCGACTGGAGGTGGAGCATCACGCCGAGGAATGCAGCGCTCGATGTAAACAAGACATAGGACGGGACTCCAAGCTCGTCCGCCAGGTCAATCATGGTGGTGCAGAACATGTCGAGGACGAACCCGGCTAGGCGCCCAGTTGAGCCGGCCTCAGCGAGCTCGGCAACGGCCCGCTTAACATGGGGCTTGTTGCTTTCCACGAAGTTGGTGAGGAAATGGCCCGAGGAGAAATCGGGGTCGGCATTCTCACGCGGGAGGTGGACGAAGCGGAGGCGAGAGGCAGCCATGGAGGTGGCGAGGGAATTTGTGTACGAGTCGACGTCGGAGTCGAAGGGAAACTTCATGACGAGGACGGTGACAGAGAGGCAGGGGTCACGGTCGACGATGAGCTTGGCCATCTCGACCATTGCTACGAGATGGCCCATGCCAGGGGTTGGGATGAATAGGAGCTCGGCACCGGCCATCGGGGTTATCTCCCGTGCTCAAGTGAGGATTTTGAAAGTTCTGCAGAGTGTTTTGAAGTTCAGTCGATGAGGCTGGGGGCCTCTTTTATTGATCATTATGTACGGTGGTTTGAGGAGCGGACGATTCGTAGTTGTATAAGGCTGGGGCCCTCTTCTGTTGATTATTATGTGCGTCGTGTTGTCAGAAGCGGTAGATTCTTGGTTCCATACTTCTCCTGTCGGCATCTTTTGCCATTTTTTGCTCGGAAATTTGTCTTTCTTCATTTGCACGGAGCTTGAATATAAGAGAAGGCAGAGAGATGGTCGCAAGTCACGATCCATCTTAGACGCAATCAATGCCCATCGTCCAAGTTGCGTGCCCTGCGCGAATCCCACTGCGTCCAGTATCTTAATGAGTTTTTATACCTTATTTTTGGGAAAATCTCAAATAGGATCAGAGTATCATCATTTTCTCAAAAGATAACCTAAAGTGAAATCTGTTTTAAATAAGGAATCAAAATGGTTATTTAGTCTCAAAGAATACATATCCGATGCATATTCCGGTACCCTGATTAGGGTATTTTTTGTCCAACTTTTTATTTTCATTTTTGCTTGTCCTGCTTATCGTCTTTTTCATCGGGGCACGTCTCCTTTGATTCCCCCCATGAAACAACACGCTGTAATTATGCATTTCGAAAGGCCCCCATTTGCTGCCTTCACTTAGGAATACCAACAAACACCGACTGAGCACACACACCATTATATCCAAAACACGCAAAACCCTGAACTGTTCACTCTGAGACGGTAATGACACAAAGCAAAGGGGAAGGAAAACGAAGTGCCCACCTTCTTGAGCACCTCTTCTGGTCCGAAAGCCTGGAAATTTGCGCTCGGTTTGGGCGAGCTCGAGACGGAGAAGAGAGCTCGAAGCAGCTGTCCGCAACAAGCCACCGGTACCGTTTCTTCATCATCAATTGCCTCCTGACGATGACAGTGAGCCAGTTTGCAGCACTGCTGATCGTCCTGGCATCAAAGACCTAAAAGAATTTCTTCAATTCCGGAGATCTTGGAGTGAGTGAACGTAGCGAATTCAATTACATTCCCCGGAATATGTTTGTCATCTTCGTTTGATTTTCCTGATGCATTTGTTGCAGGTGTGTTCGGTTGTTGAGCTGAGTGGTCTGTTCTTGTGCTTGTTGGGGGCTGCAAGAATCACCCACAGAGCTCAAGGGATTGCCTCTTTGGCCACTAGATGGCACATGCTAGTGACTTCTGCTTCTGCTTCTGGTTCGAACCGCCCGAAACCCGAAACCGTGGAAAGAGCCTGCGTTATTCTCTCATTGATGAAGCTCCTGGAGCACAATTTTGGTGAGGTGGCTGAAGGAGGCACTGTCGAGAGGCACCGAAAAGCTCGAGAGGCACCGAAAATGCCTTGCTTTGCTCTGTCGTACCTTTTGCCTTGGCTTTTGAAGGGTGAACAGACGCTGGGGGCTCTCGTCGTCTTGACATTTTTTATGAATGAAAATTTACTGGCACTGGAAGGTTGTCATCTGTAGGCTTCTTGAACGGGTGAACGAGGAATGCGATCTGGGGGCTTCGGGTATGATCTCGACTTGGAGATTTTTCTATGACTCCTATTCAAAATGTATTAATGGGATCATTTTTTATGGCCTGGGAATGGATTTGGTCACTTTTGCTATGGATCTCTTATGTTCAAACTCGCTGGATGAGCAGCTGATAGAAGCCACGATTCTTATCCGGTTCTCTACGAAAGAACAGTTTTCAGATGACACGCTTCAGAAGATCGGAACAACTCTGCCAGTCATACAGAGAATGGTGGAGTTCTTGAACTGGAAAGACCCACAAGAGGAAGAAATCAGGCTATCAGCTGCAGAATTAGTTTCCAAATTAGCCAGGGAAAAGCAAAACTCCCTTCGCGTTGCTGGAATTCCTGGGGCAATGGAATCAATATCATCTCTTCTCTCGACAAACGGAAGCCCCAGTTCTGCAGCAGACAAAATTGGCGAACAGAAAATCATCTTTGACCATGAAGACTATGGATACTGGACTTCCAATAATTTGGGACTTCTCATTCTGAAGAAACTAGTCCATGATCATGGTAACTGCGGAAAAATTGGAAACACAAGGGGCCTTCTTTCCAAAATCATAGATTCACTCGTGCTGACAAAAGAATATTGAAGGACTCAACCATTACCACATCGCAGGTTTTGACTGTTAAAAGATCCCTTATGGTTATAAAGATGCTGGCAAGCACAATAGGTACCATAGGAAAAAATCTCCGGAGAGAGATCTCAGAGATAGTCTACACCATAAGCAACATAAGAGATATTCTATGACATGAAGAGAAACAACCAGAACTGCAGAAACTAGGGATTGAGATCCTTACCAGTTTAGCACAGGACAACAATGCGACAGAGCGTATAGGAGGGACTGGTGGAGTTCTGAAAGAACTGTCAAAAATTTTCTTCCAAGGAGTGCCGGAAAATCAAACGGATGTGAGGATTGTGGCCGGAGAAGCCCTAACAATGCTGGCTTTCGAGAGCAAGAGCAACTGTCATCACATCTTGAAGTTAAATGTAAGTAGAGAAGCTCCTAAAAGCGTTGGAGATTCCGCTTCTTCATGTTAATGCTGGAAGAATTTTCAGGAATCTGTGCACTTACAGTGGGCCAGAGTCCTTCAACCAGCTAAAGGGAGTAACAGCAGCAGCACCAACAGTAAGTGCATTATTTTGCAAAAATTGAACCTGAGCTGGCATCTCAATAACCGGAAAGGGCAGTAATGTACAAGTTTAAGTTGTCCTGGAGAGAACGATATTAATTGTTCCCACCTAATCCTCAACTCAGGTTCTCAAGGCAATCTTGTCAGGAGAAGGCAAACTACAAGAGGTGATGGTTGGGTTAGCGGTACATGCTTTCAAGTTCATGACAGCAGAAGAATCGACTGCCTTCTTCAAGAGGGCAGGGTTTAGTGAAGCCAAATTAGCGTGCGCTTTGGTCGAGATCCTGAGAAGCCACCAGAACCCACATATAAAGGTGCCGAGAATGAGAAGGTTTGCAATCGAGCTGGCAATGTGGATGATGAGAGAGAAATCAACAAATGTGCAGATCTTCAGGGATCTGGGCATGGAGGAGGAACTTGAAGGAGTCATGGATACGACATCAGAGCTAGAAAGCTTCAATATTTTCTCTGGCACCAATGGATTAAGCAGGCACAGCATGACCATTCACTCACTCGTTGAGACCGCACTTATGCTGCTGAAGAACAACATGATCGATCAAACAAAAGATTACTGACCCAGTGATGCCAAATTATCCAACAAATGGAAAACATGAAGACATGCCAGTTCATTCTCCAATCCCAGATGTAAAGAAATAAAGGTAATTGCTTCTTTAGCAACGCTGCCTGGCATAAGTATCATGAAATGCTTCCGAAAGTTAGCACCTTCCTTATTTGTTCGCAGAGGTTTTGTGCGATTAACAGCACACCACAAGTACTGCTACCAAAACATATGCAAAATGTGTACATAGACCACATTTTTTTTCATTTCAACTCCTGTACATTCAAGCATCCAAGTGTCGCATTTACTGTGATTCTGAGCACACAACTTCTGCTATTATAAGATGAGATCTTTCCTTCCAAATCTTGTTCTACTTAGCAGCGAATCTAAGACTTGAGGATGATATATAATTCAGGGTCATCAACACATATTTTCACATGACTACGCTAGAACAAGCACTCTGAAAGGCAATTCATCAGGCAACTGAAGTTAATTGAAAGAAAATAGATAACTCATTGCTTACTCTGCGACTGTGGGAGGAAATCTATGAACCCATAAATCATCAAAACCACTCATATATTTTGAAATCATAAGCACGGTCTATGATTAGAATCACAAAGCCTGTTTGCTTATCTGTTCATCAACGAATCAGATGCGAGATATAGTCTTTAGATACATTACCTGGAAGGCCGGATGACAAAGTTGATGAACTGCTCCATAGATTTCAGAATTCAAATGAAGACCAACACCCTTTTTCTCTCTGCGCACAGCCTGCAGCGTATGGTGAAAACAGAGCAGTAAACCCGGTTCATAAAGAGAGAGGAAGTTGGTCGATGTTTCAAAGAAGAAAGAGATCAAGAAACCAGATTGTACTTGGTTGAGTGTAATTAAAAAGCGCCTTGATAATCCACTTTGATTTAAATCCTGTTTGGAAAAAAATTAGACTTGTGTGCAAAGACTTCATTTACAAATCAAACGTAATTTCAAACTTGGATGTCATGACTTCTTGGAGGGCAACTTGCGGCGACACAAAGGGCAAGTGTGGTGTATCCTCAGCCAAGCTTCGATGCAATTTTTTTGAAATTCATGAGCGCAATGCATTGTAACAAGCTGGTCTTCCGTTGCAATTTCTTCCATGCAAATTACGCAATCTAATTCTCGACTTCTTGAGCGTCCATCACCCTTAAACACCACTTTGTTCAAGCTTTGAATTATCGACTTCCGTGCAGCTTCAAAGTTGATCGCCGCTTGGTCCAGTGACTCTCTCTCTCCTGACCCTTCTCCTCCCCCTCCTCACGACATCTTCCCTGTCGTGATCAGGGTTTGCCACCAACCCTTCTTGCCTCATTAGATTCAGCAGGAACCGACGCTCCAGAATAGGAAACCGCCGCCCTCTCTCCTCCTCTTCGAGCATCCGAGAATGCAGGTAGCGCAATTCGAGTCTCCGCAGTTGGGCTCGCATCTCGCGGAACTCGCGCTCCGAGATCGCGACCTTGTGAATCATGCTCACCGCCACCTCTGTCCTCTTGCGCCCCTCGTTGCAAGGGTTGCTCACGGCGCTGGACGCGACCCTCGCGATCTCAGACGCTAGCTCATCACGGGTCAGGCACTTCTTGGTTGCCTCCGTCCCCGCACTTAAGTCGAGCCACCATAGCCGGTCCAGCAGGAAGGGCAGCCGCATGTCGTCCAACACGGAGGACACGATCGCCCAGGACGGCGACAGCGGCAGGTGGTCGCAGGAGGCGAAGGGCGCCCTGGGGTGCTCGGCTCGGTACGAAAAGGTACGGTGGTCGAGGATGCGAGGCGGGAATTCAGTGCCTCCTCGTACCTCGGACTGAAGATAGCAGAGTTGGACGTGGAATGACACGATCACACGAGGTCCGGGCAAGGACTGATCGTCTGGAACAGGCGTTGGCATTGCAGAGACTAAAGTTTGATAATTCGACATCTTTTCGAGAAATCGTTGAGATGGTAAGTGGAGCGTTCTTGAATTGGGCATTATATATATATATATACACACACACACACAACGAAGATCTCTAAAACTTTCCTTTTCTGAATGCATGATATTTTTTGGAAGTTACCTTTTTATTTCCTTGTCTAGTATTTTTATTTTAGGCAACTTCCTCTAGTTTTAACCCAGGTGAGCCGACTTTTCTTATACAATAGTAAAAATACACGTATGTTGCGTGAATTTTAAAAAATTAATAATTAAATATTTTTCAAAAATTTGTTTTATAACGAAATACTAATTTTTTTATTAAATAATGGAGTTGCACATTGGAAAGGGATAAAAATTCAAGATTTAAATCTTTTTTGATAAGCTCGTTCATAGGATGGAAAAATTCAAATTTGAAATTAAAGATGCCTGAGAAAATATGAACATATAAATTTATATATTTAGCCGCCGATAGAATATGGAAAAAAAAAAAAAATTGTGATCGTCTTTACTTCATCTAACAATAAACTTATTACAAAATTTAAATTGCCAACATTAAATGGTAAACTTGATGATTGGGGAGCAAAATTTCAATCTGATTTTTAATTACAAAAATCATTTTTTTCTAACATCTTGTGGAGGGGACAACAAATCGCACAAAAGAATTACAAAAAAAGTCCTAAACCTATTACAATTGTGCCAATTCGATCATAACGCTTTTTTCTTTTCAATAAAGTCTTAAACCTTTTGTATTTTTGCAATCGACTAATTTTAACGGGTTAAGGCGATATGACACGGCTAGCACTAATGTGGACATTTTTAATAATATTTTATTTTTTAATTATTTATTCATTTATTTATTCTCTTACCTTTTTCACTAAGAGTAAGTGCACCTCTTTTTTTCGAATTTTAAATATTTTTTGATTTTTTTGAATTTTTGAATTCTTTTTTATTTTTTATTTTTTTCCACCTTCTCCTTCTTCTATCGCAGGCTAGAGGTGAGGGCCGGTGAGTCGGCCTTGTCGGCCCGGTGGCGAGGCTTGTCCCCGTGACCACCGGTGAGGCGAGCCTCGCCCGGTGACGGCGAGGTCAACCCACGCCTTGGCCGGGCAAGGTCGACCCTCACCTTGGATCTGGTGAGGCTCGGCCCCACCCAGCCATGGCAATGGTCAACCTTGCTAGTGCCAGCGAGCTCGGCCCTCACCATGGTTGGGCAAGGCCAAGCCTCGCCAGATCTTGCAGGGCCTCACCAGATCTTGCGGGGCCTCGCCATTGGCCAGTGAGGTCGTTCTCACCAGCCCTTGCCTCCGGCCGGCCATAGGAAGGAGAAGGTGAAAAAAAAAAAAAAAAAAAAATTCAAAATTCAAAAATATTTGAAAATTCAAGAAAAAATAAATATTTGAAAATATTAAAAATTTTGCCATGTCATCTTTCGCCGGATGGGCTAGTATCCACGTCAGCACCGACCGGTCAATTTTGGCCAAATAGACTAAATTGACACAATTGTAAAAATTTTATGACTAAATTGACTAAAACAAAAGTTTAGGACTGAATTGGTACAATTGCAATAGGTTTAAACTTTTTTGGTAATTCTCCCTCGACAAGTTGCACCGACGTAGAGGACATATCTGGTGTTTCCAAGTTTTAATGCAATTTTTTCGTAAAATTTATGATAAACTTGATGTTTGGGAAAAAAGATTTCAAACTTGATAATTGACATGCGATAACTTTTCAAATACAATCTTCTTTTCAAATCTTCGGACTCATAAAATTTGACAGTTGACTTTTGATTTTGAAGCGAGGCTCAAGATATTAAAATACAGGTATGCAAATTCATATATAAATTTCATAATATTTTAGAGCTTTCAATGAATTCTTTCTTAAGATTTGGAAAAGGATAAAAGAGGCGAGTTGTGCAATTTCTTTAAATTAATCCAAACAAACTCTCAATCTATAACGTCAAATTGATGATATAGACAGGTTTGGTTAAAGTTACAGAATTTTAATTTACTAGGAGAA
Organism: Eucalyptus tenuipes; assembly: GCA_014182365.1. Classification (NCBI taxonomy): domain Eukaryota; kingdom Viridiplantae; phylum Streptophyta; class Magnoliopsida; order Myrtales; family Myrtaceae; genus Eucalyptus; species Eucalyptus tenuipes. The sequence continues at coordinate 32,855,917 of CM024544.1, forward strand.
GACCGGAACATGGTAATGGGGCTCATGCAGTCAGAGGAAGGTAAGGGTGCAAAAGAAGTCCCAAAGTCCAGAAAAAAAAAATCCATGGTAGATGATAAAAGAGCTCAATTATACGTTATATAATCACAAAAAAGGACAAATGTTAATATGGCCATAACAAGTATTCACAATATTCAAAGTGAGGTGCAATAATAAAAAAAAAAAAATAATCATAGTAATCTATAATTCCAAAAAGGACTTGTTTGAAACTTATTTGCATCCATATAATTAATCGTGAATCTCCGGTCTCCTAAGGAAATCAGAGAAGTTAAAAATCTCTTGACTTCTTGGGGGACAAGTGGCACCGACATAGGGGGCATGTGGGGTGTATCTTCAACCAAGTTTCGATGCAATCTCTGTGAAATTCATGAGAGCAATCCATGCGAATACGTTGGCCTCCGATCGCAACTTCTTCCATGCAAATCGCACAATGCGAACTAGTTGAGCCTTGATCACCCTCATGTGCGGCTCCGAAGTTGATCCTCTCATGGTCCACCGACTCCCTCATGACCCTTATCCGCAACTCACCCTCCGTGTTGCGATCAGGGGTTGTGACTGCTCCTTCTTGCCTCGTTAGACTAAGCGCGGATCGCTGCCCCGAAATTAGCCGCCGCCATCTCTCCTCCTCTTCGAGGATCCGCGAATGCAGGATCCGCCACTGGTGCCTCCGCCATCGGGCTCGCATCTCGTGCTCCGAGATGGTGACCTTGTGCACAATGCTCACCACCATCTTCGTCCTCTTGCGCCCCTCGCTGCAAGTGTCGTTCACCGCGCGGGACGTGGCCCTCTCGATCTCGGACACTAGCTCGTCGCGAGTCAGGTACTCCTCGGTCACGTGCGTCCCCGCACTCACGTCGAGCCACCGCAGCCTGTCCAACGGGAAGGGCAGCCGCATGTCGTCCAACATGGAGGACACAATCGCCCGCGACTGCGATGATGGCGATCTGTCGTGGGACGCAAACGGTCCGCTCGGGTACTCAGCTCTGTACCAAAAGCCACCATCGGAGGCACGAGGCGGTAATGCAGTTCCTCCTCCCACTTCGGACGGAATATAGCGACGTCGGACGATGCATGACATGATCACCCGAGGTTGAGGCAAAGACTGATTGTCGGGAATATACGCTGGCATCGCAAAAACCAAAGTATGATCATTCGACATCTTAGAAAAAATCGTCGAGATCGCAAGTTGAACAATCTTGGATTGGTTGGATTGGGTATATATAGGGAACATTACTAATCCGAATAGGCAACAGCACTGTTTCCTACACTGCCTTTGACAAGATTCCTGTGAAAAAATAATTTTTTATTTTATTTTTGGCTTTGTTTTATCAAGATTGAAGAGCGTGTCTTATCTTATAACTCGTGAAATCACCAAAATTTATGAAACACAACGCTGGCACTGCAGAAACAGAACTTTGATAGTTATTTAACCATTCAAGTAAAATGTTTCGAGTACTTTCCTCTTGTTGAGATATCTTATAACCTATGCAATTACCAACATTTACGAAAAATTGTATCTGTGAGATTTTCTCTGCTTATTATTAAATAGACTTCCAAGATTTCTTTGAGCCGTTGATCCGGAAAACTTGCTATTGAAAGCGGCGACTAAAATTCAATATCTTAATACATGGAGATCAGCAAGAGAGATCCCATCGATATATCCAATTGGACCTACCTAAGCTTAAGTTAAAGAGCTATGCACAAGTATATTTGATTAATCAACTAACCTAAATCACTAATTCGTATATGATGAAAATGTATAAAAACATTACTAGGTTTACTGCACGGGTTTGGCTTCACGTATTACCAAAATAAAAATCAGTAAAAGAAAACAAAAACTATTTGGTATTGTAAATGAATGGGGAAATGAAAATAGCTTCTATACTAATTTCATGCATTCACATTAGTTACCATAAATTTGTTCAACTGAAAGAAACCAAGAATCATCAAACTGATCGAACAGTTAGCTTAGCGGAAAAAAAAAAAAAAAAAAGGAATTTCTGAAATTTCATTAATTCATCTCCTTACTAACTAGCTTCAACATTGGATCATGGACTCATGGGTTGCTTCGGGGTTGACCCTTGCTAATTGGGATAATTACCAAAAAAATTTTAATCCTATTGCGGTCGTACAAATTCAGTTCTAAACTTTTTTTGGCCAGATGAGTCATAAACCTTTTATATTTATGTCAATTCACTCCATCTAGCCAATGCTAGCATGGCACGACTTGTGCTAAAATAACCCAGCCGACACTAACATGGATAATTTTTAATATTTTAGTATTTTAAAATTTTTTTAATTATTTTTTCTTTTTTCTTTTCTTTCCTTTATTTTTTCGCTCTTCCTTCTTTCTCTTACCGGTAGGGGAGACCCTTACCCACCCTACGCCGGATCCAGCAAGGCTCAACCTCGATGTTTAAGTTCCCTTCACCCAGCGACAACAAGGGCTCGTTTCGCTTATGGCTGGGCAAGGTCGCCCTTGCCTAGCGACAGCAAGGCGAGCCTTGCTAGTGGCCAACAATTAGTTCGGCAACTGGGTAGAGGAAGAAGAAAGAGGACAAAAAAAGAGAAAGAAAATAAAAGAAAAATGGAAAATTAGTTAAATTTTTGAAAAATATTAAAATATTATTAAAAATGATCATCATGTCGCACCGGTCGTGCCATGTTAGCGCAAACTAGCCAAATTTGGATGAATTGATTGAATTTGCACAAATATAAAAGGTTTAGAACTCATTTGATCCAAAAAAATTATGATTGAATTGCTACTATCATAATAAGTTTAAAACTTCTTTTGTAATCCTCCCTTCCTAATTGATTTGTCGACTCCCTCTTCACTCACTTCCTTAGCTCATCTAATTCCAACTTGTGATTAGGGCTTTACTTGTTACGCGGAAATAAATTATTTTAAAAATATTTTCTAAAATGATCATATGTATCCCTTGAAAAATTGGTCAATGGAAAATCTTTATTTTCATTTTTTTTTTCCATTTTTCATTGGGCGCACCATTTATCCTTCTAGTTACATTAGATCAAACCAAAATTCCCGGTCCAAGGCTCGTATCTTTCTCTCGCTTTCCTCCATGGAGGAAACGGTTGCCCATGACAGCAATACGGCCCGCTTGGCTGCTCGAATTGGAAGGAAAAGCTACGGTCGTCATCCATGATACACGCCGGAGCGTTTGGTCCTTGTACATCGGACTCAATATGGTAGCAATTGACATCGCACGATATGATTCAAAGAGCATGAGACAAAGATCGATCATCTCATATAAACGCGGGGCTTGCAGAAACTAAAATTTGATAATTCGACATATTAGATGAAAAATTTTCAAGACTAATGAAGTGAATATTCTTTAGTGAAACGTGACCTGATTTTGCTAGAAATCGGCTCATCTCGGACAAGAAACATTGTCGATCCAAAATAGGAAACACAACATTAATATGTTTCCTAAAGTCTATTTAATCATTGAAGTGAAATTTTAAGTCCTAAACTTTTTTTCTTCTAGCTTTGGTTTGTCAAGATTGGAGAGAAAATCTGATCAAATCATCAGCATTTACGGAAGATTATGTGTTAGAAATTAATCTGATTATTAGATATAGATTATCAAGATATTTTGAATAGTCAGTCCCCAAAAACTTTCCTTTTCCAAACACATGATATCTGAATTAAAGATGCTTTAAGTCACTTGTATTTCTCTAAAGTTGCCCACTTTTATTTCTTCATCCATTTCTTCCTTTTGGGCAACATCCTCCTCTAGTATCAAACCCAAGTAATTGTTTTTTTTTTCAATATACTAGCAAAAAGGCATATGGGGGGGGGCGATAATGAAATTTGAAAGATTTAACAAAATTTGCCTTATAACGTGATATTTGAGTTATTAAATAGTGAAACTAGACAAAAAAAAGGAAAAAAATCTTAAGATTCAAAAAAAAAAAAAAAAAATTTGATAAGGGTGTTGATTTAAATTTTAAAATAAGTCATGTGAGAGATAAAATAGAATTACTAATATACACATTTCTCCAATGATGAAATATCTATGAAATAACTTATTGATGATATTTTGGAAAAGAAAATATTTCCATAATTGGAAAATTTAAAATAAAAAATTTAAAGGATCGTTATTTATTGTTTCTATACCTCAGCTAAGTTATAAAAAATTATAAAGTAGCTATCCGGCTTTAAAAAGGCCATTGAAAAAAAGTCATGTAATGCTAAAACTGAGGGACCAAATTTCGTTTCTTTTGATCAAATTTGTGAACTTTAAGCGAGTTTATGTTAGTTTTTTGATGATTGCATTTAGAGTCTTGAAAATTGACTATACACAAAAATTTTTAAGAAACTTCTAAAAATATGTAAAAAAATTAGACTAAAAGCTTTGAATTGGCACAAGACTGCATAATTCCAATCTTGGCTTTCTTTCACCGAATCGAAAGAGAGATTTAGCCTTACAAGAGACGTTTCAAAGAAGAAAGAGAAAAGGAAATTGGATAATATATGATAAAGTGTAATTACAAAGTGGCTTGGGAATCGACTGCTGATCGGAAAAGAATTAGACCCACAAGCAGAAACTTCATTTACATCAAGTGGTGTCCTAGAAAAACCAGAAAAGACTGCGACTTCAAGACATCTTGGCGGGCAACTCGCAGCGACACAAAGGGCATGTTTGGTGTATCTTCAGCCAAGCTTCGATGCAACCTTGATGAAATTCATGCGAGCAACGCATCCGAACCAGCTGGTCTCCCATCACAATTTCTTCCGCGCAAATCACGCAGTTCAGTTCACGACTCTCGTGGATCTCGCTCTCCGAGATGGTGACCACGTGCGTCATACTCACCACCACCTTCGTCCTCTTGCGCCCCTTGTCGTTCACCTCGCGGGACAACACCCTCGCGATCTCAGACACTAACTCGTCGCGGGTGACGCATGTACCGCCCGCGTACTTCCCAGCGTTCATGTCGAACCACTGTATCCGGTCCAAAGGGAAGGGCAGCAGCATGCCCTCCATCATGGAGGACACGATTGCCCACCACGGCGAGGACGGCGAGTGGTCGTGGGACGCGAACGGCGTGCTCGGATGCTCCGCTCGGTACGAAAAGCTACGTTCACAGATTCGGCCTCCTGTTCCTCCTTGTACTTTGGACAGACTACAGTAGCTTTGGACATGGCATGACAAGATCGCACTGGGTTGAGGCAAAGATTCATCGTCATCGTCTGGAACACGCGTTGGTATTGCGAAGACTCGAGTGTAATAATTCGACATCTTTACGAGAATTGTGGAGATGGCAAGTGAAAGCGTTCTTGGGTTGGGTATGTATATATGTACTCAGTCATAGGACACCGCCATTGACAGAAATTTCAGGAAACAAGTCGTATAGTTTCCTCTTTTAAGCTTTGGTTCGTCCAAGATTATAGAGAGCCTATGTCAAAGATTTTGAGTCGTTTATCCTAAAAACTTTCATTTTCTCAACACACCATTTGAGTTACCCATATTTCTCAACAGTTACCCGATTTTATTTCCTCATTTGATATTTCGGCCAACTTCCACTAGTATCGGGCCCATGCGAAAAAACACCTTATAATATAATATTTCATTTATGAACAAAAAAAAGAAGAAGAAAAAAACATAATATTTCACTAATTAAATAATGACATTGCACACAAGTAAGGAATAAGTTTCAAAATTTGAAATCTTTTCAATAAGGTTGTCCGCGAGATAGAAGCTTCTATGTTCATCTTCTTATACAACCCCATGGAAAAAATTTCTTATTCATATTTTCACATTATTTTTAAAATATTGCGAAATTACTGAAGGCGAAATGAAACCTAATTCATTCCAATTTTGATTGGGTTTGGGATTGATGCTTGTGAAAATCCCGATTGTAGCCCATGAAAAAAAAGAACAGATCATTTCTCTGGCGAGGTCGTCAAGTCCATGAACATACCCACCTCCAATCGAGCGAAGGACCAATCTATGTCTCAAAAGAAAATTCAGGAAAGACACTATGATCCATCTGCATTAATAATAAACTAATCATAGTTAGCGTGATTAATTATCATTAGAGATAATCACACAAATAATCTCTAAATTTGGACCCAACATGCAATGTGATCTCTAAATTTTTATTTTATTCATGGTTCCTGAATTTTAGTCTAATATGCAATGTCATTCCTAAACAATGCGGTCTCAATATCAATATAGTCTATAAACTAGATGAAAATGTCCAATATTATCATTCCATTAATTCAAGTTCATGGATAATATTAAATATTTTCATGTAAATCAAGGACTAGATTCAATATGTACCAAAAGTTCAAAGATCAAATTGAACAAATTTAAAATTTAAAACCACATTGTACTTTGGATCATAATTAAGAGACGATTTTTGTCATTGAAATTTGTCACTGGTTTTTTTTTTTTTTGGGGACCAGATTTTGGTACCGAGTTTTTTCGAGCAAAAGAATCCAGAACCTCCCACAATTGAGTATGGCAAAGAGAACTTGGAGTTCGCATGCTCATCTTCATGTCACTCCTAGGTTTTACATGTGCAATGTGCATGATCATTCGGAGCTTTATCTTTAGAATGTCTCATTCCTAGCAATGAAGCAATTAACTTAAACGTGGATTGACGGTCGAGGGTCGAAGATGTCGGGCAAATGCAATGCTCGTATTCATTGGATAGGCCACTTGATTCTATAGACGAATTGCAGGGAGTAAGAGAAATGATGGGAGCTTTTCCACTACTTGGAGAACCGAGTTGGTTAAAAACGCGATAGACGTGTATAACACATGCTACTTTCGTAAGTCAAACTGCCAACATATGCAATGAAAAACAAAGCTACAGCAACCTAGTATTCCTTCTTGTGGACAGAAACGAGCTACGAGAAACTATGATTTAAGATGTGCACACGTCTCGACCCTGTCAAATCGATGTTTCTGCAAGAAATGTGGATTGGGAGCGCACTACATGTTCAATTCCCAATCAGACTAAGAACCAACTGGATATGACGGCTCGAGTGCATTCAATGTATGCTCAAAACGGTCGGCCGCATGGCAAAGGGGTTCTAGGTATATATGACCGGCGGGTCGGCATGTGAATGTAGGAATTCGGTTGAACCTGAATGAAGCTCTTCCGAAAGCAACCTGATCGAGTTACTGGTGTCAATCAGATAGCAAAAGCGAAAGCTGAACTTTATCATGGTGAGAGAAGACAAGGAAGTTATGCAATGAGAGGGAAAAAAAAGACATAGATTAGTAATTTATATTTTGACATAGATTAGTAATTTATATTTTATCTCTTGCCATCATTTCAATTTAAAATTTGAATTTTTTTTTTCTCTCGGGAACAATCTTATAAAAAAAGTCCTACATTTAGAAACTTTTTTCCGTTTCAAATGTGTAATTTCATTATTCAAATATTTCATTATAAGGCGATTTTCGTTAAATCTTTTATAAATTTAATTTTTGAATTAATGCAATACACGTGCATTTTTACTTGGATATAAGTTAAAATCAACTCGTCTGAATTTCAAACTAAAGGACGTTGTCCATAGCAAAAAGGGAAAATTGTCCAAAAAGTCATAAACCTATTACATTTTTGCCAATTCAATCATAAATATTTCAATTTTACTAATTGAGTCATAAATATTTTCACTTCTTGCTAATTGAGTCCATCTGACTAGTTTTAGCTGGAAATTGCTGACATGGATGCCAGCGGTGCCACTAGAACGGCCAGCACTAACGTAGATAATTTTTAATATTTTTGAATTTTTTAATATTTTTAATATTTTTCTCTTTCTTTTCTTTTTTGCTTCTTCTCCTTCCTTTTGCCAATGGCTGGCCACCAAAAGCCAACCATTAGCCATGCCAAGCCGACTGGCCTTGCTTGTTATAGGCAAGGCACATTCAAGCGAGGCAAGCCCCGGCATCACCCAGGCGAGATTTCACGAGGGTCGGCCTCCCTTAGGCCAAATTAGGTAGGGCCAACCCTTGCCCATGGTAGGGCGGCCTCGCCCGGCATTGCCAACGAGTCCAAGCGAGGCCGACGTTGCCCAAACTAGGTGAGGCAAACCCTCGTCCGACGCCCAACGAGGCCACCTTAGCCTCGGCAACATATCACCGAGACTTGCTCGACCACGCCTCGCTTGTGGCGGGGGAGGCTAGTTGTGCGACATGGCCGATGGCTAGCCTCCAAAGGCCGGCCACCAGCTAAAGGAAGAAAGAAAAAAATCATAAAAAAAATTAAAATATTGTTAAATTTTATCTACATCGGCGTTGACTATCCTACTTGGCACGGTGGCTCTCACGTCGGTGATTTACGCTAAAAGTGGTCGATTGACTCAATTGGCAAAAAGTAAAAAAAAAAAAAAAAAGGATTCAATTGGGAAAATTAAAAATTTAGAATTGAATTAGCAAAAATACAGTGAGTTTGGAACTTTTTGGACAATTTTTCCCAACAAAAAATACTGGATGAGGAAATAAAATCAAGTAACTTCTTAGAGATATAGATAATCTCAAAGCATCTTTATGAGAAATCGTGGAGATGGCAACGGAAGTGTTCTTCAGTTTGGTACTTCATGTATATATGCATAGTGAACGTCAATCCCGAATGTTCTTCAAAGATTGCCTAGGTTTCTCTTAGGGTTTCCGGAATGTTTTTAAGAACAGGCGAGACGGTAATTAAGCCAGTTTTAGAATTCCCCCAACTTAAATGTGAATAGTTGGTAGGAGAGGAGATTTGATTTTGTCTATTAGGTTGAATATGAATCAACAATTGTAACAAAGAGCTTCTAATATAAGAAGAGGTGCCCTCCCTAATATCCATCCAAACATTCAATAATAGAGATCCATTCTCTTCATAGCGCTCTCTAGAACTTTTTCTCTATATGATTCGGGTGAGCAAATATTACAAGACAATCCATTACACATTTATAAAATTTATATCATTGTGCTTTAAAAATTACAAGGAGAAAATCCATAAAACAAAACTCTTTAAATTTAGACAGGTTCCTCTGCTTAAGAGAGAAGACTAAAGACAGAGGTCACATCCTTAAAAATATATATTTGTGTTGATGTTTGTATTCTTATTTATGTCCTTTTAAGCATTGTTCATTGAAGACACTACTCTACTACCAAAAAACTACACACTCTACTATCAAAAATTACATTCTTCCAAATATATGAAAGGTTGCTCCTAAAGGTCATATATCTCCTTCCATGCCTCTTTATTGAACCACAACCTTTTGAAGACGCTACTCTATCACCAAAAATTACGTTGTTCCAAATATGACCGGTTGCCCCTAAAGGTCATATATCTCCGTTCATGCCTCTTAATTGAGCTAGAACCTTTCTTGATCTGATTTTATATAATAAAAAAGGAGATATCAAACTTTTAGAATGTGCTTCAAAAGGATAATTCCAGCATTCCCGCTTTAATCGAGCTGTGACCAAACTTCTTCAGAGCTACATACACAAACTACTTTATAAGCATAATAATATGCAAATGAGTGAGGCTTTCCAGTCAAAAGTGACACAGACAGAGATGCATAAATTCAATTACGTCTCATCAGTGAAATATATTGAGATTGACATCAATGCAAATTTTTATACTTTCACTGATTATAGATTCTATAAAGCTGCCTTTACAATCCAGATTAAGCAATGGAACTCAGCATCTGCAACGAAACAGGACAATTTTGTCTCAATAATTTAGGCGACCTCTATCACTTTCCTTGCACAAGTCAAACATGCATTAAAAGAGAAAGTGCTCGCCTTAACAAATTATATCTTCAGGATAGATCCAAACCCTCTGATCCTACATTTCCGATTAAATTGATCCCATCGAGCATGGCAGCCGGTTTGTTCCGATTGAAAGAGAAAGTGTTTGCCTTAACCAAATTAAAGGATTGCCATGTGAGCAGCCTGTTGAACTTTTCTCTGTGTTTACTTTGTGCCCATCGGGTTGACTCGAGGGATCATCCTGTCTTTGCTCATCGGTTTGTTCCGATTGTGTGCTGTGTTGCGTGCGCCTAAAAAATGGGAATGGGAGTTTTTGCTTTTCTTAAGCTCTCTGACAAAGGGAAAGATTTGCAGAAGCTGTCACTTATTGGAAGGCAAAGGAGGGTCTACTTTCATTCTCAAGTGGCAATTCTCTTGATATGGTGCAAAGATCAATTAAATTTTATGTCAAGCGCAAATGTGAAGGACTTTGAGGGCATCGAGGGAAAATTAATTTAACGATTCATGAGGAGCTCTGGTCGAGATGGCGAATTCAGTACTGATGCTGCTGTTCTTGCTTGTCTTGTTGGATTCATATGCTTTATTGACCGTGGCTATGGGGCTTTGAACCAAAGTGATCCGAAACAAATGCGGTGCTAGGAAAACTCTATGCCATCTTTGCTTGCGAATCAGGACCAAAAGAAGTTGTCTTCCGGATGGAGGATTGGCGATGCCCAGGTTGAGTAGTTGTACAGACAAAGAAGACCCACTTCCTTAAAATTCTTAAATATTCTGGAACAAAGTTCCACGACCAGAATAGAATCAAAACCATATCCCTTTTCCTCTAGAATGAAGCAAACCCAGCTGGGCGAATGGGAGAGATTGCTTTCAACGGAAGACAGTCCTGTGATTCTTGCAGAGACAGATTAGAATATCATGAATCAATCTGATCAAGAAAGGAAGCAGATTTGATCACTGAAGTCGAGTATATATAACATATACTTGTGCACCTATCTGAATAAGACAGAGACTTTGGTTGAAGGTTTTTTAGTCTCCTCTCTTTCTAAGCCTCAAAAGCTCATAATGGCAGCATCCATGAAATCAGCCGCATCCGTCCTGTTACTCCTCAATCTCCTGCTCTACTTCGCTGTGATTGTCATCGCCGGGTGGGCCGTGAATCATGCAATCGTGAGATCTAGGGAAACTGGTAAATATTCCAAGTCTATGACCCTGTCGACCTTGATCCTTCAGCCTATAAAGGCACATATTTCCTGTCCTAAAAAATGTTTTTGCCAAAATATTTTGGTCGGAAAGGATTTCAAGATGAACATATTCAATGTTTAATGTGCAAGAAGAGTGGGTATAGTTGACTGATCTTTGATAAATTCAGTGATCTAACAATAGTATCTCCATTTTCAGCTTCAGTTTTGACGATCCCGGCCCGTATATTCCCGATATACTTTCCGGTCGGAAACATGGCGACTGGATTCCTAGTCATCTTCTCACTGATCGCAGGGATCGTGGGCATGACGACTTCAGCCACTGGCTACCAGAACATCACTGAAGGGGTATCTCAAACTTGCACGCAGCTGCCGCCTCTTCTCTCGTCACGTTGCTCCTAACTTTTTGGCTATGGGGTGAGAGGGAGACCCTTCTCTAAGCTCTTATTTTTTTGACCTGTAATTTGCTATGTAGAGTTAAGAAAAGAAAAAAGCGATATGAGGTTTATCAGTCAAATGAAGCTCACACCATGACCCGGGTGCTCTTGCAGATTGGCATGTAAGGAAATCGAGATCGGCTGGACTAGTGCGAAGCTGGTAAGTGATAAGACATCATAAACTTCTCTGTCAAATGGCATGAAGAAACTACAGAGATGGTGTAGGCAGCGTTCCAAAGCATCCTGAATCGAAAAATGTCCTCTTTTCTTTTTTTCTTTTTTTCTTTTTTTTTTTTTCTTGTGACAACCCAGAATATCTTATGTTGTTTATTTGGGGAATTCAATCGCCCTAGACTGGATTTGGTTTTGCCTTTTTACCTCTTGCTTTTCTGGGTTCTAACAGTTGAGCTGTGCTGTTACTTTCATGTGCAGAGAACCCTTGAAGTGCTCCTGATATTCGTGAGCGCATCCCAGCTCTTCTGCACCACTGCCCTTCATGCCGGAGTTTCAGAAGTTACAGCGGACGCAAGGGGCTACGGCATTGGAAGAGTTTGAAGTCGATCCTTCCATGTCTGGCCTAAGCTGCTCAAACAAGCTCTTCTTCGAAAACGTCATTCAGTCCCAACCTTCTGTTCTGTAATTCTTTTTGCCCCTCCCCCAACCCTCCTTTCTTGTATAACCCTCAAGGGGCTGGTTTGGCTATCTGAAGCGAGTGCTTGATCTGATGTATTCTCGTGTGTCTGTGTGAATGTTCATAATCACTGATAAAGAAAGAAACCCGTGATTCTAAAATTGCGATGTTTATAACGAGGATGAATCGCAGCATCAAAAGGATGGAGTTCATCGAGTTGTCATAAGATTTATGTACCCGCATTTTTTAATTGAGTCTCGCTCTCAAAGGCTCCAAAGTCTCTCGCGCAGCTTCCTATCATTTCCACAGATACTCACAATCTTCCGATTTTATTTGGCACTGCATTATTTACCATTTAGCCGTCCTTGTCACCTTCACCTAATATAATTTCAGGTCATGTATCAACAAAAGAATAGATCACATGAATCCTGTCTCCCTACCTAACTCCCCCATCAGTGTAATCTAGTCATGCAGATCATAGACATTATCAATGTCAAAAATGACAAGCTAGAACTGACATGAACTCAAAGCATCAGATTAATAATACATGGCAAAGAGTCATGTTAGAATTTGTGACAATAGCAATTGACCATTCCTTATTATCTAATCGAAACAGTCTTTGTCACCTCTAACAGACGATCTTGATCTTGTCTGAATTGCTCTCGTCTATGGAAAGAGCATCGGTGGTGGATATTAATTTCGCACAAAGACATCGATCAGTAAGAATAGTGAGGCGCTTGCAGCAGGAAAGGTGTTACCATGGCATCTGCACATGCATTAGTTCATTCACTCCTTTTGTTGGTGTTGAAAAATCGCATATCCTTAGCTGCTACCACGAACGGTTCGAGTCCTCGCCGGATTGTCACTAGGCTTATTCACCGAGATTCACTCCTTTCTCCATACTACAACCCGAACGACACCATCACCGATCGCGCCACGCGGATTCTGCGAAGCTCAACCGCAAGATTGGCCTACTTCGAAGCCAAAGTCCTCGAGACGAGCGTTCATCAGCTCAACCTCATCCCGTCCTTCCCTGAGCTCTTTGTCAACTTCTCCCTGGGCCATCCTCCCATTCGGCAACTCGCGGTCATGGACACGGGAAGCAATCTCTTGTGGGTACGATGTGCTCCGTGCAGGAATTGCCGTGGACAAGCCACTCCAGTGCTCGACCCGCTCAGGTCGTCCACGTACTCAAGCGTGTCCTGCAGAACCCCCTACTGCAGCCATGCCCCGGGCAGCAAATGCGACCGGTCCGACTGGTGCATCTACAACCAGACATACTACGATGGCCCCTCGTCAAGAGGAGTGCTTGCCAAGGATCAGCTCACATTCGAAACTCGGGACGACGGAGCAGTCACCGTGCCCGATGTGGTATTCGGATGCGGCCATGAGAACGGGAAATTCAGGGACGGGAGGATCACGGGCATCTTGGGGCTCGGCGCCCGGATGATCTCCTTGGTATCGAGGCTCGGCTCGCGGTTTTCTTATTGCATCGGCAACCTGATGGACCCGAGCTACGAGTACAACCACCTGATCTTAGGCGAAGGAGCGATAGTCGAGGGCTATTCGACCCCTCTCGAAGTCGTCCAGGGCTCTACTACGTCACGCTGGAGGGCATAAGCATAGGCCCGAAAAGGCTCGACATCGACGGCAATGCCTTCAGAAGGACTAGGCGACGCGACGGGGTGGTCATGGACTCGGGGTCGCCGATGACTTGGCTGGTTGAGACAGCGGCCCGGGCGGTCCACGGCGAGGTGAGGAGCCTGCTGGACGGGGTCCTGGAGCGAGTCCGGAACGGCCCGTCGTCGCTGTGCTACCGGGGCTCGGTGGGGCGGGACCTGGTCGGGTTCCCGGCCACGACGCTCCACTTCGCAGGCGGGGCCGACCTCGGGCTGGACGCGGCGAGCGTGTTCTACCAGGCGAGGGACGACGTGTTCTGCATCGCGGTGGCCCGGAGCGACGTCGAGGGCCTGTCCATCATCGGGCTGATGGCGCAGCAGTACTACAACATGGCCTACGACGTCGCCGGGAAGAAGCTGTCGTTCCAGAGGATCGACTGCGCGCTTCTTGACGAGTAGCCATTTTTAACGTATTATCTTACCTTGTGTATTACGAAATTATTATATTAAAATATTAATACCATAAAAAAATTTAAACCGATGCATTGTATTTACCTTTTATTAATTTCTGTTAAATTAGATTAATACAACGAAAAATCAGAAACCGGACAAGTAAAACCTCAAATCGATGCCACGTGTCGTCCAACTTTGTAATTTGACGATAAAATTTATTGAAAATTTATTGAATGTAAAATTATTGCAAATGTATCAATTTGAAATTATTTATAATAAAAAAATTAAGGAAAAATTCCAAATAAGAGCCCCAAGTACTATCATTTTCTCAAAAGGGCCTTAAATGGGTATTGTTTCAAATAAGGGCCCGAAATATCTTCATTTTCTTAAGGGTTAATCTGGAAACCCCAAATTGGTACACTTGTGATAAATTTACCTCAAACTATTTCTTTTTATCACAAAAACCCCAAACTAGTATACTTTTGACAAATTTTTCCCAAACCTGGTATACTTGTGACAAATTTACCCTATGTTAGTTTTCGTTAAATTTTATTGTCAAATTATTAAGTTAAATGATATGTGACGGTTGATTGGTATACCAATTTAAGATTTTACGCTTCGTTTGTCACAGTTTACAATTTTTTTGATTTTTTTGTGGTGTTAATCTAATTTAGCGGAGGGTATATTTGTCACAAATTTACCGTTTTGAATCTTTTTGCGGTCAAATAAATTAGTTTGGGGTAAATGTACTACTTTGGGATTTTTTTTCGGTCGGGGTAAATTTGTCACGATATACCAGTTTGGAGTTTTTCATGGTCAAAAAAATAATTTGGGATAAATTTGTCACACCGATTGTACTGGGTTGGGGTTTTGAGGTATTAACCCTTTTTCTTAAATAAGGGTTTGAAATAAATCTTGTTTCAAGTAAAGCCATTAAACTCACCAGCTATGAAGGATAGTTTCATCTTTTAAATTTTTATTTTTTATTTTTTTCTTTTAGTAAAAAATAAAAAGGAAAAACACAAGCTCAAAAGCACTAGGCAAGGACCATCAGGCCTACGTAAGTAAGGGTTGGCGACCCTTGCCCACGCCGGGGTGAGGCTTGAAGGCAAGAAACCCTCGCTCAAATCTAGGAAAGGGTCAACACCCTCTCCCGCTTCTAGTAAGGATCACCAGCCCTTCCCTAAGCACCGGCAACCCCATCGGCCTTCGCTGCCACCCCACTAACGATGGGTCGACGGCTAGCCCCCTCATACCTCTTGCTTTCTTTTTTTATTAAGTTTTATTTTTAAATTTTTGATCTAATTTAATTTAAATTTAACTTATGTTTGAACGAAAATATCTTTGATCGGCTAAAATATTAAGTTAGACCCCTATTTAAAATAGTCAAAATCGCTTCAAACCCTTCTTTGAAATAGATATAATTATTTTAGGTCATTATTTGAGAAAATAATAGCTATTCTTGATCTTTATTTGAAATTTTCTCAAAAATTAATTTATTTACTAATTTTATATTTTCCTTGATATTAGTCCCATTAAAAATGAAAATATCTTCCTAATTAATTAAGATTTGGCAGGACCGAATCGAAAAAAATTAATGTAAATGGACGCAAACTCGAAACGACGTTTCCTCCGTCTGATAAGTATCTCGTGACCTCGGGCGGCATCCGACGGTGTAGATCGGGTGCCGGTCAACCATCCAGATCCACCCGATTTTCTCACGGCCCTCGACAGCAACCCACCACCTCTTTCCTCCCTCCTTCCTCCCTTTCTCATCAGATTTTCCCGAGAAAATCACAGCCAGAAAGAAAAACCTCACCGCCTAGAGAGAGAAAGAGAGGGAGAGAGAGAGAGAGAGAGAGATGGACGGATACGCGAGGGTGGGCAAGCTGGAGAAGGACCTCGAGCTCGGGGAAGGGGAGACGCTGTACCCGGGCCTCAGCTACGGCGAGAACCAGCTCCGATGGGGCTTCATCCGCAAGGTGTACGGGATCCTCGCCGCGCAGATCCTCCTCACCACCGTCGTCTCCTCCGTCACCGTCCTCTACGCCCCCGTCAACGACCTCCTCCGCGGGAACTCCGGCCTCCTGCTCTTCCTCATGTTCCTCCCCCTCGTCTGTGCGTGATCCGCTTCCAGATCTCGCCCTATCTGCTTCCGCCGATGCTTGACTTTGCTTTTCGCGCGTGCTCGTGTGTGATCCGGTGGGAAATTGTGTTCATTTCGTCGCGATTCGTGGGTGGTGGTGGTCGGGGTTTCATTGGGTTACCTAGCTGATAGTGAATTGGGATTTCTGATCTTGATGCCTCTGTCTCTGTTTCGCTTGTGATTTTGGGGGAATTGCCTCTGTTTGATTGGGCTCGGCGTAGGTGGATGTTCTGATTATCGGTCGATTTCAAGTAGAGCAGGGAATTGAATTTTGATGAGGTTTTGTGTTTATGGTGGTGGTGGTGGTGGTGTTGTCTTTCTAGCGAAATTTTGTATTTGGCGTGGATGTTGGCATTTGACAGGGATCGAGTGCTTTACTTTGGGCCGTGCGGCTTGTGGACTCTATTCCCTGCAGTTGATTCTTTTCTTCTTTCATTGGAGATCTCTCCTGATAAGCATGTGATGTAGCCCCTTGTATTGTACTAGAGTAAAGAATACACATGCTTAGCATCGGTGTTGTGAGCCTGAGGTCAATGATCCAATTGCCAATGGATTAAACTTGTGATTTTTATCACAGATCGGTAAATTTATATACCATTGCAATTGGGTTACTTATGTTAGTGTCGCAGTACCCACCTGAGATAAAGTAATAACTTTTGGCATTGCTTCCATGAGGAAACTTTTAAGACAAGCAAATATCTTATTTCTCCAAACATAGAGTTCACCAAGGAAGTTTGAATCTGTTTGTCATTGAGTATTAGAACTGTCTCTCTTGACACGATGGGAATGTTTTCAGGTCATTCGGGTGCCATCCACTAATCTAAAACCCAAGTCAGCTCCTGAATTAAGTATTTGTCTTCCAGAGTTGTTGCCCTGTTCTTGTCTCTCCAGTTTAATAATCATCTGCACCTTTATTTGTTCAGCAAATACTGGCTATACGTATATACTGGCTTGGAGTTTCACGTGGTTTCTGCCCCTCTGTTATGTTTCTTTGGTAGCCTCATGCATTAAGTAATGGAACTGCATTTCCTTTATTGAGTGTTCATGATCGCTGGCAAGTTAAATCTTAAATTCCTGCGGAGGCCCTTTTTCTCTTTGGCTTTTTAGGTTGTGGAAGTGTGGAGGATTATTTTGCTTTAATTTCATTTGTAAAAGATTTTAATTGTGATATCTCTGCAGTGTTGTGGCCTCTTCACATTTATCAGCAGAAGCACCCATTGAACTTTGTCTTCCTCGGTCTCTTTACCTTGTCACTGAGCCTCACTGTTGGTGTCAGCTGCGCAAATACCGATGGTTGGTGTCTATTCCCTGCTCCTTTGTTCGTTTGGGTTCTTCTTGTAGTTTAGATTTTTCCCTGGAGCATCATGTGCAAATACCTCTTGCAGTTTTCAGTTTGTCTGAAATTTTCTTGAATATTGTCTGCCTGCAGGAAGAATTGTCCTTGAAGCCTTGATTTTGACCTCATCAGTGGTTTGTGCCTTAACTGGATACACATTCTGGGCTTCTAAGAAGGGCAAGGATTTCAGCTATCTTGGTCCAATCCTCTTTACCGGCCTCATTGTTCTCCTCATGACTAGCTTTATGCAGGTCGGGTTTCTTTAACCACAGATATAATGTGCCTACAACAATCACCTCTCGCGTGTTTTCATGAACTCATTCAGATTTTCATTGTTATGACTATGCAGATGATGTTCCCACTTGGCTCTACATCAGTGGCCATCTATGGGGGAATGGCTGCTGTCATCTTCTCAGGGTACATTGTTTATGACACCGAGAACTTGATCAAGCGCTTTACCTATGATGAGTACATTTGGGCGTCCATCACTCTATATCTGGACATCCTGAACCTGTTCCTTACCATCTTGAGGATGCTGAGGCAGGGAGACAACTAGATGTACATTTGATTTCTCAAGCGGCAAAACTATCATGCATTGCCAACTCCATATGCATGTGTCCCTGAAAATGCTGAGAACCCGTAAATTGTTGGGGTGTACTTTTGTTTAGATGTTCTACTTTAGCTGAGAGTTATGGGGGTCTCTCACTGGATTAAATCGTTGGCTCCCTTTCTTTATATCCTTGTTCACTCTGCGTGACCAGAATGGATGTGCGCATACACTATCAACATGCTTGCTATCTACAGCTGTGTAAAGTACATGTTGCACTCTGGAAATTGCTATTCTCTATTGTGATTTGCTAATCTGCTAGTGTATGGTGGTGAGTCGGTGACTATGGTCTGATGTGACACAAGGACCAACACGATGGAATGTTTATGGTGAATCGAATTGAGTGGGCCGAATATGACTAAATGGCAATGCGTCTTCTTCCTGAATAACAATGGATGGAGGAACAGCGTGCCAGACATTTTAAAATCCACCTCAAAAAGCGATGCCTTTGCCTCTCAACTTCGAAACCCCCAGCGTGGTTGGTACAGCGTGCCGTCCACCTAAGACTGAGAGAACCGACGCCATTTTGTTCGGCAAAAGATGCATCTTTACTTACTTTGTATGTCTTTCTAATGGCATCTTGTGTCGAGACATTCAACTCATGCCCCCGTGGTTACTAGTACAAAGATGAAAACAGCTTCCAGTTAGAATACAGGAAAAGCCTAAGGTTCGGTGGTCCGGCTGCCGTGATGATTACGAAGACAAGGCTAATGGAATGGACTCATAGCAATGATGGAATCCTGAGTGAAACCCCGATCGATAAGAGCTCTCCTAGCCAGAGCCGCAGCAAACAGCAGAACATCCCTGAAACTGTAGAAATTCATCAAAGCCCTAATTATGGCAAATGATAGTGAGCATGGATAGAAAGCCACCAAAGCTGCCACAAGCTCATGCCCACGAGAGCATCAACAACATCAAAGATCGAACCACCAGAGAGCGCGTCGACCGATGCTTCCAAGAAATTACTCTCCCGAAAAGAACAATACTAATCTTGTTTTGAGGAAGGCATAAAAGAAAGGACCAAGCTTTTATTTGTAATCATGAATGGACAATTGCACAGTTATATAGCTTCCAGCTGAACTCTGAAGAAGTATTAAAACGAAGGTAACTATCCACAAGACACGCTGTTGTAACAACCCAAATAAATGGCTTTGCGCAAACTGAGATAGACCAAATGCGATGACATGATATCAAGGGAAACTTAACCCTCAATGCTTACAGTTTCTAAAGGTTTTCAATAGTGAAAGACCATTTACTTCATCACAATTTGGGAGGCTCGTCGTCGTCCTCGATGTCCCAAGTTAAATCCTCCTCTTCTGCCCCGCTCAGGCGCTTTCGCAGATCGATCCTGCTCGCGCTGGAAACACTGTCCCTCTTACCCTCATCATTGCTGACCACGTCTTCGATCTCATCCCACCCGAGGTCCGCCACCTCGGGCATCGAGGGCTGCGTCGATATGATCGAAACATCGCTGTCCTTGCACGACTCACTGGCGGTATCAGCCTTATCGGTCTTCCCTTCTGTACTCACTCTCTCGTTAACTTCCAATGCGTCACTACCCGACTTCTCCGAATCCGACTTCTCCTCTTCGCCGGCTACACTCTTCTCCCGAGCCTGGACAAGCCCGGCCGATGAAGTCTCCCCAGTGTCCTCCTCCGTTTTCACGGCCTCCTGCGCATTTTTCACCAGCTTGACATTTTCACTCTTCACCTCCAATGCTGCTGTTCCTTCCTCATCTTCATCCTCGAAATCCCACCTCAAATCCTCCTCCTCATCCCCGGAGATCGCCCGCTTCACGAGCCGAGCCCTGGCATCCTCTGCTACCTTGAGCTTATGCACTCTGTAAAAATACCTAGTCCAGAAATTCTCATGATCAACTTCCCCAGGCACAACCTTCTCATACATTTCCCTCATCACCCCACCCTCCCCGATCAAACCCTCAATCTCCTCCCTCTTCTCCTCCAACGAAAACCCTAATTTCCACTCCCCAAACTCCTCCGACCCCTCCGGCTCCTCGCGGAACACGCTCGCATCGCCCTGGATCGCGCGCAGCTGCGCGTCGAACCTGCTGTACTTCTTGAAATCGGGATTCTGAGCGCCGCCGGCGCTGCTCGGCCGCCTGCCGCTGCCGTAATCGGAGGAATCGGAGTCGAGATCCAGCAGGGCCTCCTTCCCGTGGGAGAGGATCTCGGCCGTCGACTTCACCACGGTGGCGCCGATGTCGTCGATGGCCTGCCCGACCGACTCGAGCGACTCCTGGGCGACGGAGGCGCCGGCCTCGAGCGAGGTGGGGAGGTCCTTGACGGCGCGGGAGGCGGCCTCGCGGATGACCGCGGTCTCTTCCGGAGCCCCGACCCGAACTCCTCGAGGTCGCGGCGGTAGGACTCGATCACCGACTCCGACCGGGTGGCCAGGGTCTTGATCAGGCCCCCGAAGCTCCATGCCGCGCCGGCGGCGGGGGCGGCGAGGGCGGCGGCGGCGGCGGCGATTCGGGTCCCGGGTCCGGGTCAAGGCGGGGGCTTTGGGGGTTCCGGGGAGGGGGAATTGGGTCGTCGGAGAAGACGGATTTGAAGAAATCCATGGGAGGAGAGAGAGGGGACGGATCTGGAGGATTGTAGAGAGAGAGAGAGAGAGAGATCGGTGGCGACGGGAGGAAGATGACGACGTTGGGATAACGGAAGGGGGAAATCTCGGTGGAATGTTCTTTTTACCGGCGTTTGACAGGCTTTTGAGGTTTGACTGGGAAGGACACTAGGGCTTCATTGAGATCTTCATCATCAATCTTCTTGTGCAAAAAAAATCATCAATCTTGGTCAACTCTTTTGCAAATCTTCATGTTGTGATGAAGCCTTAAAATCTCTCAACTCTTGTCCACCGTGGTCCAAATTTGCATGTCTAAAATTTTACCGATTCGATCTTAAATTTATTGTAGGAACGGCGATTCAGCTCTAAATTTTTTAAAATTTTATCAATGCGATTCTAAATTT
>CM024544.1:34242958-34247958 GCA_014182365.1 Eucalyptus tenuipes
ACCCTAAACCCTAAACCCTAAACCCTAAACCCTAAACCCTAAACCCTAAACCCTAAACCCTAAACCCTAAACCCTAAACCCTAAACCCTAAACCCTAAACCCTAAACCCTAAACCCTAAACCCTAAACCCTAAACCCTAAACCCTAAACCCTAAACCCTAAACCCTAAACCCTAAACCCTAAACCCTAAACCCTAAACCCTAAACCCTAAACCCTAAACCCTAAACCCTAAACCCTAAACCCTAAACCCTAAACCCTAAACCCTAAACCCTAAACCCTAAACCCTAAACCCTAAACCCTAAACCCTAAACCCTAAACCCTAAACCCTAAACCCTAAACCCTAAACCCTAAACCCTAAACCCTAAACCCTAAACCCTAAACCCTAAACCCTAAACCCTAAACCCTAAACCCTAAACCCTAAACCCTAAACCCTAAACCCTAAACCCTAAACCCTAAACCCTAAACCCTAAACCCTAAACCCTAAACCCTAAACCCTAAACCCTAAACCCTAAACCCTAAACCCTAAACCCTAAACCCTAAACCCTAAACCCTAAACCCTAAACCCTAAACCCTAAACCCTAAACCCTAAACCCTAAACCCTAAACCCTAAACCCTAAACCCTAAACCCTAAACCCTAAACCCTAAACCCTAAACCCTAAACCCTAAACCCTAAACCCTAAACCCTAAACCCTAAACCCTAAACCCTAAACCCTAAACCCTAAACCCTAAACCCTAAACCCTAAACCCTAAACCCTAAACCCTAAACCCTAAACCCTAAACCCTAAACCCTAAACCCTAAACCCTAAACCCTAAACCCTAAACCCTAAACCCTAAACCCTAAACCCTAAACCCTAAACCCTAAACCCTAAACCCTAAACCCTAAACCCTAAACCCTAAACCCTAAACCCTAAACCCTAAACCCTAAACCCTAAACCCTAAACCCTAAACCCTAAACCCTAAACCCTAAACCCTAAACCCTAAACCCTAAACCCTAAACCCTAAACCCTAAACCCTAAACCCTAAACCCTAAACCCTAAACCCTAAACCCTAAACCCTAAACCCTAAACCCTAAACCCTAAACCCTAAACCCTAAACCCTAAACCCTAAACCCTAAACCCTAAACCCTAAACCCTAAACCCTAAACCCTAAACCCTAAACCCTAAACCCTAAACCCTAAACCCTAAACCCTAAACCCTAAACCCTAAACCCTAAACCCTAAACCCTAAACCCTAAACCCTAAACCCTAAACCCTAAACCCTAAACCCTAAACCCTAAACCCTAAACCCTAAACCCTAAACCCTAAACCCTAAACCCTAAACCCTAAACCCTAAACCCTAAACCCTAAACCCTAAACCCTAAACCCTAAACCCTAAACCCTAAACCCTAAACCCTAAACCCTAAACCCTAAACCCTAAACCCTAAACCCTAAACCCTAAACCCTAAACCCTAAACCCTAAACCCTAAACCCTAAACCCTAAACCCTAAACCCTAAACCCTAAACCCTAAACCCTAAACCCTAAACCCTAAACCCTAAACCCTAAACCCTAAACCCTAAACCCTAAACCCTAAACCCTAAACCCTAAACCCTAAACCCTAAACCCTAAACCCTAAACCCTAAACCCTAAACCCTAAACCCTAAACCCTAAACCCTAAACCCTAAACCCTAAACCCTAAACCCTAAACCCTAAACCCTAAACCCTAAACCCTAAACCCTAAACCCTAAACCCTAAACCCTAAACCCTAAACCCTAAACCCTAAACCCTAAACCCTAAACCCTAAACCCTAAACCCTAAACCCTAAACCCTAAACCCTAAACCCTAAACCCTAAACCCTAAACCCTAAACCCTAAACCCTAAACCCTAAACCCTAAACCCTAAACCCTAAACCCTAAACCCTAAACCCTAAACCCTAAACCCTAAACCCTAAACCCTAAACCCTAAACCCTAAACCCTAAACCCTAAACCCTAAACCCTAAACCCTAAACCCTAAACCCTAAACCCTAAACCCTAAACCCTAAACCCTAAACCCTAAACCCTAAACCCTAAACCCTAAACCCTAAACCCTAAACCCTAAACCCTAAACCCTAAACCCTAAACCCTAAACCCTAAACCCTAAACCCTAAACCCTAAACCCTAAACCCTAAACCCTAAACCCTAAACCCTAAACCCTAAACCCTAAACCCTAAACCCTAAACCCTAAACCCTAAACCCTAAACCCTAAACCCTAAACCCTAAACCCTAAACCCTAAACCCTAAACCCTAAACCCTAAACCCTAAACCCTAAACCCTAAACCCTAAACCCTAAACCCTAAACCCTAAACCCTAAACCCTAAACCCTAAACCCTAAACCCTAAACCCTAAACCCTAAACCCTAAACCCTAAACCCTAAACCCTAAACCCTAAACCCTAAACCCTAAACCCTAAACCCTAAACCCTAAACCCTAAACCCTAAACCCTAAACCCTAAACCCTAAACCCTAAACCCTAAACCCTAAACCCTAAACCCTAAACCCTAAACCCTAAACCCTAAACCCTAAACCCTAAACCCTAAACCCTAAACCCTAAACCCTAAACCCTAAACCCTAAACCCTAAACCCTAAACCCTAAACCCTAAACCCTAAACCCTAAACCCTAAACCCTAAACCCTAAACCCTAAACCCTAAACCCTAAACCCTAAACCCTAAACCCTAAACCCTAAACCCTAAACCCTAAACCCTAAACCCTAAACCCTAAACCCTAAACCCTAAACCCTAAACCCTAAACCCTAAACCCTAAACCCTAAACCCTAAACCCTAAACCCTAAACCCTAAACCCTAAACCCTAAACCCTAAACCCTAAACCCTAAACCCTAAACCCTAAACCCTAAACCCTAAACCCTAAACCCTAAACCCTAAACCCTAAACCCTAAACCCTAAACCCTAAACCCTAAACCCTAAACCCTAAACCCTAAACCCTAAACCCTAAACCCTAAACCCTAAACCCTAAACCCTAAACCCTAAACCCTAAACCCTAAACCCTAAACCCTAAACCCTAAACCCTAAACCCTAAACCCTAAACCCTAAACCCTAAACCCTAAACCCTAAACCCTAAACCCTAAACCCTAAACCCTAAACCCTAAACCCTAAACCCTAAACCCTAAACCCTAAACCCTAAACCCTAAACCCTAAACCCTAAACCCTAAACCCTAAACCCTAAACCCTAAACCCTAAACCCTAAACCCTAAACCCTAAACCCTAAACCCTAAACCCTAAACCCTAAACCCTAAACCCTAAACCCTAAACCCTAAACCCTAAACCCTAAACCCTAAACCCTAAACCCTAAACCCTAAACCCTAAACCCTAAACCCTAAACCCTAAACCCTAAACCCTAAACCCTAAACCCTAAACCCTAAACCCTAAACCCTAAACCCTAAACCCTAAACCCTAAACCCTAAACCCTAAACCCTAAACCCTAAACCCTAAACCCTAAACCCTAAACCCTAAACCCTAAACCCTAAACCCTAAACCCTAAACCCTAAACCCTAAACCCTAAACCCTAAACCCTAAACCCTAAACCCTAAACCCTAAACCCTAAACCCTAAACCCTAAACCCTAAACCCTAAACCCTAAACCCTAAACCCTAAACCCTAAACCCTAAACCCTAAACCCTAAACCCTAAACCCTAAACCCTAAACCCTAAACCCTAAACCCTAAACCCTAAACCCTAAACCCTAAACCCTAAACCCTAAACCCTAAACCCTAAACCCTAAACCCTAAACCCTAAACCCTAAACCCTAAACCCTAAACCCTAAACCCTAAACCCTAAACCCTAAACCCTAAACCCTAAACCCTAAACCCTAAACCCTAAACCCTAAACCCTAAACCCTAAACCCTAAACCCTAAACCCTAAACCCTAAACCCTAAACCCTAAACCCTAAACCCTAAACCCTAAACCCTAAACCCTAAACCCTAAACCCTAAACCCTAAACCCTAAACCCTAAACCCTAAACCCTAAACCCTAAACCCTAAACCCTAAACCCTAAACCCTAAACCCTAAACCCTAAACCCTAAACCCTAAACCCTAAACCCTAAACCCTAAACCCTAAACCCTAAACCCTAAACCCTAAACCCTAAACCCTAAACCCTAAACCCTAAACCCTAAACCCTAAACCCTAAACCCTAAACCCTAAACCCTAAACCCTAAACCCTAAACCCTAAACCCTAAACCCTAAACCCTAAACCCTAAACCCTAAACCCTAAACCCTAAACCCTAAACCCTAAACCCTAAACCCTAAACCCTAAACCCTAAACCCTAAACCCTAAACCCTAAACCCTAAACCCTAAACCCTAAACCCTAAACCCTAAACCCTAAACCCTAAACCCTAAACCCTAAACCCTAAACCCTAAACCCTAAACCCTAAACCCTAAACCCTAAACCCTAAACCCTAAACCCTAAACCCTAAACCCTAAACCCTAAACCCTAAACCCTAAACCCTAAACCCTAAACCCTAAACCCTAAACCCTAAACCCTAAACCCTAAACCCTAAACCCTAAACCCTAAACCCTAAACCCTAAACCCTAAACCCTAAACCCTAAACCCTAAACCCTAAACCCTAAACCCTAAACCCTAAACCCTAAACCCTAAACCCTAAACCCTAAACCCTAAACCCTAAACCCTAAACCCTAAACCCTAAACCCTAAACCCTAAACCCTAAACCCTAAACCCTAAACCCTAAACCCTAAACCCTAAACCCTAAACCCTAAACCCTAAACCCTAAACCCTAAACCCTAAACCCTAAACCCTAAACCCTAAACCCTAAACCCTAAACCCTAAACCCTAAACCCTAAACCCTAAACCCTAAACCCTAAACCCTAAACCCTAAACCCTAAACCCTAAACCCTAAACCCTAAACCCTAAACCCTAAACCCTAAACCCTAAACCCTAAACCCTAAACCCTAAACCCTAAACCCTAAACCCTAAACCCTAAACCCTAAACCCTAAACCCTAAACCCTAAACCCTAAAC